>CM077026.1:51978662-52291043 GCA_039090855.1 Macrothele yani
TGAAAGCAGCTGGGCTGGGATACCTAAGGGGTTCATTTGCCATCTGCTGACTCCCTGAGAGTATAAAATGGGAAAACAACGACAGACTGCCCAGCTATCCAGTGTCACAGAAGTTTTGAAAACGGCTGGGCTGGGATACCTAAGGGTTCATTTGCCATCTGCTGACTCCCTGAGAGTATAAATGGGAAAACAACGACAGACTGCCCAGCTATCCAGTGTCACAGAAGTTTTGAAAACGGCTGGGCTGGGATACCTAAGGGTTCATTTGCCATCTGCTGACTCCCTGAGAGTATAAATGGGAAAACAACGGCAGACTGCCCAGCTATCCAGTGTCACAGAAGTTTTGAAAACGGCTGGGCTGGGATACCTAAGGGTTCATTTGCCATCTGCTGACTCCCTGAGAGTATAAATGGGAAAACAACGGCAGACTGCCCAGCTAACCAGTGTCACAGAAGTTTTGAAAACGGCTGGGCTGGGATACCTAAGGGTTCATTTGCCATCTGCTGACTCCCTGAGAGTATAAATGGGAAAACAACGGCAGACTGCCCAGCTATCCAGTGTCACAGAAGTTTTGAAAACGGCTGGGCTGGGATACCTAAGGGTTCATTTGCCATCTGCTGACTCCCTGAGAGTATAAATGGGAAAACAACGGCAGACTGCCCAGCTATCCAGTGTCACAGAAGTTTTGAAAACGGCTGGGCTGGGATACCTAAGGGTTCATTTGCCATCTGCTGACTCCCTGAGAGTATAAATGGGAAAACAACGACAGACTGCCCAGCTATCCAGTGTCACAGAAGTTTTGAAAACGGCTGGGCTGGGATACCTAAGGGTTCATTTGCCATCTGCTGACTCCCTGAGAGTATAAATGGGAAAACAACGACAGACTGCCCAGCTATCCAGTATCACAGAAGTTTTGAAAACGGCTGGGCTGGGATACCTAAGGGTTCATTTGCCATCTGCTGACTCCCTGAGAGTATAAATGGGAAAACAACGGCAGACTGCCCAGCTAACCAGTGTCACAGAAGTTTTGAAAACGGCTGGGCTGGGATACCTAAGGGTTCATTTGCCATCTGCTGACTCCCTGAGAGTATAAATGGGAAAACAACGGCAGACTGCCCAGCTATCCAGTATCACAGAAGTTTTGAAAACGGCTGGGCTGGGATACCTAAGGGTTCATTTGCCATCTGCTGACTCCCTGAGAGTATAAATGGGAAAACAACGGCAGACTGCCCAGCTATCCAGTGTCACAGAAGTTTTGAAAACGGCTGGGCTGGGATACCTAAGGGTTCATTTGCCATCTGCTGACTCCCTGAGAGTATAAATGGGAAAACAACGACAGACTGCCCAGCTATCCAGTGTCACAGAAGTTTTGAAAACGGCTGGGCTGGGATACCTAAGGGTTCATTTGCCATCTGCTGACTCCCTGAGAGTATAAATGGGAAAACAACGACAGACTGCCCAGCTATCCAGTATCACAGAAGTTTTGAAAACGGCTGGGCTGGGATACCTAAGGGTTCATTTGCCATCTGCTGACTCCCTGAGAGTATAAATGGGAAAACAACGACAGACTGCCCAGCTATCCAGTGTCACAGAAGTTTTGAAAACGGCTGGGCTGGGATACCTAAGGGTTCATTTGCCATCTGCTGACTCCCTGAGAGTATAAATGGGAAAACAACGACAGACTGCCCAGCTATCCAGTGTCACAGAAGTTTTGAAAACGGCTGGGCTGGGATACCTAAGGGTTCATTTGCCATCTGCTGACTCCCTGAGAGTATAAATGGGAAAACAACGGCAGACTGCCCAGCTAACCAGTGTCACAGAAGTTTTGAAAACGGCTGGGCTGGGATACCTAAGGGTTCATTTGCCATCTGCTGACTCCCTGAGAGTATAAATGGGAAAACAACGGACAGACTGCCCAGCTATCCAGTGTCACAGAAGTTTTGAAAACGGCTGGGCTGGGATACCTAAGGGTTCATTTGCCATCTGCTGACTCCCTGAGAGTATAAATGGGAAAACAACGGCAGACTGCCCAGCTATCCAGTGTCACAGAAGTTTTGAAAACGGCTGGGCTGGGATACCTAAGGGTTCATTTGCCATCTGCTGACTCCCTGAGAGTATAAATGGGAAAACAACGGCAGACTGCCCAGCTAACCAGTGTCACAGAAGTTTTGAAAACGGCTGGGCTGGGATACCTAAGGGTTCATTTGCCATCTGCTGACTCCCTGAGAGTATAAATGGGAAAAACAACGGCAGACTGCCCAGCTAACCAGTGTCACAGAAGTTTTGAAAACGGCTGGGCTGGGATACCTAAGGGTTCATTTGCCATCTGCTGACTCCCTGAGAGTATAAATGGGAAAACAACGGACAGACTGCCCAGCTATCCAGTGTCACAGAAGTTTTGAAAACGGCTGGGCTGGGATACCTAAGGGTTCATTTGCCATCTGCTGACTCCCTGAGAGTATAAATGGGAAAACAACGGCAGACTGCCCAGCTATCCAGTATCACAGAAGTTTTGAAAACGGCTGGGCTGGGATACCTAAGGGTTCATTTGCCATCTGCTGACTCCCTGAGAGTATAAATGGGAAAACAACGGCAGACTGCCCAGCTATCCAGTGTCACAGAAGTTTTGAAAACGGCTGGGCTGGGATACCTAAGGGTTCATTTGCCATCTGCTGACTCCCTGAGAGTATAAATGGGAAAACAACGACAGACTGCCCAGCTATCCAGTGTCACAGAAGTTTTGAAAACGGCTGGGCTGGGATACCTAAGGGTTCATTTGCCATCTGCTGACTCCCTGAGAGTATAAATGGGAAAACAACGGCAGACTGCCCAGCTATCCAGTGTCACAGAAGTTTTGAAAACGGCTGGGCTGGGATACCTAAGGGTTCATTTGCCATCTGCTGACTCCCTGAGAGTATAAATGGGAAAACAACGGCAGACTGCCCAGCTAACCAGTGTCACAGAAGTTTTGAAAACGGCTGGGCTGGGATACCTAAGGGTTCATTTGCCATCTGCTGACTCCCTGAGAGTATAAATGGGAAAACAACGACAGACTGCCCAGCTATCCAGTGTCACAGAAGTTTTGAAAACGGCTGGGCTGGGATACCTAAGGGTTCATTTGCCATCTGCTGACTCCCTGAGAGTATAAATGGGAAAACAACGGCAGACTGCCCAGCTATCCAGTATCACAGAAGTTTTGAAAACGGCTGGGCTGGGATACCTAAGGGTTCATTTGCCATCTGCTGACTCCCTGAGAGTATAAATGGGAAAACAACGACAGACTGCCCAGCTATCCAGTATCACAGAAGTTTTGAAAACGGCTGGGCTGGGATACCTAAGGGTTCATTTGCCATCTGCTGACTCCCTGAGAGTATAAATGGGAAAACAACGACAGACTGCCCAGCTATCCAGTATCACAGAAGTTTTGAAAACGGCTGGGCTGGGATACCTAAGGGTTCATTTGCCATCTGCTGACTCCCTGAGAGTATAAATGGGAAAACAACGGCAGACTGCCCAGCTATCCAGTGTCACAGAAGTTTTGAAAACGGCTGGGCTGGGATACCTAAGGGTTCATTTGCCATCTGCTGACTCCCTGAGAGTATAAATGGGAAAACAACGGCAGACTGCCCAGCTATCCAGTATCACAGAAGTTTTGAAAACGGCTGGGCTGGGATACCTAAGGGTTCATTTGCCATCTGCTGACTCCCTGAGAGTATAAATGGGAAAACAACGGCAGACTGCCCAGCTAACCAGTATCACAGAAGTTTTGAAAACGGCTGGGCTGGGATACCTAAGGGTTCATTTGCCATCTGCTGACTCCCTGAGAGTATAAATGGGAAAACAACGGCAGACTGCCCAGCTAACCAGTGTCACAGAAGTTTTGAAAACGGCTGGGCTGGGATACCTAAGGGTTCATTTGCCATCTGCTGACTCCCTGAGAGTATAAATGGGAAAACAACGGCAGACTGCCCAGCTATCCAGTGTCACAGAAGTTTTGAAAACGGCTGGGCTGGGATACCTAAGGGTTCATTTGCCATCTGCTGACTCCCTGAGAGTATAAATGGGAAAACAACGACAGACTGCCCAGCTATCCAGTGTCACAGAAGTTTTGAAAACGGCTGGGCTGGGATACCTAAGGGTTCATTTGCCATCTGCTGACTCCCTGAGAGTATAAATGGGAAAACAACGACAGACTGCCCAGCTATCCAGTGTCACAGAAGTTTTGAAAACGGCTGGGCTGGGATACCTAAGGGTTCATTTGCCATCTGCTGACTCCCTGAGAGTATAAATGGGAAAACAACGGCAGACTGCCCAGCTATCCAGTGTCACAGAAGTTTTGAAAACGGCTGGGCTGGGATACCTAAGGGTTCATTTGCCATCTGCTGACTCCCTGAGAGTATAAATGGGAAAACAACGGCAGACTGCCCAGCTATCCAGTATCACAGAAGTTTTGAAAACGGCTGGGCTGGGATACCTAAGGGTTCATTTGCCATCTGCTGACTCCCTGAGAGTATAAATGGGAAAACAACGGCAGACTGCCCAGCTATCCAGTATCACAGAAGTTTTGAAAACGGCTGGGCTGGGATACCTAAGGGTTCATTTGCCATCTGCTGACTCCCTGAGAGTATAAATGGGAAAACAACGACAGACTGCCCAGCTATCCAGTATCACAGAAGTTTTGAAAACGGCTGGGCTGGGATACCTAAGGGTTCATTTGCCATCTGCTGACTCCCTGAGAGTATAAATGGGAAAACAACGGCAGACTGCCCAGCTATCCAGTGTCACAGAAGTTTTGAAAACGGCTGGGCTGGGATACCTAAGGGTTCATTTGCCATCTGCTGACTCCCTGAGAGTATAAATGGGAAAACAACGGCAGACTGCCCAGCTATCCAGTGTCACAGAAGTTTTGAAAACGGCTGGGCTGGGATACCTAAGGGTTCATTTGCCATCTGCTGACTCCCTGAGAGTATAAATGGGAAAACAACGACAGACTGCCCAGCTATCCAGTGTCACAGAAGTTTTGAAAACGGCTGGGCTGGGATACCTAAGGGTTCATTTGCCATCTGCTGACTCCCTGAGAGTATAAATGGGAAAACAACGGCAGACTGCCCAGCTATCCAGTGTCACAGAAGTTTTGAAAACGGCTGGGCTGGGATACCTAAGGGTTCATTTGCCATCTGCTGACTCCCTGAGAGTATAAATGGGAAAACAACGGCAGACTGCCCAGCTAACCAGTGTCACAGAAGTTTTGAAAACGGCTGGGCTGGGATACCTAAGGGTTCATTTGCCATCTGCTGACTCCCTGAGAGTATAAATGGGAAAACAACGGCAGACTGCCCAGCTATCCAGTATCACAGAAGTTTTGAAAACGGCTGGGCTGGGATACCTAAGGGTTCATTTGCCATCTGCTGACTCCCTGAGAGTATAAATGGGAAAACAACGGCAGACTGCCCAGCTATCCAGTATCACAGAAGTTTTGAAAACGGCTGGGCTGGGATACCTAAGGGTTCATTTGCCATCTGCTGACTCCCTGAGAGTATAAATGGGAAAACAACGGCAGACTGCCCAGCTATCCAGTGTCACAGAAGTTTTGAAAACGGCTGGGCTGGGATACCTAAGGGTTCATTTGCCATCTGCTGACTCCCTGAGAGTATAAATGGGAAAACAACGGCAGACTGCCCAGCTAACCAGTGTCACAGAAGTTTTGAAAACGGCTGGGCTGGGATACCTAAGGGTTCATTTGCCATCTGCTGACTCCCTGAGAGTATAAATGGGAAAACAACGGCAGACTGCCCAGCTATCCAGTGTCACAGAAGTTTTGAAAACGGCTGGGCTGGGATACCTAAGGGTTCATTTGCCATCTGCTGACTCCCTGAGAGTATAAATGGGAAAACAACGGCAGACTGCCCAGCTATCCAGTGTCACAGAAGTTTTGAAAACGGCTGGGCTGGGATACCTAAGGGTTCATTTGCCATCTGCTGACTCCCTGAGAGTATAAATGGGAAAACAACGGCAGACTGCCCAGCTATCCAGTGTCACAGAAGTTTTGAAAACGGCTGGGCTGGGATACCTAAGGGTTCATTTGCCATCTGCTGACTCCCTGAGAGTATAAATGGGAAAACAACGACAGACTGCCCAGCTATCCAGTGTCACAGAAGTTTTGAAAACGGCTGGGCTGGGATACCTAAGGGTTCATTTGCCATCTGCTGACTCCCTGAGAGTATAAATGGGAAAACAACGACAGACTGCCCAGCTATCCAGTGTCACAGAAGTTTTGAAAACGGCTGGGCTGGGATACCTAAGGGTTCATTTGCCATCTGCTGACTCCCTGAGAGTATAAATGGGAAAACAACGACAGACTGCCCAGCTATCCAGTGTCACAGAAGTTTTGAAAACGGCTGGGCTGGGATACCTAAGGGTTCATTTGCCATCTGCTGACTCCCTGAGAGTATAAATGGGAAAACAACGACAGACTGCCCAGCTATCCAGTATCACAGAAGTTTTGAAAACGGCTGGGCTGGGATACCTAAGGGTTCATTTGCCATCTGCTGACTCCCTGAGAGTATAAATGGGAAAACAACGGCAGACTGCCCAGCTATCCAGTATCACAGAAGTTTTGAAAACGGCTGGGCTGGGATACCTAAGGGTTCATTTGCCATCTGCTGACTCCCTGAGAGTATAAATGGGAAAACAACGACAGACTGCCCAGCTATCCAGTGTCACAGAAGTTTTGAAAACGGCTGGGCTGGGATACCTAAGGGTTCATTTGCCATCTGCTGACTCCCTGAGAGTATAAATGGGAAAACAACGACAGACTGCCCAGCTATCCAGTGTCACAGAAGTTTTGAAAACGGCTGGGCTGGGATACCTAAGGGTTCATTTGCCATCTGCTGACTCCCTGAGAGTATAAATGGGAAAACAACGGCAGACTGCCCAGCTATCCAGTGTCACAGAAGTTTTGAAAACGGCTGGGCTGGGATACCTAAGGGTTCATTTGCCATCTGCTGACTCCCTGAGAGTATAAATGGGAAAACAACGACAGACTGCCCAGCTAACCAGTGTCACAGAAGTTTTGAAAACGGCTGGGCTGGGATACCTAAGGGTTCATTTGCCATCTGCTGACTCCCTGAGAGTATAAATGGGAAAACAACGGCAGACTGCCCAGCTAACCAGTGTCACAGAAGTTTTGAAAACGGCTGGGCTGGGATACCTAAGGGTTCATTTGCCATCTGCTGACTCCCTGAGAGTATAAATGGGAAAACAACGGCAGACTGCCCAGCTATCCAGTATCACAGAAGTTTTGAAAACGGCTGGGCTGGGATACCTAAGGGTTCATTTGCCATCTGCTGACTCCCTGAGAGTATAAATGGGAAAACAACGGCAGACTGCCCAGCTATCCAGTATCACAGAAGTTTTGAAAACGGCTGGGCTGGGATACCTAAGGGTTCATTTGCCATCTGCTGACTCCCTGAGAGTATAAATGGGAAAACAACGACAGACTGCCCAGCTATCCAGTATCACAGAAGTTTTGAAAACGGCTGGGCTGGGATACCTAAGGGTTCATTTGCCATCTGCTGACTCCCTGAGAGTATAAATGGGAAAACAACGACAGACTGCCCAGCTATCCAGTGTCACAGAAGTTTTGAAAACGGCTGGGCTGGGATACCTAAGGGTTCATTTGCCATCTGCTGACTCCCTGAGAGTATAAATGGGAAAACAACGACAGACTGCCCAGCTATCCAGTGTCACAGAAGTTTTGAAAACGGCTGGGCTGGGATACCTAAGGGTTCATTTGCCATCTGCTGACTCCCTGAGAGTATAAATGGGAAAACAACGGCAGACTGCCCAGCTATCCAGTGTCACAGAAGTTTTGAAAACGGCTGGGCTGGGATACCTAAGGGTTCATTTGCCATCTGCTGACTCCCTGAGAGTATAAATGGGAAAACAACGGCAGACTGCCCAGCTATCCAGTATCACAGAAGTTTTGAAAACGGCTGGGCTGGGATACCTAAGGGTTCATTTGCCATCTGCTGACTCCCTGAGAGTATAAATGGGAAAACAACGGCAGACTGCCCAGCTATCCAGTGTCACAGAAGTTTTGAAAACGGCTGGGCTGGGATACCTAAGGGTTCATTTGCCATCTGCTGACTCCCTGAGAGTATAAATGGGAAAACAACGGCAGACTGCCCAGCTAACCAGTGTCACAGAAGTTTTGAAAACGGCTGGGCTGGGATACCTAAGGGTTCATTTGCCATCTGCTGACTCCCTGAGAGTATAAATGGGAAAACAACGGCAGACTGCCCAGCTATCCAGTGTCACAGAAGTTTTGAAAACGGCTGGGCTGGGATACCTAAGGGTTCATTTGCCATCTGCTGACTCCCTGAGAGTATAAATGGGAAAACAACGGCAGACTGCCCAGCTATCCAGTATCACAGAAGTTTTGAAAACGGCTGGGCTGGGATACCTAAGGGTTCATTTGCCATCTGCTGACTCCCTGAGAGTATAAATGGGAAAACAACGACAGACTGCCCAGCTATCCAGTATCACAGAAGTTTTGAAAACGGCTGGGCTGGGATACCTAAGGGTTCATTTGCCATCTGCTGACTCCCTGAGAGTATAAATGGGAAAACAACGACAGACTGCCCAGCTATCCAGTATCACAGAAGTTTTGAAAACGGCTGGGCTGGGATACCTAAGGGTTCATTTGCCATCTGCTGACTCCCTGAGAGTATAAATGGGAAAACAACGACAGACTGCCCAGCTATCCAGTGTCACAGAAGTTTTGAAAACGGCTGGGCTGGGATACCTAAGGGTTCATTTGCCATCTGCTGACTCCCTGAGAGTATAAATGGGAAAACAACGGCAGACTGCCCAGCTATCCAGTATCACAGAAGTTTTGAAAACGGCTGGGCTGGGATACCTAAGGGTTCATTTGCCATCTGCTGACTCCCTGAGAGTATAAATGGGAAAACAACGGCAGACTGCCCAGCTATCCAGTGTCACAGAAGTTTTGAAAACGGCTGGGCTGGGATACCTAAGGGTTCATTTGCCATCTGCTGACTCCCTGAGAGTATAAATGGGAAAACAACGACAGACTGCCCAGCTATCCAGTATCACAGAAGTTTTGAAAACGGCTGGGCTGGGATACCTAAGGGTTCATTTGCCATCTGCTGACTCCCTGAGAGTATAAATGGGAAAACAACGACAGACTGCCCAGCTATCCAGTGTCACAGAAGTTTTGAAAACGGCTGGGCTGGGATACCTAAGGGTTCATTTGCCATCTGCTGACTCCCTGAGAGTATAAATGGGAAAACAACGACAGACTGCCCAGCTATCCAGTGTCACAGAAGTTTTGAAAACGGCTGGGCTGGGATACCTAAGGGTTCATTTGCCATCTGCTGACTCCCTGAGAGTATAAATGGGAAAACAACGACAGACTGCCCAGCTATCCAGTATCACAGAAGTTTTGAAAACGGCTGGGCTGGGATACCTAAGGGTTCATTTGCCATCTGCTGACTCCCTGAGAGTATAAATGGGAAAACAACGACAGACTGCCCAGCTATCCAGTATCACAGAAGTTTTGAAAACGGCTGGGCTGGGATACCTAAGGGTTCATTTGCCATCTGCTGACTCCTGAGAGTATAAATGGGAAAACAACGACAGACTGCCCAGCTATCCAGTGTCACAGAAGTTTTGAAAACGGCTGGGCTGGGATACCTAAGGGTTCATTTGCCATCTGCTGACTCCCTGAGAGTATAAATGGGAAAACAACGGCAGACTGCCCAGCTATCCAGTATCACAGAAGTTTTGAAAACGGCTGGGCTGGGATACCTAAGGGTTCATTTGCCATCTGCTGACTCCCTGAGAGTATAAATGGGAAAACAACGGCAGACTGCCCAGCTATCCAGTGTCACAGAAGTTTTGAAAACGGCTGGGCTGGGATACCTAAGGGTTCATTTGCCATCTGCTGACTCCCTGAGAGTATAAATGGGAAAACAACGACAGACTGCCCAGCTATCCAGTGTCACAGAAGTTTTGAAAACGGCTGGGCTGGGATACCTAAGGGTTCATTTGCCATCTGCTGACTCCCTGAGAGTATAAATGGGAAAACAACGGCAGACTGCCCAGCTATCCAGTGTCACAGAAGTTTTGAAAACGGCTGGGCTGGGATACCTAAGGGTTCATTTGCCATCTGCTGACTCCCTGAGAGTATAAATGGGAAAACAACGGCAGACTGCCCAGCTAACCAGTGTCACAGAAGTTTTGAAAACGGCTGGGCTGGGATACCTAAGGGTTCATTTGCCATCTGCTGACTCCCTGAGAGTATAAATGGGAAAACAACGGCAGACTGCCCAGCTATCCAGTGTCACAGAAGTTTTGAAAACGGCTGGGCTGGGATACCTAAGGGTTCATTTGCCATCTGCTGACTCCCTGAGAGTATAAATGGGAAAACAACGGCAGACTGCCCAGCTATCCAGTATCACAGAAGTTTTGAAAACGGCTGGGCTGGGATACCTAAGGGTTCATTTGCCATCTGCTGACTCCCTGAGAGTATAAATGGGAAAACAACGGCAGACTGCCCAGCTATCCAGTATCACAGAAGTTTTGAAAACGGCTGGGCTGGGATACCTAAGGGTTCATTTGCCATCTGCTGACTCCCTGAGAGTATAAATGGGAAAACAACGGCAGACTGCCCAGCTATCCAGTGTCACAGAAGTTTTGAAAACGGCTGGGCTGGGATACCTAAGGGTTCATTTGCCATCTGCTGACTCCCTGAGAGTATAAATGGGAAAACAACGGCAGACTGCCCAGCTATCCAGTGTCACAGAAGTTTTGAAAACGGCTGGGCTGGGATACCTAAGGGTTCATTTGCCATCTGCTGACTCCCTGAGAGTATAAATGGGAAAACAACGGCAGACTGCCCAGCTATCCAGTATCACAGAAGTTTTGAAAACGGCTGGGCTGGGATACCTAAGGGTTCATTTGCCATCTGCTGACTCCCTGAGAGTATAAATGGGAAAACAACGGCAGACTGCCCAGCTATCCAGTATCACAGAAGTTTTGAAAACGGCTGGGCTGGGATACCTAAGGGTTCATTTGCCATCTGCTGACTCCCTGAGAGTATAAATGGGAAAACAACGACAGACTGCCCAGCTATCCAGTGTCACAGAAGTTTTGAAAACGGCTGGGCTGGGATACCTAAGGGTTCATTTGCCATCTGCTGACTCCCTGAGAGTATAAATGGGAAAACAACGACAGACTGCCCAGCTATCCAGTGTCACAGAAGTTTTGAAAACGGCTGGGCTGGGATACCTAAGGGTTCATTTGCCATCTGCTGACTCCCTGAGAGTATAAATGGGAAAACAACGACAGACTGCCCAGCTATCCAGTGTCACAGAAGTTTTGAAAACGGCTGGGCTGGGATACCTAAGGGTTCATTTGCCATCTGCTGACTCCCTGAGAGTATAAATGGGAAAACAACGGCAGACTGCCCAGCTATCCAGTATCACAGAAGTTTTGAAAACGGCTGGGCTGGGATACCTAAGGGTTCATTTGCCATCTGCTGACTCCCTGAGAGTATAAATGGGAAAACAACGACAGACTGCCCAGCTATCCAGTGTCACAGAAGTTTTGAAAACGGCTGGGCTGGGATACCTAAGGGTTCATTTGCCATCTGCTGACTCCCTGAGAGTATAAATGGGAAAACAACGGCAGACTGCCCAGCTATCCAGTGTCACAGAAGTTTTGAAAACGGCTGGGCTGGGATACCTAAGGGTTCATTTGCCATCTGCTGACTCCCTGAGAGTATAAATGGGAAAACAACGGCAGACTGCCCAGCTAACCAGTGTCACAGAAGTTTTGAAAACGGCTGGGCTGGGATACCTAAGGGTTCATTTGCCATCTGCTGACTCCCTGAGAGTATAAATGGGAAAACAACGGCAGACTGCCCAGCTATCCAGTATCACAGAAGTTTTGAAAACGGCTGGGCTGGGATACCTAAGGGTTCATTTGCCATCTGCTGACTCCCTGAGAGTATAAATGGGAAAACAACGGCAGACTGCCCAGCTATCCAGTATCACAGAAGTTTTGAAAACGGCTGGGCTGGGATACCTAAGGGTTCATTTGCCATCTGCTGACTCCCTGAGAGTATAAATGGGAAAACAACGACAGACTGCCCAGCTATCCAGTGTCACAGAAGTTTTGAAAACGGCTGGGCTGGGATACCTAAGGGTTCATTTGCCATCTGCTGACTCCCTGAGAGTATAAATGGGAAAACAACGGCAGACTGCCCAGCTATCCAGTGTCACAGAAGTTTTGAAAACGGCTGGGCTGGGATACCTAAGGGTTCATTTGCCATCTGCTGACTCCCTGAGAGTATAAATGGGAAAACAACGGCAGACTGCCCAGCTATCCAGTATCACAGAAGTTTTGAAAACGGCTGGGCTGGGATACCTAAGGGTTCATTTGCCATCTGCTGACTCCCTGAGAGTATAAATGGGAAAACAACGGCAGACTGCCCAGCTATCCAGTGTCACAGAAGTTTTGAAAACGGCTGGGCTGGGATACCTAAGGGTTCATTTGCCATCTGCTGACTCCCTGAGAGTATAAATGGGAAAACAACGACAGACTGCCCAGCTATCCAGTGTCACAGAAGTTTTGAAAACGGCTGGGCTGGGATACCTAAGGGTTCATTTGCCATCTGCTGACTCCCTGAGAGTATAAATGGGAAAACAACGACAGACTGCCCAGCTATCCAGTGTCACAGAAGTTTTGAAAACGGCTGGGCTGGGATACCTAAGGGTTCATTTGCCATCTGCTGACTCCCTGAGAGTATAAATGGGAAAACAACGGCAGACTGCCCAGCTAACCAGTGTCACAGAAGTTTTGAAAACGGCTGGGCTGGGATACCTAAGGGTTCATTTGCCATCTGCTGACTCCCTGAGAGTATAAATGGGAAAACAACGGCAGACTGCCCAGCTAACCAGTGTCACAGAAGTTTTGAAAACGGCTGGGCTGGGATACCTAAGGGTTCATTTGCCATCTGCTGACTCCCTGAGAGTATAAATGGGAAAACAACGACAGACTGCCCAGCTATCCAGTGTCACAGAAGTTTTGAAAACGGCTGGGCTGGGATACCTAAGGGTTCATTTGCCATCTGCTGACTCCCTGAGAGTATAAATGGGAAAACAACGGCAGACTGCCCAGCTATCCAGTGTCACAGAAGTTTTGAAAACGGCTGGGCTGGGATACCTAAGGGTTCATTTGCCATCTGCTGACTCCCTGAGAGTATAAATGGGAAAACAACGGCAGACTGCCCAGCTATCCAGTATCACAGAAGTTTTGAAAACGGCTGGGCTGGGATACCTAAGGGTTCATTTGCCATCTGCTGACTCCCTGAGAGTATAAATGGGAAAACAACGACAGACTGCCCAGCTATCCAGTGTCACAGAAGTTTTGAAAACGGCTGGGCTGGGATACCTAAGGGTTCATTTGCCATCTGCTGACTCCCTGAGAGTATAAATGGGAAAACAACGGCAGACTGCCCAGCTATCCAGTGTCACAGAAGTTTTGAAAACGGCTGGGCTGGGATACCTAAGGGTTCATTTGCCATCTGCTGACTCCCTGAGAGTATAAATGGGAAAACAACGGCAGACTGCCCAGCTATCCAGTGTCACAGAAGTTTTGAAAACGGCTGGGCTGGGATACCTAAGGGTTCATTTGCCATCTGCTGACTCCCTGAGAGTATAAATGGGAAAACAACGGCAGACTGCCCAGCTATCCAGTGTCACAGAAGTTTTGAAAACGGCTGGGCTGGGATACCTAAGGGTTCATTTGCCATCTGCTGACTCCCTGAGAGTATAAATGGGAAAACAACGACAGACTGCCCAGCTATCCAGTATCACAGAAGTTTTGAAAACGGCTGGGCTGGGATACCTAAGGGTTCATTTGCCATCTGCTGACTCCCTGAGAGTATAAATGGGAAAACAACGACAGACTGCCCAGCTATCCAGTGTCACAGAAGTTTTGAAAACGGCTGGGCTGGGATACCTAAGGGTTCATTTGCCATCTGCTGACTCCCTGAGAGTATAAATGGGAAAACAACGACAGACTGCCCAGCTATCCAGTGTCACAGAAGTTTTGAAAACGGCTGGGCTGGGATACCTAAGGGTTCATTTGCCATCTGCTGACTCCCTGAGAGTATAAATGGGAAAACAACGGCAGACTGCCCAGCTATCCAGTATCACAGAAGTTTTGAAAACGGCTGGGCTGGGATACCTAAGGGTTCATTTGCCATCTGCTGACTCCCTGAGAGTATAAATGGGAAAACAACGACAGACTGCCCAGCTATCCAGTGTCACAGAAGTTTTGAAAACGGCTGGGCTGGGATACCTAAGGGTTCATTTGCCATCTGCTGACTCCCTGAGAGTATAAATGGGAAAACAACGACAGACTGCCCAGCTATCCAGTGTCACAGAAGTTTTGAAAACGGCTGGGCTGGGATACCTAAGGGTTCATTTGCCATCTGCTGACTCCCTGAGAGTATAAATGGGAAAACAACGACAGACTGCCCAGCTATCCAGTATCACAGAAGTTTTGAAAACGGCTGGGCTGGGATACCTAAGGGTTCATTTGCCATCTGCTGACTCCCTGAGAGTATAAATGGGAAAACAACGGCAGACTGCCCAGCTATCCAGTGTCACAGAAGTTTTGAAAACGGCTGGGCTGGGATACCTAAGGGTTCATTTGCCATCTGCTGACTCCCTGAGAGTATAAATGGGAAAACAACGGCAGACTGCCCAGCTATCCAGTGTCACAGAAGTTTTGAAAACGGCTGGGCTGGGATACCTAAGGGTTCATTTGCCATCTGCTGACTCCCTGAGAGTATAAATGGGAAAACAACGACAGACTGCCCAGCTATCCAGTGTCACAGAAGTTTTGAAAACGGCTGGGCTGGGATACCTAAGGGTTCATTTGCCATCTGCTGACTCCCTGAGAGTATAAATGGGAAAACAACGGCAGACTGCCCAGCTAACCAGTGTCACAGAAGTTTTGAAAACGGCTGGGCTGGGATACCTAAGGGTTCATTTGCCATCTGCTGACTCCCTGAGAGTATAAATGGGAAAACAACGGCAGACTGCCCAGCTATCCAGTGTCACAGAAGTTTTGAAAACGGCTGGGCTGGGATACCTAAGGGTTCATTTGCCATCTGCTGACTCCCTGAGAGTATAAATGGGAAAACAACGGCAGACTGCCCAGCTATCCAGTGTCACAGAAGTTTTGAAAACGGCTGGGCTGGGATACCTAAGGGTTCATTTGCCATCTGCTGACTCCCTGAGAGTATAAATGGGAAAACAACGGCAGACTGCCCAGCTATCCAGTGTCACAGAAGTTTTGAAAACGGCTGGGCTGGGATACCTAAGGGTTCATTTGCCATCTGCTGACTCCCTGAGAGTATAAATGGGAAAACAACGACAGACTGCCCAGCTATCCAGTGTCACAGAAGTTTTGAAAACGGCTGGGCTGGGATACCTAAGGGTTCATTTGCCATCTGCTGACTCCCTGAGAGTATAAATGGGAAAACAACGGCAGACTGCCCAGCTATCCAGTGTCACAGAAGTTTTGAAAACGGCTGGGCTGGGATACCTAAGGGTTCATTTGCCATCTGCTGACTCCCTGAGAGTATAAATGGGAAAACAACGGCAGACTGCCCAGCTATCCAGTATCACAGAAGTTTTGAAAACGGCTGGGCTGGGATACCTAAGGGTTCATTTGCCATCTGCTGACTCCCTGAGAGTATAAATGGGAAAACAACGACAGACTGCCCAGCTATCCAGTGTCACAGAAGTTTTGAAAACGGCTGGGCTGGGATACCTAAGGGTTCATTTGCCATCTGCTGACTCCCTGAGAGTATAAATGGGAAAACAACGACAGACTGCCCAGCTATCCAGTATCACAGAAGTTTTGAAAACGGCTGGGCTGGGATACCTAAGGGTTCATTTGCCATCTGCTGACTCCCTGAGAGTATAAATGGGAAAACAACGGCAGACTGCCCAGCTATCCAGTATCACAGAAGTTTTGAAAACGGCTGGGCTGGGATACCTAAGGGTTCATTTGCCATCTGCTGACTCCCTGAGAGTATAAATGGGAAAACAACGACAGACTGCCCAGCTATCCAGTGTCACAGAAGTTTTGAAAACGGCTGGGCTGGGATACCTAAGGGTTCATTTGCCATCTGCTGACTCCCTGAGAGTATAAATGGGAAAACAACGACAGACTGCCCAGCTATCCAGTGTCACAGAAGTTTTGAAAACGGCTGGGCTGGGATACCTAAGGGTTCATTTGCCATCTGCTGACTCCCTGAGAGTATAAATGGGAAAACAACGGCAGACTGCCCAGCTATCCAGTATCACAGAAGTTTTGAAAACGGCTGGGCTGGGATACCTAAGGGTTCATTTGCCATCTGCTGACTCCCTGAGAGTATAAATGGGAAAACAACGGCAGACTGCCCAGCTATCCAGTGTCACAGAAGTTTTGAAAACGGCTGGGCTGGGATACCTAAGGGTTCATTTGCCATCTGCTGACTCCCTGAGAGTATAAATGGGAAAACAACGGACAGACTGCCCAGCTATCCAGTGTCACAGAAGTTTTGAAAACGGCTGGGCTGGGATACCTAAGGGTTCATTTGCCATCTGCTGACTCCCTGAGAGTATAAATGGGAAAACAACGGCAGACTGCCCAGCTATCCAGTGTCACAGAAGTTTTGAAAACGGCTGGGCTGGGATACCTAAGGGTTCATTTGCCATCTGCTGACTCCCTGAGAGTATAAATGGGAAAACAACGGCAGACTGCCCAGCTATCCAGTGTCACAGAAGTTTTGAAAACGGCTGGGCTGGGATACCTAAGGGTTCATTTGCCATCTGCTGACTCCCTGAGAGTATAAATGGGAAAACAACGACAGACTGCCCAGCTATCCAGTGTCACAGAAGTTTTGAAAACGGCTGGGCTGGGATACCTAAGGGTTCATTTGCCATCTGCTGACTCCCTGAGAGTATAAATGGGAAAACAACGGCAGACTGCCCAGCTATCCAGTATCACAGAAGTTTTGAAAACGGCTGGGCTGGGATACCTAAGGGTTCATTTGCCATCTGCTGACTCCCTGAGAGTATAAATGGGAAAACAACGACAGACTGCCCAGCTATCCAGTGTCACAGAAGTTTTGAAAACGGCTGGGCTGGGATACCTAAGGGTTCATTTGCCATCTGCTGACTCCCTGAGAGTATAAATGGGAAAACAACGACAGACTGCCCAGCTATCCAGTGTCACAGAAGTTTTGAAAACGGCTGGGCTGGGATACCTAAGGGTTCATTTGCCATCTGCTGACTCCCTGAGAGTATAAATGGGAAAACAACGACAGACTGCCCAGCTATCCAGTGTCACAGAAGTTTTGAAAACGGCTGGGCTGGGATACCTAAGGGTTCATTTGCCATCTGCTGACTCCCTGAGAGTATAAATGGGAAAACAACGACAGACTGCCCAGCTATCCAGTATCACAGAAGTTTTGAAAACGGCTGGGCTGGGATACCTAAGGGTTCATTTGCCATCTGCTGACTCCCTGAGAGTATAAATGGGAAAACAACGACAGACTGCCCAGCTATCCAGTGTCACAGAAGTTTTGAAAACGGCTGGGCTGGGATACCTAAGGGTTCATTTGCCATCTGCTGACTCCCTGAGAGTATAAATGGGAAAACAACGACAGACTGCCCAGCTATCCAGTGTCACAGAAGTTTTGAAAACGGCTGGGCTGGGATACCTAAGGGTTCATTTGCCATCTGCTGACTCCCTGAGAGTATAAATGGGAAAACAACGGCAGACTGCCCAGCTATCCAGTATCACAGAAGTTTTGAAAACGGCTGGGCTGGGATACCTAAGGGTTCATTTGCCATCTGCTGACTCCCTGAGAGTATAAATGGGAAAACAACGACAGACTGCCCAGCTATCCAGTGTCACAGAAGTTTTGAAAACGGCTGGGCTGGGATACCTAAGGGTTCATTTGCCATCTGCTGACTCCCTGAGAGTATAAATGGGAAAACAACGGCAGACTGCCCAGCTATCCAGTGTCACAGAAGTTTTGAAAACGGCTGGGCTGGGATACCTAAGGGTTCATTTGCCATCTGCTGACTCCCTGAGAGTATAAATGGGAAAACAACGACAGACTGCCCAGCTATCCAGTATCACAGAAGTTTTGAAAACGGCTGGGCTGGGATACCTAAGGGTTCATTTGCCATCTGCTGACTCCCTGAGAGTATAAATGGGAAAACAACGACAGACTGCCCAGCTATCCAGTGTCACAGAAGTTTTGAAAACGGCTGGGCTGGGATACCTAAGGGTTCATTTGCCATCTGCTGACTCCCTGAGAGTATAAATGGGAAAACAACGGCAGACTGCCCAGCTATCCAGTATCACAGAAGTTTTGAAAACGGCTGGGCTGGGATACCTAAGGGTTCATTTGCCATCTGCTGACTCCCTGAGAGTATAAATGGGAAAACAACGACAGACTGCCCAGCTATCCAGTGTCACAGAAGTTTTGAAAACGGCTGGGCTGGGATACCTAAGGGTTCATTTGCCATCTGCTGACTCCCTGAGAGTATAAATGGGAAAACAACGGCAGACTGCCCAGCTATCCAGTGTCACAGAAGTTTTGAAAACGGCTGGGCTGGGATACCTAAGGGTTCATTTGCCATCTGCTGACTCCCTGAGAGTATAAATGGGAAAACAACGACAGACTGCCCAGCTATCCAGTGTCACAGAAGTTTTGAAAACGGCTGGGCTGGGATACCTAAGGGTTCATTTGCCATCTGCTGACTCCCTGAGAGTATAAATGGGAAAACAACGGCAGACTGCCCAGCTATCCAGTGTCACAGAAGTTTTGAAAACGGCTGGGCTGGGATACCTAAGGGTTCATTTGCCATCTGCTGACTCCCTGAGAGTATAAATGGGAAAACAACGGCAGACTGCCCAGCTATCCAGTGTCACAGAAGTTTTGAAAACGGCTGGGCTGGGATACCTAAGGGTTCATTTGCCATCTGCTGACTCCCTGAGAGTATAAATGGGAAAACAACGACAGACTGCCCAGCTATCCAGTGTCACAGAAGTTTTGAAAACGGCTGGGCTGGGATACCTAAGGGTTCATTTGCCATCTGCTGACTCCCTGAGAGTATAAATGGGAAAACAACGACAGACTGCCCAGCTATCCAGTGTCACAGAAGTTTTGAAAACGGCTGGGCTGGGATACCTAAGGGTTCATTTGCCATCTGCTGACTCCCTGAGAGTATAAATGGGAAAACAACGGCAGACTGCCCAGCTATCCAGTGTCACAGAAGTTTTGAAAACGGCTGGGCTGGGATACCTAAGGGTTCATTTGCCATCTGCTGACTCCCTGAGAGTATAAATGGGAAAACAACGGCAGACTGCCCAGCTATCCAGTGTCACAGAAGTTTTGAAAACGGCTGGGCTGGGATACCTAAGGGTTCATTTGCCATCTGCTGACTCCCTGAGAGTATAAATGGGAAAACAACGGCAGACTGCCCAGCTATCCAGTGTCACAGAAGTTTTGAAAACGGCTGGGCTGGGATACCTAAGGGTTCATTTGCCATCTGCTGACTCCCTGAGAGTATAAATGGGAAAACAACGACAGACTGCCCAGCTATCCAGTGTCACAGAAGTTTTGAAAACGGCTGGGCTGGGATACCTAAGGGTTCATTTGCCATCTGCTGACTCCCTGAGAGTATAAATGGGAAAACAACGGCAGACTGCCCAGCTATCCAGTGTCACAGAAGTTTTGAAAACGGCTGGGCTGGGATACCTAAGGGTTCATTTGCCATCTGCTGACTCCCTGAGAGTATAAATGGGAAAACAACGGCAGACTGCCCAGCTATCCAGTGTCACAGAAGTTTTGAAAACGGCTGGGCTGGGATACCTAAGGGTTCATTTGCCATCTGCTGACTCCCTGAGAGTATAAATGGGAAAACAACGGCAGACTGCCCAGCTATCCAGTATCACAGAAGTTTTGAAAACGGCTGGGCTGGGATACCTAAGGGTTCATTTGCCATCTGCTGACTCCCTGAGAGTATAAATGGGAAAACAACGGCAGACTGCCCAGCTATCCAGTGTCACAGAAGTTTTGAAAACGGCTGGGCTGGGATACCTAAGGGTTCATTTGCCATCTGCTGACTCCCTGAGAGTATAAATGGGAAAACAACGACAGACTGCCCAGCTATCCAGTATCACAGAAGTTTTGAAAACGGCTGGGCTGGGATACCTAAGGGTTCATTTGCCATCTGCTGACTCCCTGAGAGTATAAATGGGAAAACAACGACAGACTGCCCAGCTATCCAGTGTCACAGAAGTTTTGAAAACGGCTGGGCTGGGATACCTAAGGGTTCATTTGCCATCTGCTGACTCCCTGAGAGTATAAATGGGAAAACAACGGCAGACTGCCCAGCTATCCAGTGTCACAGAAGTTTTGAAAACGGCTGGGCTGGGATACCTAAGGGTTCATTTGCCATCTGCTGACTCCCTGAGAGTATAAATGGGAAAACAACGACAGACTGCCCAGCTATCCAGTGTCACAGAAGTTTTGAAAACGGCTGGGCTGGGATACCTAAGGGTTCATTTGCCATCTGCTGACTCCCTGAGAGTATAAATGGGAAAACAACGGCAGACTGCCCAGCTATCCAGTATCACAGAAGTTTTGAAAACGGCTGGGCTGGGATACCTAAGGGTTCATTTGCCATCTGCTGACTCCCTGAGAGTATAAATGGGAAAACAACGACAGACTGCCCAGCTATCCAGTATCACAGAAGTTTTGAAAACGGCTGGGCTGGGATACCTAAGGGTTCATTTGCCATCTGCTGACTCCCTGAGAGTATAAATGGGAAAACAACGACAGACTGCCCAGCTATCCAGTGTCACAGAAGTTTTGAAAACGGCTGGGCTGGGATACCTAAGGGTTCATTTGCCATCTGCTGACTCCCTGAGAGTATAAATGGGAAAACAACGACAGACTGCCCAGCTATCCAGTGTCACAGAAGTTTTGAAAACGGCTGGGCTGGGATACCTAAGGGTTCATTTGCCATCTGCTGACTCCCTGAGAGTATAAATGGGAAAACAACGACAGACTGCCCAGCTATCCAGTGTCACAGAAGTTTTGAAAACGGCTGGGCTGGGATACCTAAGGGTTCATTTGCCATCTGCTGACTCCCTGAGAGTATAAATGGGAAAACAACGGCAGACTGCCCAGCTATCCAGTGTCACAGAAGTTTTGAAAACGGCTGGGCTGGGATACCTAAGGGTTCATTTGCCATCTGCTGACTCCCTGAGAGTATAAATGGGAAAACAACGACAGACTGCCCAGCTATCCAGTATCACAGAAGTTTTGAAAACGGCTGGGCTGGGATACCTAAGGGTTCATTTGCCATCTGCTGACTCCCTGAGAGTATAAATGGGAAAACAACGACAGACTGCCCAGCTATCCAGTGTCACAGAAGTTTTGAAAACGGCTGGGCTGGGATACCTAAGGGTTCATTTGCCATCTGCTGACTCCCTGAGAGTATAAATGGGAAAACAACGACAGACTGCCCAGCTATCCAGTGTCACAGAAGTTTTGAAAACGGCTGGGCTGGGATACCTAAGGGTTCATTTGCCATCTGCTGACTCCCTGAGAGTATAAATGGGAAAACAACGACAGACTGCCCAGCTATCCAGTGTCACAGAAGTTTTGAAAACGGCTGGGCTGGGATACCTAAGGGTTCATTTGCCATCTGCTGACTCCCTGAGAGTATAAATGGGAAAACAACGGCAGACTGCCCAGCTATCCAGTGTCACAGAAGTTTTGAAAACGGCTGGGCTGGGATACCTAAGGGTTCATTTGCCATCTGCTGACTCCCTGAGAGTATAAATGGGAAAACAACGACAGACTGCCCAGCTATCCAGTGTCACAGAAGTTTTGAAAACGGCTGGGCTGGGATACCTAAGGGTTCATTTGCCATCTGCTGACTCCCTGAGAGTATAAATGGGAAAACAACGACAGACTGCCCAGCTATCCAGTGTCACAGAAGTTTTGAAAACGGCTGGGCTGGGATACCTAAGGGTTCATTTGCCATCTGCTGACTCCCTGAGAGTATAAATGGGAAAACAACGGCAGACTGCCCAGCTATCCAGTGTCACAGAAGTTTTGAAAACGGCTGGGCTGGGATACCTAAGGGTTCATTTGCCATCTGCTGACTCCCTGAGAGTATAAATGGGAAAACAACGGCAGACTGCCCAGCTATCCAGTGTCACAGAAGTTTTGAAAACGGCTGGGCTGGGATACCTAAGGGTTCATTTGCCATCTGCTGACTCCCTGAGAGTATAAATGGGAAAACAACGGCAGACTGCCCAGCTATCCAGTGTCACAGAAGTTTTGAAAACGGCTGGGCTGGGATACCTAAGGGTTCATTTGCCATCTGCTGACTCCCTGAGAGTATAAATGGGAAAACAACGACAGACTGCCCAGCTATCCAGTGTCACAGAAGTTTTGAAAACGGCTGGGCTGGGATACCTAAGGGTTCATTTGCCATCTGCTGACTCCCTGAGAGTATAAATGGGAAAACAACGGCAGACTGCCCAGCTATCCAGTGTCACAGAAGTTTTGAAAACGGCTGGGCTGGGATACCTAAGGGTTCATTTGCCATCTGCTGACTCCCTGAGAGTATAAATGGGAAAACAACGGCAGACTGCCCAGCTATCCAGTGTCACAGAAGTTTTGAAAACGGCTGGGCTGGGATACCTAAGGGTTCATTTGCCATCTGCTGACTCCCTGAGAGTATAAATGGGAAAACAACGGCAGACTGCCCAGCTATCCAGTGTCACAGAAGTTTTGAAAACGGCTGGGCTGGGATACCTAAGGGTTCATTTGCCATCTGCTGACTCCCTGAGAGTATAAATGGGAAAACAACGGCAGACTGCCCAGCTATCCAGTATCACAGAAGTTTTGAAAACGGCTGGGCTGGGATACCTAAGGGTTCATTTGCCATCTGCTGACTCCCTGAGAGTATAAATGGGAAAACAACGGCAGACTGCCCAGCTATCCAGTGTCACAGAAGTTTTGAAAACGGCTGGGCTGGGATACCTAAGGGTTCATTTGCCATCTGCTGACTCCCTGAGAGTATAAATGGGAAAACAACGGCAGACTGCCCAGCTATCCAGTGTCACAGAAGTTTTGAAAACGGCTGGGCTGGGATACCTAAGGGTTCATTTGCCATCTGCTGACTCCCTGAGAGTATAAATGGGAAAACAACGGCAGACTGCCCAGCTATCCAGTATCACAGAAGTTTTGAAAACGGCTGGGCTGGGATACCTAAGGGTTCATTTGCCATCTGCTGACTCCCTGAGAGTATAAATGGGAAAACAACGACAGACTGCCCAGCTATCCAGTGTCACAGAAGTTTTGAAAACGGCTGGGCTGGGATACCTAAGGGTTCATTTGCCATCTGCTGACTCCCTGAGAGTATAAATGGGAAAACAACGGCAGACTGCCCAGCTATCCAGTGTCACAGAAGTTTTGAAAACGGCTGGGCTGGGATACCTAAGGGTTCATTTGCCATCTGCTGACTCCCTGAGAGTATAAATGGGAAAACAACGGCAGACTGCCCAGCTATCCAGTATCACAGAAGTTTTGAAAACGGCTGGGCTGGGATACCTAAGGGTTCATTTGCCATCTGCTGACTCCCTGAGAGTATAAATGGGAAAACAACGGCAGACTGCCCAGCTATCCAGTATCACAGAAGTTTTGAAAACGGCTGGGCTGGGATACCTAAGGGTTCATTTGCCATCTGCTGACTCCCTGAGAGTATAAATGGGAAAACAACGACAGACTGCCCAGCTATCCAGTATCACAGAAGTTTTGAAAACGGCTGGGCTGGGATACCTAAGGGTTCATTTGCCATCTGCTGACTCCCTGAGAGTATAAATGGGAAAACAACGACAGACTGCCCAGCTATCCAGTGTCACAGAAGTTTTGAAAACGGCTGGGCTGGGATACCTAAGGGTTCATTTGCCATCTGCTGACTCCCTGAGAGTATAAATGGGAAAACAACGGCAGACTGCCCAGCTATCCAGTATCACAGAAGTTTTGAAAACGGCTGGGCTGGGATACCTAAGGGTTCATTTGCCATCTGCTGACTCCCTGAGAGTATAAATGGGAAAACAACGACAGACTGCCCAGCTATCCAGTGTCACAGAAGTTTTGAAAACGGCTGGGCTGGGATACCTAAGGGTTCATTTGCCATCTGCTGACTCCCTGAGAGTATAAATGGGAAAACAACGACAGACTGCCCAGCTATCCAGTATCACAGAAGTTTTGAAAACGGCTGGGCTGGGATACCTAAGGGTTCATTTGCCATCTGCTGACTCCCTGAGAGTATAAATGGGAAAACAACGACAGACTGCCCAGCTATCCAGTATCACAGAAGTTTTGAAAACGGCTGGGCTGGGATACCTAAGGGTTCATTTGCCATCTGCTGACTCCCTGAGAGTATAAATGGGAAAACAACGACAGACTGCCCAGCTATCCAGTGTCACAGAAGTTTTGAAAACGGCTGGGCTGGGATACCTAAGGGTTCATTTGCCATCTGCTGACTCCCTGAGAGTATAAATGGGAAAACAACGGCAGACTGCCCAGCTATCCAGTGTCACAGAAGTTTTGAAAACGGCTGGGCTGGGATACCTAAGGGTTCATTTGCCATCTGCTGACTCCCTGAGAGTATAAATGGGAAAACAACGACAGACTGCCCAGCTATCCAGTGTCACAGAAGTTTTGAAAACGGCTGGGCTGGGATACCTAAGGGTTCATTTGCCATCTGCTGACTCCCTGAGAGTATAAATGGGAAAACAACGGCAGACTGCCCAGCTATCCAGTGTCACAGAAGTTTTGAAAACGGCTGGGCTGGGATACCTAAGGGTTCATTTGCCATCTGCTGACTCCCTGAGAGTATAAATGGGAAAACAACGGCAGACTGCCCAGCTATCCAGTGTCACAGAAGTTTTGAAAACGGCTGGGCTGGGATACCTAAGGGTTCATTTGCCATCTGCTGACTCCCTGAGAGTATAAATGGGAAAACAACGACAGACTGCCCAGCTATCCAGTGTCACAGAAGTTTTGAAAACGGCTGGGCTGGGATACCTAAGGGTTCATTTGCCATCTGCTGACTCCCTGAGAGTATAAATGGGAAAACAACGGCAGACTGCCCAGCTATCCAGTGTCACAGAAGTTTTGAAAACGGCTGGGCTGGGATACCTAAGGGTTCATTTGCCATCTGCTGACTCCCTGAGAGTATAAATGGGAAAACAACGACAGACTGCCCAGCTATCCAGTGTCACAGAAGTTTTGAAAACGGCTGGGCTGGGATACCTAAGGGTTCATTTGCCATCTGCTGACTCCCTGAGAGTATAAATGGGAAAACAACGACAGACTGCCCAGCTATCCAGTGTCACAGAAGTTTTGAAAACGGCTGGGCTGGGATACCTAAGGGTTCATTTGCCATCTGCTGACTCCCTGAGAGTATAAATGGGAAAACAACGACAGACTGCCCAGCTATCCAGTGTCACAGAAGTTTTGAAAACGGCTGGGCTGGGATACCTAAGGGTTCATTTGCCATCTGCTGACTCCCTGAGAGTATAAATGGGAAAACAACGACAGACTGCCCAGCTAACCAGTGTCACAGAAGTTTTGAAAACGGCTGGGCTGGGATACCTAAGGGTTCATTTGCCATCTGCTGACTCCCTGAGAGTATAAATGGGAAAACAACGGCAGACTGCCCAGCTATCCAGTGTCACAGAAGTTTTGAAAACGGCTGGGCTGGGATACCTAAGGGTTCATTTGCCATCTGCTGACTCCCTGAGAGTATAAATGGGAAAACAACGACAGACTGCCCAGCTATCCAGTGTCACAGAAGTTTTGAAAACGGCTGGGCTGGGATACCTAAGGGTTCATTTGCCATCTGCTGACTCCCTGAGAGTATAAATGGGAAAACAACGGCAGACTGCCCAGCTATCCAGTATCACAGAAGTTTTGAAAACGGCTGGGCTGGGATACCTAAGGGTTCATTTGCCATCTGCTGACTCCCTGAGAGTATAAATGGGAAAACAACGACAGACTGCCCAGCTATCCAGTGTCACAGAAGTTTTGAAAACGGCTGGGCTGGGATACCTAAGGGTTCATTTGCCATCTGCTGACTCCCTGAGAGTATAAATGGGAAAACAACGGCAGACTGCCCAGCTATCCAGTATCACAGAAGTTTTGAAAACGGCTGGGCTGGGATACCTAAGGGTTCATTTGCCATCTGCTGACTCCCTGAGAGTATAAATGGGAAAACAACGGCAGACTGCCCAGCTATCCAGTGTCACAGAAGTTTTGAAAACGGCTGGGCTGGGATACCTAAGGGTTCATTTGCCATCTGCTGACTCCCTGAGAGTATAAATGGGAAAACAACGAAAGATTGCCCAGCTATCCAGTGTCACAGAAGTTTTGAAAACGGCTGGGCTGGGATACCTAAGGGTTCATTTGCCATCTGCTGACTCCCTGAGAGTATAAATGGGAAAACAACGGCAGACTGCCCAGCTATCCAGTATCACAGAAGTTTTGAAAACGGCTGGGCTGGGATACCTAAGGGTTCATTTGCCATCTGCTGACTCCCTGAGAGTATAAATGGGAAAACAACGGCAGACTGCCCAGCTATCCAGTATCACAGAAGTTTTGAAAACGGCTGGGCTGGGATACCTAAGGGTTCATTTGCCATCTGCTGACTCCCTGAGAGTATAAATGGGAAAACAACGACAGACTGCCCAGCTATCCAGTATCACAGAAGTTTTGAAAACGGCTGGGCTGGGATACCTAAGGGTTCATTTGCCATCTGCTGACTCCCTGAGAGTATAAATGGGAAAACAACGACAGACTGCCCAGCTATCCAGTGTCACAGAAGTTTTGAAAACGGCTGGGCTGGGATACCTAAGGGTTCATTTGCCATCTGCTGACTCCCTGAGAGTATAAATGGGAAAACAACGGCAGACTGCCCAGCTATCCAGTATCACAGAAGTTTTGAAAACGGCTGGGCTGGGATACCTAAGGGTTCATTTGCCATCTGCTGACTCCCTGAGAGTATAAATGGGAAAACAACGGCAGACTGCCCAGCTATCCAGTATCACAGAAGTTTTGAAAACGGCTGGGCTGGGATACCTAAGGGTTCATTTGCCATCTGCTGACTCCCTGAGAGTATAAATGGGAAAACAACGACAGACTGCCCAGCTATCCAGTATCACAGAAGTTTTGAAAACGGCTGGGCTGGGATACCTAAGGGTTCATTTGCCATCTGCTGACTCCCTGAGAGTATAAATGGGAAAACAACGACAGACTGCCCAGCTATCCAGTATCACAGAAGTTTTGAAAACGGCTGGGCTGGGATACCTAAGGGTTCATTTGCCATCTGCTGACTCCCTGAGAGTATAAATGGGAAAACAACGACAGACTGCCCAGCTATCCAGTGTCACAGAAGTTTTGAAAACGGCTGGGCTGGGATACCTAAGGGTTCATTTGCCATCTGCTGACTCCCTGAGAGTATAAATGGGAAAACAACGGCAGACTGCCCAGCTATCCAGTGTCACAGAAGTTTTGAAAACGGCTGGGCTGGGATACCTAAGGGTTCATTTGCCATCTGCTGACTCCCTGAGAGTATAAATGGGAAAACAACGGCAGACTGCCCAGCTATCCAGTGTCACAGAAGTTTTGAAAACGGCTGGGCTGGGATACCTAAGGGTTCATTTGCCATCTGCTGACTCCCTGAGAGTATAAATGGGAAAACAACGGCAGACTGCCCAGCTATCCAGTGTCACAGAAGTTTTGAAAACGGCTGGGCTGGGATACCTAAGGGTTCATTTGCCATCTGCTGACTCCCTGAGAGTATAAATGGGAAAACAACGGCAGACTGCCCAGCTAACCAGTGTCACAGAAGTTTTGAAAACGGCTGGGCTGGGATACCTAAGGGTTCATTTGCCATCTGCTGACTCCCTGAGAGTATAAATGGGAAAACAACGACAGACTGCCCAGCTATCCAGTGTCACAGAAGTTTTGAAAACGGCTGGGCTGGGATACCTAAGGGTTCATTTGCCATCTGCTGACTCCCTGAGAGTATAAATGGGAAAACAACGACAGACTGCCCAGCTATCCAGTGTCACAGAAGTTTTGAAAACGGCTGGGCTGGGATACCTAAGGGTTCATTTGCCATCTGCTGACTCCCTGAGAGTATAAATGGGAAAACAACGGCAGACTGCCCAGCTATCCAGTGTCACAGAAGTTTTGAAAACGGCTGGGCTGGGATACCTAAGGGTTCATTTGCCATCTGCTGACTCCCTGAGAGTATAAATGGGAAAACAACGGCAGACTGCCCAGCTATCCAGTGTCACAGAAGTTTTGAAAACGGCTGGGCTGGGATACCTAAGGGTTCATTTGCCATCTGCTGACTCCCTGAGAGTATAAATGGGAAAACAACGACAGACTGCCCAGCTATCCAGTGTCACAGAAGTTTTGAAAACGGCTGGGCTGGGATACCTAAGGGTTCATTTGCCATCTGCTGACTCCCTGAGAGTATAAATGGGAAAACAACGGCAGACTGCCCAGCTAACCAGTGTCACAGAAGTTTTGAAAACGGCTGGGCTGGGATACCTAAGGGTTCATTTGCCATCTGCTGACTCCCTGAGAGTATAAATGGGAAAACAACGGCAGACTGCCCAGCTATCCAGTGTCACAGAAGTTTTGAAAACGGCTGGGCTGGGATACCTAAGGGTTCATTTGCCATCTGCTGACTCCCTGAGAGTATAAATGGGAAAACAACGGCAGACTGCCCAGCTATCCAGTGTCACAGAAGTTTTGAAAACGGCTGGGCTGGGATACCTAAGGGTTCATTTGCCATCTGCTGACTCCCTGAGAGTATAAATGGGAAAACAACGGCAGACTGCCCAGCTATCCAGTATCACAGAAGTTTTGAAAACGGCTGGGCTGGGATACCTAAGGGTTCATTTGCCATCTGCTGACTCCCTGAGAGTATAAATGGGAAAACAACGACAGACTGCCCAGCTATCCAGTATCACAGAAGTTTTGAAAACGGCTGGGCTGGGATACCTAAGGGTTCATTTGCCATCTGCTGACTCCCTGAGAGTATAAATGGGAAAACAACGACAGACTGCCCAGCTATCCAGTATCACAGAAGTTTTGAAAACGGCTGGGCTGGGATACCTAAGGGTTCATTTGCCATCTGCTGACTCCCTGAGAGTATAAATGGGAAAACAACGACAGACTGCCCAGCTATCCAGTGTCACAGAAGTTTTGAAAACGGCTGGGCTGGGATACCTAAGGGTTCATTTGCCATCTGCTGACTCCCTGAGAGTATAAATGGGAAAACAACGGCAGACTGCCCAGCTATCCAGTGTCACAGAAGTTTTGAAAACGGCTGGGCTGGGATACCTAAGGGTTCATTTGCCATCTGCTGACTCCCTGAGAGTATAAATGGGAAAACAACGACAGACTGCCCAGCTATCCAGTGTCACAGAAGTTTTGAAAACGGCTGGGCTGGGATACCTAAGGGTTCATTTGCCATCTGCTGACTCCCTGAGAGTATAAATGGGAAAACAACGGCAGACTGCCCAGCTATCCAGTATCACAGAAGTTTTGAAAACGGCTGGGCTGGGATACCTAAGGGTTCATTTGCCATCTGCTGACTCCCTGAGAGTATAAATGGGAAAACAACGACAGACTGCCCAGCTATCCAGTATCACAGAAGTTTTGAAAACGGCTGGGCTGGGATACCTAAGGGTTCATTTGCCATCTGCTGACTCCCTGAGAGTATAAATGGGAAAACAACGACAGACTGCCCAGCTATCCAGTGTCACAGAAGTTTTGAAAACGGCTGGGCTGGGATACCTAAGGGTTCATTTGCCATCTGCTGACTCCCTGAGAGTATAAATGGGAAAACAACGGCAGACTGCCCAGCTATCCAGTGTCACAGAAGTTTTGAAAACGGCTGGGCTGGGATACCTAAGGGTTCATTTGCCATCTGCTGACTCCCTGAGAGTATAAATGGGAAAACAACGACAGACTGCCCAGCTATCCAGTGTCACAGAAGTTTTGAAAACGGCTGGGCTGGGATACCTAAGGGTTCATTTGCCATCTGCTGACTCCCTGAGAGTATAAATGGGAAAACAACGGCAGACTGCCCAGCTATCCAGTGTCACAGAAGTTTTGAAAACGGCTGGGCTGGGATACCTAAGGGTTCATTTGCCATCTGCTGACTCCCTGAGAGTATAAATGGGAAAACAACGACAGACTGCCCAGCTATCCAGTATCACAGAAGTTTTGAAAACGGCTGGGCTGGGATACCTAAGGGTTCATTTGCCATCTGCTGACTCCCTGAGAGTATAAATGGGAAAACAACGACAGACTGCCCAGCTATCCAGTGTCACAGAAGTTTTGAAAACGGCTGGGCTGGGATACCTAAGGGTTCATTTGCCATCTGCTGACTCCCTGAGAGTATAAATGGGAAAACAACGGCAGACTGCCCAGCTATCCAGTATCACAGAAGTTTTGAAAACGGCTGGGCTGGGATACCTAAGGGTTCATTTGCCATCTGCTGACTCCCTGAGAGTATAAATGGGAAAACAACGACAGACTGCCCAGCTATCCAGTGTCACAGAAGTTTTGAAAACGGCTGGGCTGGGATACCTAAGGGTTCATTTGCCATCTGCTGACTCCCTGAGAGTATAAATGGGAAAACAACGGCAGACTGCCCAGCTATCCAGTATCACAGAAGTTTTGAAAACGGCTGGGCTGGGATACCTAAGGGTTCATTTGCCATCTGCTGACTCCCTGAGAGTATAAATGGGAAAACAACGACAGACTGCCCAGCTATCCAGTGTCACAGAAGTTTTGAAAACGGCTGGGCTGGGATACCTAAGGGTTCATTTGCCATCTGCTGACTCCCTGAGAGTATAAATGGGAAAACAACGACAGACTGCCCAGCTATCCAGTGTCACAGAAGTTTTGAAAACGGCTGGGCTGGGATACCTAAGGGTTCATTTGCCATCTGCTGACTCCCTGAGAGTATAAATGGGAAAACAACGGCAGACTGCCCAGCTATCCAGTGTCACAGAAGTTTTGAAAACGGCTGGGCTGGGATACCTAAGGGTTCATTTGCCATCTGCTGACTCCCTGAGAGTATAAATGGGAAAACAACGAAGACTGCCCAGCTATCCAGTGTCACAGAAGTTTTGAAAACGGCTGGGCTGGGATACCTAAGGGTTCATTTGCCATCTGCTGACTCCCTGAGAGTATAAATGGGAAAACAACGGCAGACTGCCCAGCTATCCAGTATCACAGAAGTTTTGAAAACGGCTGGGCTGGGATACCTAAGGGTTCATTTGCCATCTGCTGACTCCCTGAGAGTATAAATGGGAAAACAACGAACAGACTGCCCAGCTATCCAGTGTCACAGAAGTTTTGAAAACGGCTGGGCTGGGATACCTAAGGGTTCATTTGCCATCTGCTGACTCCCTGAGAGTATAAATGGGAAAACAACGACAGACTGCCCAGCTATCCAGTATCACAGAAGTTTTGAAAACGGCTGGGCTGGGATACCTAAGGGTTCATTTGCCATCTGCTGACTCCCTGAGAGTATAAATGGGAAAACAACGGCAGACTGCCCAGCTATCCAGTATCACAGAAGTTTTGAAAACGGCTGGGCTGGGATACCTAAGGGTTCATTTGCCATCTGCTGACTCCCTGAGAGTATAAATGGGAAAACAACGACAGACTGCCCAGCTATCCAGTGTCACAGAAGTTTTGAAAACGGCTGGGCTGGGATACCTAAGGGTTCATTTGCCATCTGCTGACTCCCTGAGAGTATAAATGGGAAAACAACGACAGACTGCCCAGCTATCCAGTGTCACAGAAGTTTTGAAAACGGCTGGGCTGGGATACCTAAGGGTTCATTTGCCATCTGCTGACTCCCTGAGAGTATAAATGGGAAAACAACGGCAGACTGCCCAGCTATCCAGTGTCACAGAAGTTTTGAAAACGGCTGGGCTGGGATACCTAAGGGTTCATTTGCCATCTGCTGACTCCCTGAGAGTATAAATGGGAAAACAACGGCAGACTGCCCAGCTATCCAGTATCACAGAAGTTTTGAAAACGGCTGGGCTGGGATACCTAAGGGTTCATTTGCCATCTGCTGACTCCCTGAGAGTATAAATGGGAAAACAACGACAGACTGCCCAGCTATCCAGTATCACAGAAGTTTTGAAAACGGCTGGGCTGGGATACCTAAGGGTTCATTTGCCATCTGCTGACTCCCTGAGAGTATAAATGGGAAAACAACGGCAGACTGCCCAGCTATCCAGTATCACAGAAGTTTTGAAAACGGCTGGGCTGGGATACCTAAGGGTTCATTTGCCATCTGCTGACTCCCTGAGAGTATAAATGGGAAAACAACGACAGACTGCCCAGCTATCCAGTGTCACAGAAGTTTTGAAAACGGCTGGGCTGGGATACCTAAGGGTTCATTTGCCATCTGCTGACTCCCTGAGAGTATAAATGGGAAAACAACGGCAGACTGCCCAGCTATCCAGTGTCACAGAAGTTTTGAAAACGGCTGGGCTGGGATACCTAAGGGTTCATTTGCCATCTGCTGACTCCCTGAGAGTATAAATGGGAAAACAACGACAGACTGCCCAGCTATCCAGTGTCACAGAAGTTTTGAAAACGGCTGGGCTGGGATACCTAAGGGTTCATTTGCCATCTGCTGACTCCCTGAGAGTATAAATGGGAAAACAACGACAGACTGCCCAGCTATCCAGTGTCACAGAAGTTTTGAAAACGGCTGGGCTGGGATACCTAAGGGTTCATTTGCCATCTGCTGACTCCCTGAGAGTATAAATGGGAAAACAACGGTAGACTGCCCAGCTATCCAGTGTCACAGAAGTTTTGAAAACGGCTGGGCTGGGATACCTAAGGGTTCATTTGCCATCTGCTGACTCCCTGAGAGTATAAATGGGAAAACAACGGCAGACTGCCCAGCTATCCAGTGTCACAGAAGTTTTGAAAACGGCTGGGCTGGGATACCTAAGGGTTCATTTGCCATCTGCTGACTCCCTGAGAGTATAAATGGGAAAACAACGGCAGACTGCCCAGCTATCCAGTATCACAGAAGTTTTGAAAACGGCTGGGCTGGGATACCTAAGGGTTCATTTGCCATCTGCTGACTCCCTGAGAGTATAAATGGGAAAACAACGACAGACTGCCCAGCTATCCAGTATCACAGAAGTTTTGAAAACGGCTGGGCTGGGATACCTAAGGGTTCATTTGCCATCTGCTGACTCCCTGAGAGTATAAATGGGAAAACAACGACAGACTGCCCAGCTATCCAGTATCACAGAAGTTTTGAAAACGGCTGGGCTGGGATACCTAAGGGTTCATTTGCCATCTGCTGACTCCCTGAGAGTATAAATGGGAAAACAACGACAGACTGCCCAGCTATCCAGTGTCACAGAAGTTTTGAAAACGGCTGGGCTGGGATACCTAAGGGTTCATTTGCCATCTGCTGACTCCCTGAGAGTATAAATGGGAAAACAACGGCAGACTGCCCAGCTAACCAGTGTCACAGAAGTTTTGAAAACGGCTGGGCTGGGATACCTAAGGGTTCATTTGCCATCTGCTGACTCCCTGAGAGTATAAATGGGAAAACAACGGCAGACTGCCCAGCTAACCAGTGTCACAGAAGTTTTGAAAACGGCTGGGCTGGGATACCTAAGGGTTCATTTGCCATCTGCTGACTCCCTGAGAGTATAAATGGGAAAACAACGACAGACTGCCCAGCTATCCAGTGTCACAGAAGTTTTGAAAACGGCTGGGCTGGGATACCTAAGGGTTCATTTGCCATCTGCTGACTCCCTGAGAGTATAAATGGGAAAACAACGGTAGACTGCCCAGCTAACCAGTGTCACAGAAGTTTTGAAAACGGCTGCGCTGGGATACCTAAGGGTTCATTTGCCATCTGCTGACTCCCTGAGAGTATAAATGGAAAAACAACGGCAGACTGCCCAGCTAACCAGGGTCACAGAAGTTTTGAAAACGGCTGGGCTGGGATACCTAAGAGTTCATTTGCCATCTGCTGACTCCCTGAGAGTATAAATGGGAAAACAACGAAAGACTGCCCAGCTATCCAGTGTCACAGAAGTTTTGAAAACGGCTGGGCTGGGATACCTAAGGGTTCATTTGCCATCTGCTGACTCCCTGAGAGTATAAATGGGAAAACAACGGTAGACTGCCTAGCTATCCAGTATCACAGAAGTTTTGAAAACGGCTGGGCTGGGATACCTAAGGGTTCATTTGCCATCTGCTGACTCCCTGAGAGTATAAATGGGAAAACAACGGCAGACTGCCCAGCTATCCAGTGCACAGAAGTTTTGAAAACGGCTGGGCTGGGATACCTAAGGGTTCATTTGCCATCTGCTGACTCCCTGAGAGTATAAATGGGAAAACAACGACAGACTGCCCAGCTATCCAGTATCACAGAAGTTTTGAAAACGGCTGGGCTGGGATACCTAAGGGTTCATTTGCCATCTGCTGACTCCCTGAGAGTATAAATGGGAAAACAACGACAGACTGCCCAGCTATCCAGTGTCACAGAAGTTTTGAAAACGGCTGGGCTGGGATACCAAAGGGTTCATTTGCCATCTGCTGACTCCCTGAGAGTATAAATGGGAAAACAACGGCAGACTGCCCAGCTATCCAGTATCACAGAAGTTTTGAAAACGGCTGGGCTGGGATACCTAAGGGTTCATTTGCCATCTGCTGACTCCCTGAGAGTATAAATGGGAAAACAACGACAGACTGCCCAGCTATCCAGTGTCACAGAAGTTTTGAAAACGGCTGGGCTGGGATACCTAAGGGTTCATTTGCCATCTGCTGACTCCCTGAGAGTATAAATGGGAAAACAACGGCAGACTGCCCAGCTAACCAGTGTCACAGAAGTTTTGAAAACGGCTGGGCTGGGATACCTAAGGGTTCATTTGCCATCTGCTGACTCCCTGAGAGTATAAATGGGAAAACAACGACAGACTGCCCAGCTATCCAGTGTCACAGAAGTTTTGAAAACGGCTGGGCTGGGATACCTAAGGGTTCATTTGCCATCTGCTGACTCCCTGAGAGTATAAATGGGAAAACAACGGCAGACTGCCCAGCTATCCAGTATCACAGAAGTTTTGAAAACGGCTGGGCTGGGGTACCTAAGGGTTCATTTGCCATCTGCTGACTCCCTGAGAGTATAAATGGGAAAACAACGACAGACTGCCCAGCTATATAGTATCACAGAAGTTTTGAAAACGGCTGGGCTGGGATACCTAAGGGTTCATTTGCCATCTGCTGACTCCCTGAGAGTATAAATGGGAAAACAACGACAGACTGCCCAGCTATCCAGTGTCACAGAAGTTTTGAAAACGGCTGGGCTGGGATACCTAAGGGTTCATTTGCCATCTGCTGACTCCCTGAGAGTATAAATGGGAAAACAACGGCAGACTGCCCAGCTATCCAGTATCACAGAAGTTTTGAAAACGGCTGGGCTGGGATACCTAAGGGTTCATTTGCCATCTGCTGACTCCCTGAGAGTATAAATGGGAAAACAACGACAGACTGCCCAGCTATCCAGTGTCACAGAAGTTTTGAAAACGGCTGGGCTGGGATACCTAAGGGTTCATTTGCCATCTGCTGACTCCCTGAGAGTATAAATGGGAAAACAACGGCAGACTGCCCAGCTAACCAGTGTCACAGAAGTTTTGAAAACGGCTGGGCTGGGATACCTAAGGGTTCATTTGCCATCTGCTGACTCCCTGAGAGTATAAATGGGAAAACAACGACAGACTGCCCAGCTAACCAGTGTCACAGAAGTTTTGAAAACGGCTGGGCTGGGATAACTAAGGGTTCATTTGCCATCTGCTGACTCCCTGAGAGTATAAATGAGAAAACAACGGCAGACTGCCCAGCTATCCAGTATCACAGAAGTTTTGAAAACGGCTGGGCTGGGATACCTAAGGGTTCATTTGCCATCTGCTGACTCCCTGAGAGTATAAATGGGAAAACAACGGCAGACTGCCCAGCTATCCAATATCACAGAAGTTTTGAAAACGGCTGGGCTGGGATACCTAAGGGTTCATTTGCCATCTGCTGACTCCCTGAGAGTATAAATGGGAAAACAACGACAGACTGCCCAGCTATCCAGTGTCACAGAAGTTTTGAAAACGGCTGGGCTGGGATACCTAAGGGTTCATTTGCCATCTGCTGACTCCCTGAGAGTATAAATGGGAAAACAACGACAGACTGCCCAGCTATCCAGTGTCACAGAAGTTTTGAAAACGGCTGGGCTGGGATACCTAAGGGTTCATTTGCCATCTGCTGACTCCCTGAGAGTATAAATGGGAAAACAACGGCAGACTGCCCAGCTATCCAGTATCACAGAAGTTTTGAAAACGGCTGGGCTGGGATACCTAAGGGTTCATTTGCCATCTGCTGACTCCCTGAGAGTATAAATGGGAAAACAACGACAGACTGCCCAGCTATCCAGTGTCACAGAAGTTTTGAAAACGGCTGGGCTGGGATACCTAAGGGTTCATTTGCCATCTGCTGACTCCCTGAGAGTATAAATGGGAAAACAACGGCAGACTGCCCAGCTAACCAGTGTCACAGAAGTTTTGAAAACGGCTGGGCTGGGATACCTAAGGGTTCATTTGCCATCTGCTGACTCCCTGAGAGTATAAATGGGAAAACAACGACAGACTGCCCAGCTAACCAGTGTCACAGAAGTTTTGAAAACGGCTGGGCTGGGATACCTAAGGGTTCATTTGCCATCTGCTGACTCCCTGAGAGTATAAATGGGAAAACAACGGCAGACTGCCGAGCTATCCAGTATCACAGAAGTTTTGAAAACGGCTGGGCTGGGATACCTAAGGGTTCATTTGCCATCTGCTGACTCCCTGAGAGTATAAATGGGAAAACAACGGCAGACTGCCCAGCTATCCACTATCACAGAAGTTTTGAAAACGGCTGGGCTGGGATACCTAAGGGTTCATTTGACATCTGCTGACTCCCTGAGAGTACAAATGGGAAAACAACGGTAGACTGCCCAGCTAACCAGTGTCACAGAAGTTTTGAAAACGGCTGGGCTGGGATACCTAAGGGTTCATTTGCCATCTGCCGACTCCCTGAGAGTACAAATGGGAAAACAACGACAGACTGCCCAGCTAAACAGTGTCACAGAAGTTTTGAAAACGGCTGGGCTGGGATACCTTAGGGTTCAATTTCCATCTGCTGATTCCCCGAGAGTACAAATGGGAAAAATACGGCACATATTTATACACAGAAGTAAGTTTCTTCCAACTCGTTTCTCCCGTGCCGTTTAAGACAACTTAAAAGCTTTTCACACGTCCAGAAAACAAAGTGCCGCTGACCAGAACAATAAGAAGATCTATGCGAGCGGGTGGCTCGGTTTATAAATGCTGTAAATAATAACCTGCCGTGAAGCATGAGAGGAATGTGAAAGTTAGAGAGAGAAGGGACCACATTCACATTGAAACCACTCCAATCGTTTAGTAGGAGGCGAGGATGTCGTAAAACTTCTGTTTTTTTACAACAGCGGAAATTATTCAATCTTATCCTGCTGTTGTATGTTGTGAGATTTCCAAACGAGAAAGGCACCGTACAGCGACTGTTTTGCTCGTAAAAAAAACCCCGCTCGGCCCGTGTCTGTTTTACATTAAATATAAGACCGGCCGTTGTCAGAGGCTGGTTGAGTGAGTACTGAGCTATTGATTGCGAATCAAATCGACTGCTGTTCCGATAGACTCTGCTAGCAGAGAGAGGGGAGTGAATTGCTCCCCTCAAATTTTTTTTAATTCGATCCCTGAATATACAATAGGGTTTCGAGGCAGTGGGTTTGGACTTAGTTAAAACTGCCCTTGTAAGGGCAAAGTCCAAACCTCGGTCAAAGCAAGGTGCGCAACTCTGACAAACGAGCGGGTACGTCGTCGCCGTGCTGGTCCCACTGATCTACGGATCAGTCCAAATCCCGCACTCAACCAGGGTCAGGTGCAGGTTACAGCGGAAGAACCCCAAGGTACCGCTGAGCACTTGACTTTCGAATGACGTAAGTCTGACCGACCAGGGACACAGGTCCCAGGGCTTACACTCGGTTAGCAACCCGAGTAGAGAGATGGCAGAGGACGCCGGGGCTTCAACCCCCGGTCCAAGTGAGCCCGTTGAGGCAGACTGCGGCTTAGAAATTCCGTCGGAATTCGCAAGCGCAGTCAACTCCTTCTTTCAAGAGTTGGAGAGGATTCTAGAGAATCCATCAAATAAGGTTCTGGTTAACACCAGAACCAAGGTAAGAAAGGTAGCGAACTCGCTACAAGCAGCTTGCACCAAGCAAGTGATAGAAATGAGTCTCATCCAAGGGAGACTACAGGAAAGAAGTGAGCACGCTAGCGCGGCTCCAAAAACATATGCCGAAGCGGCTCGAGCGAAGCCCAGCAAGGGGAACACGGCCCCTAAGCAAAAAACGGCTAAGAAGGAGGTAGCCAAGAAGGTGGTAGCCAAGAGGGTCGAGAAGAGGCACGTGCTTCTCGTTTACCCCGCAACAGACAAGGGTTCTCCCTCGTCAGAAGACGTTAAGGCGGTTCTGCAAACTCAGATTTGCCCCGCCAAACTCCAGATTGGGGTTAAGGGAGTTAGAAAGGTCAATGGGGGAGGAGTAATGGTCGAATGCTCCTCCGCCAAAGAAATAGAGAAACTGGATTCGGAGCTAAAAAGCAATGTAGTGACGAAGGAGAACCTTCGGTCCAGATTGCCAGCTAAAAGGAATCTTAAGTTTATCGTCTACGGGATAGACGGAAACCTGTCAAGGGAAGAGGTCGAGCAATGTCTCGCGGAACAGAACCCAGAGTTGGAGGAGAGCAGCCTCCAGCTCAAGTTCTCGTTGAAGGTGAAGGGTGGGAAACGCCACTGGGTAGCAGAGGCGGATCCACTGACCTTCAAAAAAGTGATGAAGCGAGGCAAGCTCGGAGTGGGATGGACCGTCCACTCAGTAAGGGAATATCTGAGGGAGGTCCGTTGCTACAGGTGTAACGGGTTCGGGCACTTTAGGTCAAGGTGCACCGAAGAGCAGGATAGGTGTGCCCGGTGTGGGGAAACCGGGCACAAGCGCCAGGAGTGCAGCAATAGCCCGGTCTGCACTAACTGCTTGGCAAACAATAAGAGATTCAGGCGTCGAGTGGATGTAGGCCACTCGAGTCTAGACAAGGAATGCCCAAGCCTTGTCAGAGAACTGGCTCTGCTAAAAGAACGCACTCATTATGGATAATAAACCAAAGAGAGGCGTTAAGGTGCTTCAAATCAATCTGCACCACGCACGGGCAGCAACAACACAGGCCCTGGTGACAGCCACTGAGCAAAAAGCTCATATTCTGCTACTGCAGGAACCATTCGAACAGGGGGGAAGAGTGGTGGGCTTCCCTAACTCCTACCGGATCTACCACCCTATGGTGGCAAAGCCCAGGGTGGCCACGGTCGTGAAAGACCCGTCCCTAGCGGTTCTCGAGATAAAATGCTCCGAGAACGTGGTCGCCCTGGGGGTGGAATGTGGTGATGCGAAATTTTTAATGGTGAACGTATACAGTTCTCCAGCAGGCGATCTGAGAGAAACGCTGAATGAGCTAATGGCTCTATTAGGGAATTCCCCAGTCATGAGATTTTAATAGCAGGCGACTTCAACGCGAAGAGTCCTCTCTGGGGCAATCAGAACGAGGACGAACGCGGCCAGCTACTAGTGGACTTTGCCAACGCGGCAGACCTGAGTTTCTTGAACGATCCAGAGAGCACCCCGACCTTCCAAGGGGCGAGGGGCTCCTCTTGGATCGACGTGACTCTCGTCAGAGTCTCTAAGCGCAGCCTTGTCCAGGATTGGCAAGTACTGGACGACGAGAGCTGCAGTGACCACCTAGCGCTATCTTTCGTTTTGGGATCGGAAAAGCCCATCCGACCCAAGCGCAAAAGGTTCTTAATGAAGAATCTAGACTAGTGGGCATTTAAAGCCAAGTTAACTACCCTGTTGGGGGGTAGGAGGGAAGAAGAGGCAGCAGAAGTGTCGGACCTCAACTCCCTCTTTGAAGAACTTACCAGTCAAATAACAACGCTATGCGAGAGTAGTAGGGGAAATAAAAGGGGAGCCAAGGACCCCCACCCCTGGTGGTCGGAGAAACTAAAAGCTCTAAGGGCGAGAGCTAGGCGGAGTAGGAAAGCTCTGCAAAGAGCAAAAGCTACTCCGCAAGACAGGGAGTGCACAGAAGTGCATAAAAAGGCTCGTTCAGCATACAGGAGAGAACTGAATCTCTCGAAAATCTCCTACTGGAGAAAACTGTGTGAGTTTCAAACTCCGGCTGACCCTTTCGGGATCCCCTACAAGATCTCGAGGGGATCCATAACTGAACCGCTAAAACTGGCAGCGGTAGAAAGGGCAGACGGTAGCCTATCAAAGACTCTTGATAGTACCGTAGAAAGTCTCTTGGATTACCACTTTCAAGGAGACGAGGGAGAAGGGGACTCCCCTCAACAAAAAGAAATAAGGGAAGAATGTCGGATCCCGCCGGACACTGGTGAGGACCCCCCCCCCTTCACGAGAGACGAAGTGGAGAATGCCCTCACCAGTCTAAATACGGGCAAAGCACCAGGCAAGGATGGGTTCGACCTCAGCATAGTCAGAGAAATCTACTATGCAAATCCCGGGTATTTTGTGGCGCTCCTAAACGAATGCCTCGGGAGGGGAATCTTCCCAAACTTGTGGAAAACAGCGGTGCTAGTTCTTTTCAACAAGACCGGAAAGAACAAAAATGATCCCGCAGCCTATAGGCCCATCTGCCTCCTCTCGGCGTGGAGCAAGGTGCTGGACAAGCTCATAACGAACAGAGCGCTTGGCTTTCTCATGGAGCAGGGAAAGCTAAACAAGAACCAATTCGGTTTCCTTCCGGGGCGTTGCGCAACGCAGGCAATTCGCAGCCTCCGAGAGAGGGCAGAGAGGAACAAAGCGGAGGGGCTCCATACCGGCTTCATCTCACTAGACGTGAGGGGGCTTTCAACAGTGTCTACTGGCCAATGGTTTTAACCAGACTTAAAGAACTTGGCTGTCCAAGGAACCTGTTCAAACTGATCAGCAGCTACCTGTCTGATAGAAGAGTCGAGTTCGAAGCGGGGAATGGGCAATCCTCGCGTTCGTACCATAGAGGGTGTCCGCAAGGATCCAACTCCGGGCCGCTCTGGTGGAAATTAGTTGCTGATTCAGCACTGAACCTAGACCTGGGGCCCGCAGTGGAGATTCAAGCCTATGTGGACGATTTCGTTCTCGTGCTCTCCGCCTCAGGGAGACACGTGATCGAAAGAGAAGCACATAGCGCCTTGGATGTGCTAGACAATTGGAGCAGAGAAAGCAAACTGTGCTTCGCTCCTGAGAAGACCACTCTGCTAGCAATAGCTAAGAGAGGAGTAATGAAAACACCACCTCAGTGCAGGTTCCAAGGGTGCACTATCAAGGCGGTGCGTGAAATGAAGTACTTGGGTGTGGTCCTGGATCAGAGTCTATCAGGGCTGCCACACCTGAGGCACCTTAGAACAAGGTGCACGGTGATTCTCAATAGATTGAATGGCATGAGGTTAACGGGCAAAACCAAGAAGGCCATCTATCAGAGAGGAATTGAAAGAATTCTGACGTATGCAAGTGGAGCATGGTGGACTCCCACAGTCAGAATGAAGAAGGGGATAAACCAAATCCAGAGGTTGGCCCTACTAGGGATAACCGGTTGTTTTCGCACAACGTCGACCCTAGCACTCCAAGTGCTGGCGGGGTGCGAGCCGGCAGACCTAGTAGCGGAAAGGGAGGCAGCAATGCACTGCCTAAGGTCAGGCGAGGACGCCTACCTTCTCGGTGCGCCGCATCGAGCCTCCGACATGGAGATGGAAAGCGTGGACTGGCAGATCCACCCTGCCGAGGAAATTTGCCCACCGTGGGACAAGGAGAAACCCACGGGAGTTGGGCATGAGCTGTTCACGGACGGCTCAAAGTTGAAGGGACAAGTGGGGGCAGGCTTCTGTGCGTTCTCGGATGGGAACGAAGCCACTGCAGGAAGCGTGAAATTATCGCAGAACGCTTCTGTCTTCCAGGCTGAACTTCTGGCGATAGAGACGGCACTCACCTGGGCACTCCCCAGGCGTAGTGACGAAAGAATAAAACTCTACTCGGACAGTGAGGCAGCACTGCAGGCTCTGAGTAGATTCAGGGGAAGAAACCCCATCGTCCAGAGGATCAAAACCCTCTTGAGGGCAGAGGGAGATGGGGCAGTTAGTTTCCACTGGGTAGGAAGCCATGTCGGAACCCTAGGAAATGAAAGGGCAGATCAGCTGGCGATGGCAGCCACGCTGAAAGAGACAGTCGACGTGCAATGCAGAACGCCGCGAAGGAGTATTCGCGCAGCATTAGCACGTCGGACCATGACCGAATGGCAGGTCAGATGGGACACGGGAGAGACAGGGCGGAAGACACACAGAGTGTTTCCGAAGGTCTCGACCAAACGAGCACAGACAAATAAGTTCCTGAATCAAGTACTCAGTGGCCATGGCATCAGCCCTGAATACCTAGGCAGATTTGCCATCAGGAACTGCACTTGTCCCTGTGGAAAGAGAACGGCAAGCATAGAACACTGCGTACTTGAATGCAGTGGCTTCGCCGAATGGAGAAACACACTGATCCCAGGTGTGCAAAGAACGCGAAGATTGGATCTGCTCATCCAATCTTCCGTTAACAGGAGGGGGATAATAGCCATGGTTGAAAGGCTAACCCTCCAGCAACATAGCATCTTCCCCAATCAAACGGGGACCGAAACGCAGGAGGTGAACGTGCACACCGAAAGCGATTCGGAAGAGGAATGAGGGCAGAAGTCTGTAGGAAAGCAGACAAAAATCCCTCCAGTGTACATACTATGTAAATACTCTTTAAATCTCTCAATGCTGTAAGTCCTAAGCATGAGGACAGTGTAATTGATGTGTGTAGGTGTTTTGAAAAATAATAATGGGAAATTATTCCCCCCAAAAAAAGTTCGAGGGCAAGGAATCTCCCAGTCAATGCTAAATAAATGAACGACCTATCCCGCCAGACAGAGCGGGAACCCAGACAAGGTATACTAGGTCGCCTGCCAGCACGTCACCGCGGGCTGGTCTCTGGGCCATCGGGGTGGCCAGGGTCCGAACCGGCGTCTCAAGGCAGGATAATTGTCGCAACATGTCAAAATAACATCCAAGGTGCTCAATAAGTCCCCGTGGAGCCAAGACAGATTGGCGGAACGGGACAATGAAATCAGTATCTTACATTAAATATTGAAGGCCCGGGCCCGGCCCGTTTCTCCAATTTAGAAATGAGCAAAGGCCCTACCCGGCCCTGGCCCGTGCAGACCTCTATCCGACACACAAGAACCAACACTCGGACACGCTTGTCGGTCAAGTACAGACCTGCTGTGGCAGTGTGTATATCTGGCGGATGTTTACCAGGTGTGACCTGGGACCGCTGGTACCATTGGATGGGTCCCTGAACGCCAATGGCTACCTGTCCCTCCTCGCTGACCACATGCAACAATTTATGTTGGACTTTAATCCCAAGGAGGTTATATTACTGGAGACACCACTGGCTCTGCCGCCATAGGTCACAGCTAATCTGTGGTTTGACGTCACAAGCAGGCAAAAAGAACTAAATTATACCGTTGATAAAACAATAAGCTTGTGTATCATTTATAAAGATTATTGAATTACTCATTTTATCTGTTTATACGCTTAGAAGCTTTTGTTCCATTGGTTTCAAAGCAGCTTCTTTTCTGCGGCTGCGTCGTGCTTGCATATGACGTCATTTGCAGCACGGACGGTGACTTATGGCGGCTAATGCTGCGTGGATAGGAGTGGTGTCTCCAGTAATATAACCTCCTTGGTTTATCCTGTTGGGGACGGTATCTACCTACATGACAATGCGCCTTGCCACGTTGCTAAGGGGGTGCGTAACTGGTTCCAGGAACATGACAGCGATGTCTCCGTTCTCCCTTGGCCGACGAAATCGCCCAACCTCAATCCCATGAAGCACTTGGGGACTATTTGAATCGATAGGTTCGAAGTGCCGACCCACAACCACGTCATCTCCGAGACCTCCGTGCTCTGCTGCAGTCCCAATGCGCACGTGTGCCTCGGGCAATCTTCCATTGCGTCCATGGAAGGTTGCCCGAGGCACACGTCCGTACCACGCCGTCTCTAGCCTCATTGCGTCTACGCTGTCCTCCGGGCCAAGGGTGGTTATTTCCATTATTAGGTAGGTGGTCATATTATTCTGATAGGACTTGTATATCCCAGTGAAGATATTCCCCAGAATTGTAACGAATCAAAAATTTTTCGAGCTTATCGACACATTAAAGCTTAATGAAAGTAAAAAAAAATAAAAATATATGAAATTATCTGCTTTGTTACCGTTTTACAAGAATCCTTTAATTTTGAGGAATTTTATGAATTTCAGTCGAACTGTTCTGCTACATCTTGACGTCGATTGAGGCAGAATCAGTATTCATAATTTATAGTTTCGATCTCAAAATTCGTTATTCATCCGAAAATATGAAATTGCCAGATTTTCTTTACAGGTACATTTACTTTGAAATATGTTAAACGAAGTTTATTTTCTTCGTAGGAACTGTAAACTGTTACAGAAGATGATAATAGTAATATCAGATGTTTTCACATACACTTATGTTCTGAAAATTAAATTTATAAAAAGTACTGAAAAATAGAAAATAAATAAAAGCGTTAACTGTAAAAATCAAAAATGCCCAATTTATGCGTTTTTTAACCTATATTGTTACCAGTGACGTAATGGGTGCTCGGCATCCATTGCTGAAGTGGGCGTCGTTGCTTATAATTGGTCCTGTATTGATTTGAAAAACGATTTGATGAAAAAAAATAGATTCAGGTAATCCGGATCTCATTTATGCACCGCAGGCATTTTTTCATTTGACAGTTGAATGAATTAGAATCTGAAAAACTATTAGTTATGAATAAAATGTAAGTTTTTTCAGAAAAGTTCTGTAATAAATATTACAGTATTTGTAACAATTTAAAAACTTAACCTTCCTTTTTTAGCGATTCAAGAATTAATTCTCATCGCAATTTTAAGTTAATGTAATTGAGTTTCGAATGAGTTTTTTGGTAAGAACTGTGTTATTTGAAAGTAGTAAAAGTATAATTACTTAGGAAAGTATTACTATTGAAAGTAGTAAAAGTATAATTAGTTAGGGGAGTATTATTACTGCAAGTAAAAAAAGTATAACTATTTAGGAAAGTTATGTGACTTCACTTGTCACTATCGTAATTAGTTTGAACCAGACTCACAAATGGAATACAAACACCTACCTCAAGTTAATTGAGAGATTTAATATCCTTAAGATTTATTAAATCACGTAGAAGAAGGAACATTGTGCACACATAACATCTCACCTCGCGATACACCTCACAAAAGCACACGCACAAAAGCATAGGCCTGTGACGTATATTCTATTTTAACTTTCCTTTTTAGTTCCTTTTCTTATGTAAATTCGAGTTTGTTCTCTTTTGCACTTTCCAAACTTAACGTGATATCTTCCCTCTCACATGAACGCAAGTTTGGCAACACCCTGAGGTTGTTATGTAAGTGACGTATGCATGTGATAAGAACAAGACGAGAGATATAATGGCTACGCAGTAGCTGTGAGAGGGGGATTTTGATGGTGAACGTTAATGCTCCTTTTGGATACGTGATTGCTTAATTGCCGTTTAAATATTTTGAAGGCTACGTGTTTTACTTTAATGACAGTGTTGCGTTTCATAGTTAATTGTTATTGTGGATATTAACCCAAGTTTTCTTTTATCTCACCTTATTGAAGTGCCAACGATCAAGTGCCTATTGACAGTAATAAACGAATAGCTGTAAAAAAAACTGTCATTAAAGTAGAACACGTAGCCTTCAAAATACTTAAACGGCAATTAAGCAATCTTGTATCCAAAAGGAGCATTAACGTTCACCATCAAAATCCCCTCTCGCAGCTACTGCGTAGCCATTACATCTCTCGTCTTGTTCTTATCACATGCATACGTCACTTACGTAACGACCTCAGGGTGTTGCCAAACCTCCATTCATGTGAGAGAGAAGATATCACGTTAAGTTTGGAAAGTGCAAAGAGAACAAACTCAAATTTGCATAGGAAAAGGAACTAAAAATGAAAGTTAAAATAGAATATACGTCACAGGCCAACCTTCTCTCAGCTCCCCGACCCGAACGAGAAACAAGTTTTTTCCACTACGTTAGTTGAGTTGGGAAGTTCGCTTCTCTCAAGGACACCAGAAAAATATTAAAAGTATATTTATTTAGGAAATTATTACTATTGAAAGTAGTAAGCGCATACTTAAGGAATATTATTGAAAGCCGTAACAGTATAATTAGTTAGGGATCACTGAAACGATGAAAGATTTCCGTCTTTAGCACGATTTAATGATTAAAAGATGAGAAATATATATACAATTAAAACCATGAGCACTTTCGAGGCAGCAGCTGTTAGGGATGTATAATTTAAAGTAGCAAAAGTATAATTAGTTAGAGAAGTATTATTTCTGAAGGTAGTGAAGGTATAACCTTTTAGGAAAGTATAGAGGATGTCCATACATATTTGGAACGGTTTTTCAGCAATATAATTAATGTTTTAAATAAAATTATTTCTTTCTTAAATATTCTATCTGGCAGCCTTGTCTCTGGACAAACAACCTACATCTAGATTTTAAGGGCATTTCTTAAATTTGGTAGTGATGTTTCATTCCACTGCTCTTCCACTACTTTCCATAGTCTAATCATTATTTTAGGTCTTCGTTTAGAAAACGCTTTTTTTAGCAGTTCGAAGGCACAATACAATGCCCATTGGTGACGCATCAGGGGACTTTGAATAAATATGAGCAAAAGGTATATATAGACTTGATACCCATCTCTAGTTTCATTTGTTCAAGAAACTGAATGGTAGATTTTGATATATGGCTGGTAGCCTTATTCTGATAGAGTGCTACTCTTTGAAGGCTCTGTGAATAAAGGAATGGTATTTCCTTATTAAATATAAGAGTTAAGACATTATTTTGGTAACGTAAAATTTATTTTAAACTTTCTTTTCAACTTTTCTTAAATCTAATTTCCCATTGTTCGAGAAACCACCAACAATTATGAATTCAAATGATAAGAAGGAAGTTCTTCGTACTGAATAGTCACAACAATATTATTAAGCTGTCTACGTGCGGTATACTAAGACACGTTTTCAAAGTGCAAATTAAAACCACTTTATTTACAAGTTAAAAACAAATTAGAATTCGAAGTTGCGCTATATCACCAAGGGAAGCACTGGTCATTGCCAAAGCCAAAGGTAAACGGTTAACTGCGGAAATACGAAGAAAAAGAAGCTACCTGGACCTACTGAACCGTAAGTCTTTTAATGGGTATGCCCATCTTACGAGGCTTACCTACCACATCGTTTTTGGTAAGCGTTTGATGATCTTTTTACTGCTCTTCAAACGGAGGTGAACTGCATCAACCAGAAATATATTCATAAACTTTGTGCCTTGGTTTCCCAGCGTTCTTCTCTTATTCAACCGACGAACCTAAATGCTGGTTCTATTAACAGTTCTACTTTACCGGAACCATTTTCTCAACTAGAGTTCAGTTCAACTGTTTGACGTCCAGCGTTCCGCCCTTAGTCGAGGGTTTAAATACAGTTTCCCAATTCCTTCATTTCGCCCTCTTCATTCAATCCCTCAGGTTGAAAACATTATTACCGCATTACCAGAAGAACGGGAGGCGATTAGCTACACTTTAGTCAAAAAATTTCGACTCGAAGCAAGATATTATCAAGGTTGAAATATGAAAGATATCAGTTACTACAATTAGCCAGTAACCCTATAACGAAGTAAATTTCTCCGTCATTTTTATCCGCGCCGGGGTTCGAACCCGGATCCCCTCATTCCGGAATAAGTCACTCTACCAATTGAGCTACGCGGACGTTTTATTCTGATTCCTATCTGCCTTTATGTCGTGTTCGTCCTTCTGGCAGGTACGTCACATCTCCTGGTACGTTACAACAATAATTTGTCGATTATAAAAAAAACTCAAAAATAACCCTAATTTGTCCTGCAGATAAAACTTAACAGATCGTTATTCTGAACCGCAGTGATTACCATGCCAGGATGACCCAAGCCATAGATTTAGTTCTTCATCGAGTTCTCAGGTCTGACCCAACTTCTGCGACTATCACAGATTTGGGGAAATTCAGAAACCAAGGTTTCCTCCCCACCTCCATCTCAACTAAAATAAAACCTCCAGTTGGACCAAGGGATCCCGAAGTCTTCGGTAAAATGAAGACACATAAACCTGGTCACCCACTTAGGTTATTAGTCTCTGGGTATGCTAACCCAACTCGCCCTGTTGAGACTGCAGTGGCTTCTTATCTGAAACCTTTTACGTTAAATTCTTCCGTCTTCATTAAAAGCTCTACCCAAGCATTGGCCCGTATCAAAGCTTTTAATTCTCATGACTTTGGGTTCATCATGGCATCGTTGGATGTCGTGTCTCTGTTCCCGAGTGTCCCCCCTTGACATGGTTCATTCTATTATTGCTAATAAATTGCAGGAAGACAATTCCACTTCCCCCTTGAAGCTGATGATATTGTTTCTGCACTAAAACTTTCAGCAAGGCGTTCTTATTTTAAGTTTGATGATAGTATTTCCCAGCAAAGGGAGGGAGCACCAATGGGCTCCCCCTCTCTCCCATTTTGGCAGAGGTTCTCCTTCAGTTCCTAGAAGAAAGGGTTCTACTGGACTTCCCTCATCAACCGTCTCTTATGTTTATGTACGTAGATGACATGTTAGTATTTTGGCCCCATTCCTTGTCTCTACTTGATGAATTTCTGAATGCCTATCCTCCCAGTTCCCATCTATTAAGTTTACGAGAGAATTCTCGATTTTCTGCTTTCCCGGGACCTGAATTCTAACCAAATTAGGTTTTTAGTTTATCGAAAACTGGCATTTGCAACTTGTATTATCCCTTTTGCTTCATCTAATCCACCAGAACACAAAGCTTCTGCCCTTCGTTTTTTAATAAAACGTGCCTTCACGCCAGTGGCGTAGCCAGAAATTTCTTAACGGGGGTGGGGGGGGGTTCCATGCGTTTGGTTCATTGGTGAAAGCCTCGTATACACGTATATATCGCTTTAAATTCGTACTCATTCTCCCCTCAAAGGAGGGGTTCAAACCCCGAACTCCCCCTCCCTTGGTTACACCACTGCTTCACGCATTCATCGTCTTGTAGGGCTCCACATGAGGAATTGTCCAGGGTCTTGAACATATGAACATAGCCCCTTCTTTTGGTTATTCAGCTCACTTCTTCCATGAACTATTACAAAAGTTCCAGCGGTTGAGATTTACTACTTTGGTAACTGCGACTTCTTCAACTAAATACGTTGGTAAAATTGAATTTCTCCCCCTCTTGTGTCCATTCTAAAAAAAGCATGTTACAAACATAACCTAGCCTTTGGAATGAGCACCAGAAATGTATTTTCTTTGGTACGAAATGACAGAGATACTGTTTCAACATTCAACAAACCGGGAGTATACTGTATTCCACTTGCTCCTAAGGACCCGAATGGTGCTGTTAAGTATTACAAAGGATCCACGCTTAGGACTTTAAATATCCGGATGTCGGAACATAAATACGCCATTAGAACAGGATCCACAATTACAGCTTAAACTACTACAGTCAATCAGGATGAGTTTCCCCGGATTGGATGAATTCCAAAGTTCTTGCTTCTAATGTTAACAAGCGTACAATTTTTCTTTCGGAAAACCTATTTATTATTAAGTACACTGCTGGACAATTGCTAAGGACGGATCATAAACGGCTATATAGCGCATAAAAAAGTAAGTGTGGTTGGATGCCAAGTGAAAAAAATAATATCAGAATGACAGGACATTACAAGAAAGACAATTTATTGTGCTCTGAAATCCAGAAGGCTTTGGAACGTGCTCAAGGGACAAACAGGCCGTTTTGTGCAGAATACGTAAACGTGAAAAAAATGCAATTACCGTCCGCAGGCGTTCCGGCGTAAGATGTCAATACAGGATATGGCCACCATGGAGGGCGATGCAAGATTCCACACGTCGTGTCATGCGTTGCACAACATTATCAAGCAGCTGTTGGGGTAATTTATCCCATTCCTCTGTCAGTGCACGGATGAGGGTGTCTTGTTTATAGGAGGGCATTGGTGACCAGTAAGACTCCTCCCCAAAGCATCCCACACATTTTCAATGGGATTCAGATCTGGAAAACGTGCTGGCCATACGAGGCGTTGAATATCCTCGCTCTCAAGACACTCCTGGACAGCGATTGTTCGATGACATATTGCGTTGTCGTCCATGAAAATCAATCTATCACCGACAGCACCACGGAACATGAGAACATGAGGTACCAGAACATCGTTAATGTATCGTTGGCCAGTCACAGTCCCAGTTGGAAGCACATAGAGGGACGTACGGCTATTGATCATGAAGCTAGCCCATACCATGACTCTACATGTCAGATATCGGTCCCTTTCCTGTATGTTTGCTGGACAATATGCAGTACCACTATCACGCCAGATCAGTTGTCGTCGACAATCAGACGATAGACTGTATCTACTCTCATCTGAGAAGAGGACAGTAGACCAGTCGTTATCAGTCCAATTGCGATATTGATGGCAAATTTGCAAACGGGCGGTACGGTGACGTATGGACAATGGGATGCACACAACAGGACGGCGGGAGTATAGTCCTCCTTCATGCAAACGTCTGGCGACAGTTTTTCGGGAGATCCGCTTGCCAGTAGCAGCCATAAACTGATTCGCTACCTCACTAGCTGTTCTGCGCCGGTGTCTTTTTGTTGATAGCACTATGTACCGATCTTCTGCAGGTATCGTACTGCGAACACGACCTCTCCCGTGACGTTTGCTACACTCTCCATTTGTTTGAAATGATTTCCAAAGCCTTGAAACAACACTGTGGCTGACGTCGAACTCCCTGGCAACATCTGTTATTTTTTGCCCTTCTTTAATCTTGCCAATAATACGGCCACGCGTAAAATCATCTAGGTGATGTCGGGAAGACATACTGAAAATTGCAAGTTCGTCAATTGATTCTTTCCCCTTCAACTTTGCGTTTGAACAACAACGGTCAATACCCGTCAAATCCTTTATATCACTTATCAGCACTATGACGTCACGAACAAGTTCGGCAATCCAAAATTTGCATACGCACAACACGTCTTACTGTATCCCGCACTTATGCTAATTTCCACGTTTTCCTGCCTTCCATTTTATGGTTGCTATCGTTGCTATTGTCATCCGTCCTTAGCAATTGTCCGGCAGTGTATATGGAGCAACATGTAATTCTGAGCTTCCAGCATTTCCCCCTAGATAGTGGAAACGGTTTAATACTCCTAATACCCAGCAATTTGAAGAAGAAGAATTGGCATAATATTTACATATTGAACTTTAATTTACTTTATATGGCATTGCGCTTGTGGCGGGGTGCATTGTGGGTATTTGTGTTCAATATATACCAAGGAGGGTAGAATAAAGGGAGGGAGCATAACAAGCAAGCCCTACGTAAAGCTCTGAAGCCGACGCTCTGAGTGGTAGCCATCTTATGTTACCCATCTGATTGAGTTCCCATCGAATTACGTACCTAACAATATAGGCAGGCTAACACTTTTAAAGCCTTCTTGCGAAAAGATAAAGCCTCCCCAGTGGCGCAGTGGTCTAAGGCGCTGGCCTCTGATCATTCGCCCGTAAGGGGTCCGGGTTCGAATCCCGGTCAGGCATGGATGTTGTGTTTGTCTTACGGCACTGGCTCTCTCCCTTCCCTGGAACCAGTGACCCTAAATTAGGGACGGGCGACTGCTTATAGCCCATTGAGTTGCTCACGGTGGTCGTTAAACCTCCAATCAAAAAAAAAAAAGATAAAATATCATGTACATTTATGGATTCTATTCCTTCCTTTCAAAGCATCGCTAAGTCACGTTTTACTGCTGCGTACGACAAAAATCCCTTTAACTCGTCACACGAAAAGTACATGCTGTTTAAAGTAATGCATGAAGCCGTTCACAAATTCTAAAGTGAAGAAGAAAACTCTGATTTTTTTCATGTGATCGAGTGAATGTTTCTGAAGACAGAAACGCAACGAAATGTTACCTTAGAAACAATAGTTCGTGCTAAACTTTGATAATTTACAAAATTTTAACGAAGAGTACACGGAATATGCAAATTAAAAAACGTTTGTAGCGCACAATAAAATCCGTTAGCGTTGATAGATTACTATGTACTAATAAGAAGTGCGATAATTTACAAATTAAAAAAAAACAAAAAAACACGGATTTTATTGTGCGCGAGAAACGAATGCTATTTACAAAGTTTTAATAAAACGGTTTCGGGAATGTGAGCTTTGACCAGGAGTTATTGAAAACTGGACAAACTTCTAATTCGTACTAGAAATGTTTAGCCATTCCATCATAAGTTTTTGATCCGCAAATACAATAGATCTCTCTTCAGCTTTTAATGTTAGTTGAACTTCAAATGAACAGTTCCATAAATCAGTCATAAGCAAACGCCCTTCTCACACGAAATAAAAAACTGAAATCTTCCTTAATTTACAAAGCAAAAATAAGCAACTGAGGGTAATGGAACATGGTGGCCACGCAACTCAGCTGGCTTCACCGGTGAGAGCACATGCTGCCTCCTCTTATTTCTATCCTCCTTGATATATACCGGCTGCTTCTCTGTGTCTCGTGGCACTTAACCTGAGGATGGGGCCATGAGGCCTTGGAAAAAAATAATAATTATGAATCCTTTACTGAAACTTCCTTTGGATTCTTGGAACTAAGTTTTGAAGTCTTTTCCTGCTCTTTTCTATAGTAAATCGACCTTTTTTTTTTTTTTTTTTTTTCGTTACAGTCGTTTAGGTAGATCCATGCTTCTAGAGGTATGCGCGGGTCGGGCCTTTTTTTCAGTTTAGAGAACAAAGCAACGGGCCGGGCCTTTTTTTTAGCTTAGAGAACAAAGCAACGGGCCTGGCCGGGCTTTTCCCCAGACACTTACGACCGGGCCGGGCCAAGTCGACCCATTCTTTTTATTGCAATGGTAAAGAAAGAAAAAAAGTCGTGTTCCTCGATTTCCTGGTGTGTTTAACTGTTCTTATTAACTGTTTATCTAACTTTTCCTAGAGCCACCCAGTGTTTTTACCAATCTGTAGGTATTAAGATGGTAAAACCATTTTGGGGCTTGTTCACAACAAAAAGATTCAACCCCCAGCGAGTGTGTGCTGTGTAGGGTGGGGGACGGAGGATGTCTGCAGTGGGGTGAGGGTGTGTGTGTGTGTGTGTGTGTGTGTGTGTGTGTATGAGAGAGTAGGACGACATGGACTTTTTCTTCTATCCCTAATCTGTACAGGAATTAACTTTTGTACCTCTAACTAGTTCAGCGAAAGGGAGATTTTGAACGCATTTAGTCTTCCTTTTTATCTCTTTTTAAAGGTTATATTTTTCGATAATTGTCAAATTTTAGTTAATATTTTTAGGTTTTACATTCAACTAAATATTTTCAATAATATCTCATTTCATTATTTAATTTTCACATTTTAATAAAATACAATAGGAAGACAACTTAATACCAAATGGCACATCACGGCCAGGGCCGGGCCTAAATAAGAGCTACAATTGACGGGTCCGAGCCGGGCCGGGCTGAGTGTCGGATATTTGAAACGAACCGGGGCGAGCCGGGCTGGGCCTTAAACTCACGGGCTTAGGCCAGGCCAAGCTCACCAAATTAGGCCCGTCCAGACCTCTACATGCTTCATCAGTAGTCACAATAAATTTCGATTTGTCTCCGGCTAAGTGATTTTTCATAAAGAAGTCTACACTGTGTTCTGAGCTCAGCCACATGCCTAGGCAAAAGCCGGTGAACAATGTGTTGTTGTTTTTTAGATTCAAATCTTTGTTTATTACCTTGCTCACGTTGATGTAGAGTTTTTTAACGACTCAGTGATTGCTCTTTGTGTCGGTGGATTTCCTTTTAAAACCAAAGACCTTACTTTTGAAATTGTCGTAAAAGTACGTACCTACTTTCATCGATATTCGTTTGGTGTTATTTTTCTTGTTAAAAACAATGCTTGGCGAGTTTTCCCTTCTCTATTAATAATATTGCTTATTTTATTTTTAGAAATGCTAATTCCATGATTTTCACAGCGTTTTTTAATTACAGAATGCGAATATTTCTTTTCATAAAGAGCAAACCAATAACCTTTTATCCACAGCTTGTTTACGTGCGTCATTTTCTTAGCAGACAATATTTAACTGCAGCAGATGTTTCTTTCGTGTTCATCTTACACGCTGTTGCCAGTTTCAACTTTAAATACTTAGAACTTATTTTATTTTCCGTAATTTTTTCATGAAAAACATTCTAAAAATGTGTGAACACTGTCTGTATTATTATTGAAAGCAGTAAAAGTATAACTATTTATGAAAATAATGTCATGGAAAGTAGTAAAAGTATAGTTATTTAAGAAAAGTGTAATTATTTAGAAAAGTATTATTACTAAATGTATTAAAAGTACAATTAATATAATTATTCAGGAATGTGAAAAATATCAGAGGTGATTTCCCACTGTCTAGGTCAGGTCTTAGTCCGGATTCTAACATCCTAAACACTGGTTTGATGAAGCCGAATTGGGAAAACTTGAACAATAAGATGCAATTTAGTGGCTCCATCTAGTATATAATTAATAAAACGAAGACCATTTTAAACAGAATTACGTTTTCTGTTTCTGATAAACAACAACGCGTACAGGAAATGATAGCAAACTTGGCTTTTGCAATCGCAAATTGTTGAGCAAAACCTAAACCTGAAGAAAATGTGAAAAATATTAATTGCTAAAACTGTTTGTTTTCTAAAAACAATTTTCTGATTTCAAAAACAATTTATTGACTTCCACTACAAAGTCTACTTCTGAGTGATGCTCCCTAAATCTTTCCAGACGACTTTATGCTTCCGTGATCATTTTAAAGAAAGGACCTTAAACTGATTTTATGAGACCGGTTGTGATACAATACAAAGACAGACAATTTTAGCATTATCAGTGGTTTCTTTAAACATAGTCTGTCTCTGTTCTGAAAAGTGGGCTCATTGCCGCCCCGATTCGCTTTTACTATTACATCAGTAATGAAAATACTGTATGCTTTTATTTAGTATTATTTTTTAACTGAGAGTGTGCCTCAAAACTACTCACAATTGTTTACTACACTATGAACGAAACAATTTTGCGAAACACTGGGTTAGAGTTCAATGGCGCACCCACGGGGAAAGGGGGCGATCACCCCTGGCCGACAGAGCAAAAAATTATTACGTCGAAGTTTGAAACAAAAAATCACGATCCGCTATTTACATGCACTTCTTAATCATGTACCGTATAATTACAACATAGAATAATTATAAGGAAGCAGTTCTGTTAAATAAATTTAGAAAAATCTAACCAGAAAAAGAATCTCGTCTACTGCTTCTTCTAATCATTTAACTTTCTTGTACTGTAACATTAGTAACTGGATAAGAATAAATGTGCAAAAATCAACCTCTTTCCTAATTGTTGTGGCACCTGACTAACTACGCTTTTCAGTTACAGCACTAATTCCGTTTCTGAGAGTTGATATGCTAAACGAAAACGCCGAAGCAGAAGACGGTTTTTTCGCAAGAAATAATTTGAAATATTGGATTTACGTTTCTAATAAATAATGGGTAGTTAGTCTTCGCTTATATTTTCACTCGTACATTTTCCTCTCCATTAGGCATTTCTGCGCCCAGGGCAGACCTCGAATATTTCGCCCCATCTGTCTTTCTATCTTATGTACAATGAAGTGCCAAAAGTTATGGGATAGCAGTATGCAAATTTTTAACTGGCGCTGCCATCGTATAAAGGATTCGACGCGCGCCACGATTTTTATCAGTTGCGAGGTGTAATCTCGTGAGTCGGGTTGAACAACCGCCAGTAGGATTATGGCAAGCCGACGTGAATTATCGAAGTTTGAACGAGGCATGGTACTAGGTACCAGACAGATGGGATATTCAATTTCTGAAGTTGTGCGAACATTTATTCCTCAATCCACCGTGTCACTTGTGTACCTAGAAAACCTCATGGAAGGCATTACCACCCACTGTGGGCAGCGCGGTGGCCGACCACGGGTGCTGAATGACCGTAACCAGCAGCGTCTGACCAGGATTGTCCATGTTAACAGACAAGCGACACTAGCTCAAACTCCGGAACTTGTCTTGAAGGGATTCATCTCCGTCTTTGAACTTTCGAAACCAATTCCGAGTTGTGCGTTTCTTCACAGCATCTGCCCCGAATGCTAAGCAAATGCGACGAGTTGTTTCTGCAGCAGATGAACCGAGTTTAAATTTGTATAACATACACCCACGAGTAATCTCCACTGATACCGCCATAGAAACTGAACGATAAAGCTCTAGAAGTTGAAAGTTTCTCGGACAGAGCTGCGCCAATCGTTATCCAACTCTCAAAAAGATACCAGACTCATATTATTCAAGCTTACACGCCCACCACAAGTCATCCTGAGGAAGAAATCGAAAAATTTTACGAGGAAATTCGGCATCTAAATAACAAAGGCAAGCAACACTTGAAGATCATTATGAGAGATTTCAATACAAAAATAGGGAAACAGCAACAGAATGAAACTTCAGTAGGTAAATTCGGTCACGGTAACAGAAACCACCGTGGAAATACTCTCGTTGAGTTTGCAGAGGCAGAAGGGTTTTTCATCTTGAACTCCTTTTTCAAGAACAAGCCACAAAGGAAATGGACATGGAGGCATCCCAATGGGATGACAAGTGATAATTGATTTTATTGTGTGTAACAAGAAATTCGCCATCGAAGACTGCAGTGTGCTGAACACAAGTTCAACCCAGGTAGTAACCATAGAATGGTGAGATGTAAGATGCACCTCAAAGCTAAACCCGAACGTGGTAAGCTCATGAGACAAACAAAATGTATTGACATGACCAAACTTAAAAAAATCATAATATTTTCAAATTGGAACTGAGGAACAGATTCTCTGCTCTAGAAGGTCTAACATTGGAAGAACTGGACATCTCTAAAGTTAACAGAAAACTAACCAAGGCTCTTATGGAAACAGTAACAAAAATAGATGGTAATAAGAACAAGTTGCATATGAGAAAAATCAGGAAAAACAAAAATTCTGATGCAAAAAAGAAGACAGATAAAGACAAATAAAGGAGATGTGACTTTCAAAGTGGAATATATAGAGCTATGCAAGACGGTACGAAAAAGTATAACTGAAGACGTAAGGAACTTCAACTGTGAACTAGTGAGGAAAGCAATTGAAAACAACCAAAGCCTGAAGAGAGCAAAGGGACATCTCAGTAAGGGAAGAAAACAGATTATGGCACTGAGAAAAGATGATTCTGTAGCAACTAACAAGAAATTGAGGCAAAATTCTGACAAGAGTGAAAGACTTCTACTCGAAACTATAAGAAAGGGTTTATACATATACTCCAGACATTGCGAAAGGTACCAGAGTTCATCCAGTCCTCCCGGCAGAAGTTACACATGCAATAAAGAACATGAAACGGGGAGGATCTCCAGGAGAAGATGGAATTACCGTAGACATCATACAAGGAGCAAGTGGACAAATTGAAACTACAGACTCGCCCAAGTTTTCACTAGATGTCTCAATGAAGGGAAGATTCCTGAGGACTGGAACAACGCTGCAGTGATCATTCTACATAAAAAAGGTGACATTGAACATTTTAATGGTTTACAAAATCTTCACTAAAGTTCTTTCACCTCGCGTGAAGGAATTCTGGGCATGGCCCAACTGAGAGAACAAGCTGGATTCAGGAGTGACTACAGCACTATGCAGTAGATCATATCCATGTACTGAGAGAACTATTTGGAAGAGCGAGGGAATATGAACTCTAATTAGGTGTGGCTTTTGTTGATTATGAAAAGGTCTTTGATTCCGTGGAACCATCAGCAGTTACAATGTCTTTGCAATCCTGCGGTATTGAAGATGCATACATTATTATTGTTATAACATCTATGAAAATTCAAGTGAAAAGGTTCGACTTTTTGAGGATACAGCACGACAGTTTGATTCAGGCACGACTTTTTGAGGACACAGCACGACAGTTTGATTCAGGCAAGGCAACACCATATCTCCTAAACTCTTTAATGCCATGCAAAATGTCTTTCACTCACTAAACTGGGAAAACAAAGGGATACGGATAATGGAGATTATTTAACTCCCATTCGTTTTGCGGATGACATAGTCATTTTTGCAACTACCCCTTCAGGGCTGAAGAGTATAATCCAGGAACTTGCCGACAAGAATAAAAAAGTGGGATTAAAAATGAACTTTCAGAAGAGAAAAGTGATGTACAATGCTTTTACAAGAAATGAAGATTTATCAATTGATGGGGAAAAGCTGGGGATAACTGGCACGTACATTTACCTTGGACAATAGATATCAAGCGAGGATCACATTGATGCAGAAATTAATCGGGGCGTATAAAACTTGGATGGAGAGTTTTTGGAAGAAACGGTACATTTTTAAAGAGAAATTTGCAGTTATGTCTTAAAACAAAAGAGTTTAATCAATGCCTCCTTCCAGTGCTTACGTATGGTGCAGGGACGTGGACCTTAACTAAAAAAGACATACAAAGACTGCGGGCAGCTGAAAGAAGCCTGAAGGGGTGCATGCTTGGTGCAACCAGGATAGATAAGAGGAACTCGTAGATCAGGAAAATGACAAAAATGGAAGACATCGTGATCAGAGTAAAATCCCTGAAATGGCAATGGGGTGGACATATTTCCAGAAGGACGGACCACCGATGGACAGCTGAAATTTTAGACCAGATTCCAAGGGGCAGGAGAAGACCCAGAAGAAGACCGCATGGGAGATGCGTGGGTGAAATTCGAAGGCATGCGAGAGTAACATGGAGGAGACTTGCACATGGAAGTGAAAGTCAGACTGTTGTGGAAGAAAATTGGGGAGACCTTCATCCAGCAGTGGAATGGTAATGGTTGACAATGGTGATGATTATAATGGTAATAAAATGGTAAAATACTTAAAGTTAAGATATTTACCATTTTACACTACAAAATCTTAAGCTTACCAACCACGAGGTTTCCTTGAAAAGGAACAGCCACGGAGTTGCAGTACTACACTGCTGCCCACCCAAAATACAACACCAAGAAGGAAGCATTCGATTGGCCTGAATTACGCAGCATGCGTCGCCCGCGAGAGGACATGCAAACGATTAGCATTGCAGGGCATATGCAAATCATGTGCGTCTGGCACGCCACCGAGAAGCACTATAAGAAGGGTGCACAGAAGGCGGAATGTAAGTAGTGGAAACGTGTTGTGCTGCAGGACCTGTGCGTGGGAAGCTTCCTGATGCCTCGTCGCAGAATACGGTAGTCCTTCCAGCACGTTTCGGAGTTCGACAGAGGACGAATAATGGCTTATCGCGACAGCGGTTTATCGTACTAAGACATCGGCGCCCGTGTGAGACGACATCCAGCCACAGTGAGGCGAGTTTAGATTCGGTGGGTACAGGAGGGATGAACGGACCGACGTGAGCGATTGCCGCAGCCGCGGTACACCACCTAACGAGAGGACAGGCATGTTGTGCGGCGGGCATTGACGGCTCTCACTGCCACATCACGATAATTAGAGCAGGAATTAGGGTGTGTTGCGCAACAACCTGTGTCAGCACGTACCGTTCGACGTCGTCTGCAGAAGCGGGGACTTGTCGTACAGCGCCCATTGCTCCGATTACCATTGACGTTACACCACCGGCGAGTGCGGTGTCAGTGGGCCTTTGAACGCCGCACCTGGACTACGGAATGGAACGACTTTTGTCTTCTCCGACGAATCCCGCTTCTCCCTGCAACATCACGATGGTCGGATCCGCGTGTGGCGGCACCGCGGCGAGAGACTGCATGACGCGTGCATTATACATCGCCATACTGGTCCGTCGCCTGGCGTCATGGTTTGGGGCGCAATTGGATATGATACCCGCACCCCTCTGGTGCGCATCGCCGGTACACTCAACAGCCACCGCTACATCTCCGACATTTTGGAGCCTGTAGTCCTCCCTTACATGCAGAACCTGCCAGCGGCCACGTTTCAACAGGAAAATGCGCGCCCACACGTGGCACGCATTGTGCAACAATTCTTCACGACCCACCAGGGCCGCCCCGGTGGCGCAGTGGTCCAAGGCGCTGGCCTATGATCATTCGTCCATAAGGGGTCCGTTTTCGAATCCCGGTCAGGCATGGATGTTGTGTTTGTCTTACGGCACTGGCTCTCTCCCTTCCCTGGATCCAGTGACCCTAAATTAGGGACGGGCGACTGCTTATAGCCCATTGAGTTGCTCACGGTGGTCGTTAAACCTCAAAAAAAAAAAAAAGATCCACCAGGTGTCACTGCTGCTGTGGCCCGCCTGTTCTCTCGATATTTCGCCCATCAAACACGTCTAGTTGCTGATCGGCAACCGAGTGGCCCGGCAAGCACCACCCGCGGCTACGCCTGATGAACTGTGGCAACGTGTGGAAGCAGCCTGGACCGACATACCCCAAGCCCACATCCAAAGCCTCTTTCGTTCGATGCCTTGGCGTGTAGCGGCCGTTATTGCCAGCCATGGGAGTCACACGAACTATTGATGTCTGCGTGTTTCGTAAATCGCATGGGTCTGTAAGCTTAATCGTTTTATCTTTGTATCTGTTGTTATGTGTCCAGTAAATCTGGCTTTGCTATCTCGTGTCCTTCTTGGTGTTGCATTTTGGGTGCCCAGCAGTGTATAAGCACGGGCTTCTGATGCTTCGTCTCAGATGTGCCGGGTTCAAATCCCGTGAGACATGTTTTTTGGGGAATTTAACCACCACGGTGAACAACTCAATGGGATATAAGCAGTCACCCGTCCCTCGTTTAGGGCCACTGGTTCCAGGGAAGGGAGAAAGCCAGGAGCCGTAAGACAAACACAACGTCCAGGACTCATCGGGATTCAAACCCATCTCGGTCGAAAGGTCAGGAGCCATCGCTTAGACCACTAAGCCACTGGGGCGGCAGCGATGTACAGATGTTGTGTTTGTTTTACGGCACTGACTCTGTCTTCCCGGTGGCCCTAAATTAGGGATTATGGACGGGTTGAGTTGCTCACGGTGGTCGTTTAATCCCCAGAATTTCCGGAGCACATTTCTTTTGCTGTTCCTTGAAAACCGATTCTTATGACTTCTCGTTGATGCGTAATTTTGTGCCATACTACTCGAAGACTGAGCACAGCCCTGTATTTTTAGTCATTTGAAACTGCCTAAATACACTGGCGGAAAGTGAAAAAAGAACACCAAGAAGGAATTGACGGACGATCATGAAATTTACATATGTGAATGGGGTCGAGTTTACGTAGGGACCAACCGGTGAGCGCTTACGCCACAGCAAGGCATAATATGCAAATTATCGTCGGTGGTATTTAAGGAGTACGGCGAAGTGAATGTAATCAGTCGTAGGCGTACGGACACGTGCGAAGACCCTGAAGAAGCTGCAATGGCTGGACATGGAAGACGTGTACGATTTCAGCAGTTATCGGACTTTGAGCGAGGTCGTCTAGTCGGACTCCGCGATGCCAGGTGGTCGTATCGTCGTATTGCTGAGCGAATTGGACGGGAAGTATCGGTGGTGACGTAGATGGTCCGAGGAACATTCTCACACGAGAAGACGTGGAACCGCGAGTCACAGACGGACTGATGAGCGGACCGATCGACGCATGAGAAGAACAGCGTTGTCAAGCAGAACATCCACTGCGACGCAAATCCGAGCTGCCGTTGCGCTTGAGGTGACTGTGCGAACAATCCGCAACCGTCTACTGGATGCAGGAGTATGTGCACGTGTGCCTCTGGCATGTGTACCTCTGACTCCAGCCCACCGTCAGGAACGGCTGCAGTGGTGTCGCCAACGTCTGCACTGGAGAACGCAATGGCGATCTGTCGTGTTCAGCGATGAAAGCAGATTCTGCGTGGGAGTCTCCGATGGCCGTATGCGTGTTCGCAGACGCACAGGGGAGCGTCTCCACCCTTCTTGCATCCGCCAGCGACACACAGGGCCTGCACCTGGTCTCCTGGTGTGGGGAGCGATCCCTCCCGTACACAACTAGTGTTTGTACCGGGTACGTTAAACAGCACCTCCTACACCAACAACGTCATTCAGCCTGTTGTTGTGCCATTTGTAAGGTCTGTCCATCGTGGTGTTTTCCAGCAAGATAACGCACGCCCACACACGGCACGTGCAACGCAACATGCACTTCAGGGTGTGAGACAACTTCCATGGCCTGCACGTTCACCGAATTTGTCCCCCATTGAGCACGTGTGGGATTTTATGGGACAACGACTTATCCGGTTTCCACGGCCAACCACGACCATCAACGATTTACGCGTCCAGGTTGAGGATGCTTGGAACTCAATACCCCAAACTTGCACATGCCAGAATTGCACAGTGTGACGCAATTCATGGTGGTTCAACCTCGTACTAACCATGTTACATGGAAATGTTATTTTTCAGTTTACCAGCAAATACAGCTGTATTTTGCCATAATGTTTTGATCACGTTATCCTCTGTATTCCGTTATTATGCTGTATAAATTTCGTTGGTAACAGACGTCTCCTTCTTTGTGTTCTTTTTTCATTTTCCGCCAGTGTATATTTCGTATCGGTGTAGCGTTTTCTTTCCTGTGATGTTGTTATTTTAATTCACTATCGGTGAAAAATAAAATTGGTTGAGATTGAAATACGGTGAGTTATGACTTCAGAGTCCCCTTAACTCTTTATCCCATAAAATCTTAAGTTTGCCAGCCACGAGATTACCCGAGAAAGGAGGCCTTGCTCTTTTTCTCTTTTTTTTTTTTTGATTGGAGGTTTAACGACTACCGTGAGCAACTCAATGGGCTATAAGCAGTCGCCCGTCTCTAATTTAGGATCACTGGTTCCAGGGAAGGGAGAGAGCCAGTGCCGTAAGACAAACACAACATCCATGCCTGACCGGGATTCGAACCCGGACCCCTTACGGACGAATGATCAGAGGCCAGCGCCTTAGACCACTGCGCCACCGGGGCGGCGCAGTGGTCTAAGGCGCCGTGGTCTTGCTCTTTGTAAAGGGCTACTCTACTGTTCTGTGAGGTAGAGTTGAGATTAGGCGATTTCATCGACAACGACTTTATCGAAATAGGATTCATCGTAAACTAAATCACCGAATGCATAGCCATCAAAACCAAATTCATCAAACGAGCAATTTACCGAATGAAGACCTAAAAAAAAAAAAGAAAAAAAGAAAAGGAAGAAAGCAAAAAAAAAAAAACACAAAAACGGATTCATCGAAACGGAGTTCCTTTTTATTTATTTTTTATTGTAGGTTTAACGACCACCGTGAGCAAATCAATGGGCTATAAGCAGTAATCCCTCCGTAATGTAGAACCACTGGTTCCAGGGAAGGGAGAGAGCCAGTGCCGTGAGACAAGCACAACATCCATGCCTCACGGGATACGAACCCGGACCCATCTCGGACGAATGATCAGAAGCCATCGCTTAGACCACTGCGCCACCGGGGCGGGCGGCAATGGAGTTTAGGACAAGCTGTCACCGGACAACTGGCCACACGCACTTTAGGGGTTGTATAAAAATTGCAGTTTCGTCGCCACATCACTTACGTAACGAAAATTGTTGTAAAAGTCTGGTGCGAATTAATATTATTACCAGTTAAAAGATGAGAATTGGATTGAAAACTCCATCAACATAAATAAATTATTTTTATACCAATATGCTTTGTTTGAACTGTATTAGGGGGTCAAGGAAAAATTTATCTTTCATTGGAGAAAATAAATTGCCCTGACTTCCCATATTTTTTAAACCTACGATGTTCAGTGAAACAACAGAATTATAGCATGTCTCATGCTATATTCGCAAAAACAATAATATGGTGTAATTTTTTTTATATTTTTTTCGGACGGGAAAAAATGCAGAGACTTTGTCAGCGATTAACATTTGTTTCAGCAATACGCACACTACCCGACACTGTCTAAGAGCCGCTGCTTTCGGTGCAGTGAAATGTCGCCCTTTTACTCAGCAGAAAAACATTAATTATGAGGTCCTAGACCGGGACATACTTTAATAAATTTGAACCGGCCGTGCTCGTTCGTATTCATAAGGTTTGCATAATATATCAAAAGGTAATCGGGTTTAGGGGTTTTAAGGTTGCTTCTTAATCCAGTATGCGATCTTTATTTTCCTTTCCAAGTTGGAAAACTGTTGCTCAATTTCAATGTACGTGACTTGCCATGAAGCTCTCAATTCATATATCACAATAACATTTCCTTGTCTCCTCTTCCACGGGCGACCAACCGTAGCATAATCAGCAGGAAACTCTTGAGAAAGAATAATTAACCTTCTCTAATGCATTACATTGTACGTTTCATAACCGACGCCTAGTAATCGTAAGCTTAGACGGAAACTTCACATCATATTGTGTCGCAGAAGGAAATACGCCATCAAGTATAATCATTCTCCTTCTGAGAATTCCATTCCTCTTCCTGACATGATCATGCAAACAAGAGACGTCTGAAAGGAAGAGTTGTTTGCATAATTTTTCAGGTACTGTTTCCTAGCGAAGCGGGTTGAAAATGCTGATAGGGCTAATGAATCCATTCGTAGTACCTCCCAGGCTCACAAGCAGCAACGACAGACAAAAGGTATTTTGCAATTTTGGTTTAATATTTTATTTAAAATAGATTTTATCACATTATGAGAACGGCAAATACAAACAATTTTTTTAATGCAAAAGTCTGTTAACGTCCGCTAACAACGTCGGTAATTAGTAACCAACAATTGTTTACCAACTACTGCTCTAATTAATATAACCGTATCTGTTGATGACAAACTCTTATCAGGTTTTCAGAATTACCGTAAGATTCGGGCTCTTATCAGGTTTTCTGAATTACCGTAAGTTTCGGGCTAACCTGACAAAAGTCGCTATTTGGGAAATTCGTTGTAACAGCGGCACACCCCAAAAGTTTGTAATCTCTTACCCAACGATGTAAGAGCTTTGACAAGTAACAGCGTAATACGTTTTGATTATTACCTTATATACCTGCATATTTTTAAGGTAATTTTTCCGTAATTTTATAATTTTATTTTAGGTAATTTAATGAGGTAATATAAAAATTAACTGAATGATAGCATTAAAAATCCTGAATGTTCTTTCCTTTATTAGCTTATTTATTTATTTCCGGTTAATATTTGTGCTTACAGGGTGATACTGATTATGAATTCTAACTTGTAAGTACAGTTTTCACGGCATGAATTACCGGCGTTATTTTTAGTTGTTTGGCACTCTGGTGACCATTTATGAGAGAAATGTCCTCCAACTACATCATGAATAGTCGTCGCTGTCCTTTACTTTAACCTTCGAGCTAGGAGGGAGAGGGAAGAGAGAATCGCGCGAGGGTCAGCAACGTCGTATATGTTAGTGGACAGTAGCGGAAAGTATTGGGTTGATGCTTAAGTTCATGCCGTTTTTTTCACCGCACTACAGTAATGTATTACATCAGAAGGGAAAACGGAATCAATAAACTATGTATTCCCCTCCCCATTGTTTACGATGGTGTATAATGAATAAAACTTTCTTCTAAATTGCTAATTATGGTGAATATAGCTTTCACTAATATTATAATGAATTCAGTGCTTGTACTAAGCTAATGCTTCTTCTAATGCTTGTTCAAATGGTTGTTGTTTTGTTAGTTATATCATGAATAAACTTTCCTGCTAGTAGTGTAGTAATAATAATGAACAAGCTTTTAACTGCTAGTAATGTTGTAGTAGTAATTAAGATGAATAAAGTCTTAATGCTGGTTGTTAATAATAATCACTAATGAAATAAACCTAACAGCCAGACAGAGGTGTGACAGTACTATGAACTGAGAAAAACGTACTTACTTAAAACCTTTTATTATGAACTTCTACTGGTATCATCACACACACTTCACACACAGCTACTCAAAAAACACGTAGCTCCTTGCACATGAACGAAGCTCTACTCACATAAACAACAGCTCTCTGACACATAAACAACAGCTCACCCTACGCACATCAACAAAAAGCTCTCTCTATACAACAACAAACGCTCTCTTTTGGTATCGTTGAACGCGCCTGTTTATACTGGCTACCACCACGTCATGACTTACACTCATTGCCAGATCTCATTCAGCGGGAGAAATAACATCTCGTTCAGTAAGAAGATAATTTACATAGTAAAAAACAATAACCAGAGATAGTAAAAATCAAAAGGAAAGTGAGTCTAGAGTATACGTTACAGGTGTCCCAACGTCTGGATAGGTCTGCAATATCATTCTTCAAAAAACGTGCAGGTTTTTCTGCGAAGAAATCATCAAGGAAATTCTGGAGATCGACATCATTGTTAAACGTTCTGCCACGGAGTGCATCCGAGAGAGATCGGAACAGGTGATAGTCTGAAGGGGCGACATCTGGGGAATAGGCCAGATGTAGAAGGATCCAGGGCCGGAGTAAGATCTTAATGGGCCCCTAGGCTAAGACATTTGAGTGTGCCCTCAAGGCTAAGACGTCTGAATGGTCCCTCTAAGAACTTATGACGGGAAATCATTATGAAGTCCGTTAAAGCAGAATTTGTAGTAATATGCTTGTGATAATTAATACGTAGCACATTTTTTCATAATAAGTCACTACTCTTCATTGTTCTCAAAAGAACATGTGTTAAAAGCTTAAGATTCCTATTTTGTCAGGAATTTTCTAATGATTTAGTATTTTCTTAATTCATCTTTTCCTGCTAAATGCATAATGAAGCCACAGGACGACTATTAACGGTTCCAAGTGCAAATTGGGAGGTGTGGCTGGATGGTAGGGAAAAAGCTGAAATTGTGTCTTTGACCCAGCTGTGTATACAGCGACATGAAATGTTTGCCCTTGGTGAGCCACTGCCTGGAAATCTGTTCGTCTTGCAACCTCATTTTCAGACTAAGCGGAAATCACACGAGACGAAAGTAAAACTATTTTATAAACCCCCCTCTCTCTCTCTCTGTCTATCTATCTACCTACCTATCTATTATTTGCCCAAGCATGCCTCCTTGACCCTTGGCCATGGTGGGCAACAACGCTATAGCCCCTACAGTAGAGCGGAGCGTAAAAAAAAAAATTCGGGTTTCGATATGCCCTAGTGCGGAAAAGTTGTGTATTGCTACGTAAACCATGAGCAAAAAATTTAGCGAAATTCAAATCATATCTTACGGTTCCACTTTACCTCCAAAATTTCGATATTTGGGCAAAAGCGGCACATTTTCATGTCCGTTGTGAGAAAAGAACAGTGTTCGTTACAGAATTTCCTTAGTGCGCAAAAACTATCTGTTGGTACCTAAAAGATGTGCACAATTTTTCAGGCAAAGCAACTAATATCTTATGGTTCCGATTTAATGCAACAATACTCCATGTTTAAGGAATATTGCAATACTTCGACACCTAGTGTTCACCATGTGATTTGTTTCCTAGTTGGGTTAGTGTGTGCACTACTGCACTGAAAGCACAACATATTGTGCTAATGTGCAGTAGTGCACACTTCACACGGTGCAGCTCTTCACATTTTTCATGTTTCAGAAAAATCCCAGAACTCATCATGAGGAGGTGGCTGCACAGCGAGTTCCACCGTGCCCAACCCAACCGCCCATCCATTAGGGCAAATCAATTTTCTGTTCTTTTTAATCTTCAATTTCCTGTTCTTCTTTATTAATTTTTACCCTGAAATCTGATTTACTTTCGAAGGCTGGCATTATTTGCCGTGCTTCCAACCGTACTCTAATAAATCCATCCCTTTGTTCTTCTCCGCAAACAGCAGCAGATGCTCCTGTTGTCAACTTAACGCATCGCTTCACTCCCTAATTGTGACAAGGGACGTTTTGCGTGCCCAATCGCTCAACAAGGTCTTTACAGTCACTGTTGCATAGGTTCATTATTTCATCTTCTGTTAAATGAGAAGTCAATGGCGGTTCGCTTAAGACGCATATCGCTAGTCAATTAGGCCAAAATAATCCTCCCCTGAAAGTTGAACTGTGGAATGTCAAATACACGGCATGCATCGCAGTTTTGTGCCCTTGCTCGAAGGATCCTGCGGAAGCCAAGTTCTCTGATATGTTTTCTCTCGTCCGTAATCATAGCCAGAAGTTTTGATTCTGGATGCCCAAAATAGCCATTCCTTTGGATTGCGCTGTCCAGAACGCTCTTCAAATCTTGGGTGAGATATATGGATGTATGGATGGCCTTCCACAGATTTCGCGCTCCGTCATGGCAATGAGGGTGTGATCTTATAAGTGAACCAAATGTGCGCATAAACCTCACAACAAATTCTGCCAGAATTTCAAGTGAATTCTCCCACAGGTATTTTTGCAACGTGTTAAGATCACTTGCAATTTTTTCATCACGTTCAAGAAAACCCGCTTCATTTACTTCAAATTTCAAAACCGGTAGATTTTCGCAGCCCTCCAGCTGTTTGCCGATTTTTTCCTGAAAATGTTTTTGGGCAACTCGTTTGGCTATCCAAATGGTGAATTAAGTGATGGAGTGTCAGCTCGTTTCCGTGCAGCTGGTATATGCTCCACTGAAGAGGTTTTTGGCAGGCTAGCTCCGGAATGCGAATTGCACCTCCTTTACACTGTGACGTACCTGCCAGCAGGACGCACACGACATAAAGGCAGATAGTAGTCAGAACAAACGTCCGCGTAGCTCAATTGGTAGAGTGACTTATTCCGGAATGAGGGGATCCGGGTTCGAATCCTGGCGTGGAGAGAAATGACGGAGAAATTTACTTTGTTATAATGGCGCCCGAACAATCCGGATGACCCGACCGTTCAAAATCTCGCAATGGTGTGATGTTATTTCCACACCGCGAGATAGGAAAAATCAGAGAATCCCTTCTCCAGCGCTTCGAAAAATAAATGTGTGTGACGTTGCATTCCACACACCAGATTGACTGGGAGTTCTCAAGTACATGTTCTACAGTGGATGGCTGCCTGCAACGAGTCATGGTCACAGCTGACCCGTGGCCCATGCCCCCGGCCCTCTTTCGGGGTTAGGGAGATGTGACGTGCCTGCCCAGCAGGACGCACACGACATAAAGGCAGATTGCAATCAGAATGAACGTCTGCGTAGCTCAGTTGGTAGAGCGACTTGAATGGATCTGGAACATCTGTAGTCTATCGGTCAAGAAATTCTGAAGTCTGTCGGTCAGGAATTCCCTGCGTCTGACAGGAACGGTGAGGAACGGCTGGTCTGTCGGTCAGGAATTCCCTGCGTCTGACAGGAGCGGGCTCCCCAGGCTTTCGATATGTTGTCCCTTTGTGCTGGGGCCCGTGTTGTCCTTCCAGCATTCTTTTGAAGGGACGTGGCTCTGGCCACATCGCTTGTTTTCTCTTTCTACTTTTTGTCATGACAGTAGAAGCAGGCGTCGGTCCTGTTTGCCCTGAGCGTAAGTTCCAGGGGCGAAACCCAGGCGGATGCAAGGATCTCTGCCTTCGTCGCTGTTGCGGCGAAGCAGATTTGGGAGACAGGTTGCGTTTTCGACCAGCTTTTGGTGTTGCTGGACGGTTTGTAATATGTGTCTAACGTTTAGGAATCGTCAAACTATTGTCTATATCTGGTAAATCAGAAATATGTGATGATTCTGAGTCGCTGCTGTAAGTTAGTGGTCGTGCAGGGCGATGTTTATTTCCGCCTATTGGAATACTCTCTGACGAGGTATTCAAGGAAGTAGGAGCTTGTGTTGGTGCAGAGTTATTAGGGAATGGTGCAGCAATAGTCTCGGCAATGGTTGGAGGGAAGGGAATGATACTAGAATTTGAAGAACTTGATTCGAGCCTTCGTCTTATGGTAGAATCAGGTTGCGTTCTTGGAAGCCAGTCTTGTGGAGGGGAGGGTGAAGAAAAAATCACTGGAGATTCTTCAAAAAGGTTTGTCGGTTCGTCCATAATTTCTGGAGGTTGATCGTGTGATATAGACTCTAGAGTCTGTGGAACAGAAGGTTGAGTAGGGTTGATTATAAAATCTATATTTCGTTCATGATACTTGCGACACTGAGCAACGTGTACGTATTGAAATTGATTGTCAGGTTTTTCAAGGATAATGTTCTTTCCACACCGCGAGAGAGGAAAAATAAGAGAATCCCTTCTCCACCGCTTCGAAAAATAAAAATGTGTGATGTTGCTTTCCACACACTAGATTGACTGGGAGTTCTCAAGTGCACGTTCTACAGTGGATGGCTGCCTGCAACGATTCATGGTCACGGCTGACCCGTGGGCCATGCCCCGGCCCTCTTTCGGGGAGGGGGGAGATTTGACGTACCTGCCAGCAGGACGCACACGACATAAAGGCAGATAGTAGTCAGAACAAACGTCCGCGTAGCTCAATTGGTAGAGTGACTTATTCCGGAATGAGGGGATCCGGGTTCGAATCCTGGCGTGGACAGAAATGGCGGAGAAATTTACTTCGTTATAATGGCGCCCGAACTATCGGGATGACCAGACCGTTCAAAATCTCGCAATGGTGTGATGTTATTTCCACACCGCGAGATAGGAAAAATCAGAGAATCCCTTCTCCAGCGCTTCGAAAAATAAATGTGTGTGACGTTGCATTCCACACAGCAGATTGACTGGGAGTTCTCAAGTGCACGTTCTGCAGTGGATGGCTGCCTGCAACGAGTCATGGTCACAGCTGACCCGTGGCCCATGCCCTCTTTCGGGAAGAGGGGGAAATGTGACGTGCCTGCCCAGCAGGACGCACACGACATAAAGGCAGATTGCAATCAGAATGAACGTCTGCGTAGCTCAGTTGGTAGAGCGACTTGTTCCGGAATAAGCGGACTCGGGTTCGAATCCCGGCGTAGACCAAAAATGACGGAAAAATTTACTTCGTTATAACACCGAGTTTTAATGACGGTTCCGTCGCAGCTTATCACCAACAGTTTGCTTAGGTAGATATTCTTGGCATGTAAGAAATCCAGCATACATTTGGCAATGTCCTTTGCAATGGAAGATGTAGCAGTGATATGCCCAAGGTATTTGCTTTCAGGTTCTTCCAGAATATAGTCACGTATACGTCAGTAATAGTTTTTTTGAACCGCTTTCCTTCCCTTTCTTCATACATTATGATTTCGTCCTTACGCCCGTCGAAATATAGCCCTTTAATAACTTTACGTGCAGTCAGATTATCGTTTTGAAGCTGTTTTCCATCTTTTTTTCTCTTCCTTCTAATTGTGTGCCTATCTATAATACTTGAAGTATCAGCTTGAGTTATCATTCCCACATCTTCCAAAAGTGCACTTGAAAGGATGGCTCCATACATCCAGATATCTCACCCAGGATTTGAAGAGTGTTCTGGACCGCGCAATCCAAAGAAATGACTATTTTGGCCATCCAGAATCAATACTTCTGGCTATGATCACGGACGAGAGGAAACAATCAGAGAACTTAGCTTCCGCAGGATCCTTCGAGCAAGGGCACTAAACTGCGATGCATGCCGTGTATTTGACATTCCACAGTTCAACTTTCAGGGGGAGGATTATTTTGGCCTAATTGACTGGCAATATGAGTCTTAAGCGAACCGCCATTAACTTCTCATTTAACCGACGATGAAATAATGAACCTATGCAACAGTGACTGTAAAGACATTGTTGAGCGACTAGGCACGCGAAATGTCCCTTGTCACAATTAGGGAGTGGAGCGATGTGTTAAGTTGACAACAGGAGCATCTACTGCTGTTTGCGGAGAGGAACAAAGGGGTGGATTTATTAGAGTACGGTTGGAAGCACGGCAAATAATACCAGCCTTCGAAAGTAAATCAGATTTCAGGGTAAAAATTAATAAAGAGGAACAGGAAATTGAAGAATGAAAAAGAACAGGAAATTGATTTGCCCTAATGGATGGGCAGGCTAGCTCTAGAATGGGCACGGGTGGAACTCGCTGTGCAGCCACCTCCTCATGATGAGTTCTGGGATTTTTCTGAAACATGAAAAATGTGAAGAGCTGCACCATGTGCAGTGTGCACTACTGCACATTAGCACAATATGTTGTGCTTTCAGTGCAGTAGTGCACACACTAATCCAACTAGGAGCCGCCCCGGTGGCGCAGTGGTCTAAGGCGCTGGCCTCTGATCATTCGTCCGTAAGGGGTCCGGGTTCGAATCCCGGTCAGGCATGGATGTTGTGTTTGTCTTATGGCACTGGCTCTCTCCCTTCCCTGGAACCAGTGACCCTAAATTAGGGACGGGCGACTGCTTATAGCCCATTGAGTTGCTCACGGTGGTCGTTAAACCTCTAATCAAAAAAATAAATTAAAAAAAAATCCAACTAGGAAACAAATCACATGGTGAACACTGGGTGTCAAAGTATTGCAATTTTCCTTAAACATGGAGTATTGTTGCATTAAATTGGAACCATAAGATATCAGTTGCTTTGCCTGGAAAATTGTGCACATCTTTTAGGTACCAACAGATAGTTTTTGCGCACTAGGGAAATTCTGTAACGAACACTGTTCTTTTCTCACAACGGACATGAAAATGTGCCGCTTTTGCCCAAATATCGAAATTTTGGAGGTAAAGTGGAACCATAAGATATGATTTGAATTTCGCTAAATTTTTTGCACATGGTGTACGTAGCAATACACAACTTTTCCGCACTAGGGCATATCCAAATTCGAAAAAAGATTTATTACGCTCCGTCCTATTCTACAGTCCCCCCCTCCCCAATTCGGCCGGCTCTGGGAGGATCTGTGCTGAATGGCCATTTTGGTCATGTTTGTACTGTGAGGGCGTGCGTTATCATGTTGGAGAAGAGCACCATAGCGCCTATGTGGCCATTTCTGCTGAATTACTCCCTCCACACGGCGGAGTTGCCCCCAATGGTGTGCAGCGTTGATGGTCCGATTCCTCGGCAGCATTTCCCACTGAATAATGCCTTCCATGTCCCAATAGACACACAACATGAACTTCGCAAGATGAAGGTCACATTTGGACGTAGTGTGGGCGTCTTGTTTGTGCTTAACCGTTCCTTTCAGTGATAATTTGGCTTCACTTTGTAGACTCATATAATTACAATGAACACGATAAAATCCGCATCTTATTAGATGCACAGGGACACGTATTAAATTTAAACACAGATTTCTGATAAAGCAATAATACATTTCATATCACGGCTTGCGGTTCCTGATCGCAAATAAAAATTTGCACATGAAGTAATGATAAGGGTCGTAATTTATATATACAGCAGAGCTTGATTTCATGTATAGGCTATATACAGGGTGCATACGAAAGTCCCTTTAGCCTGGAATACCTTGCGAACGGAGAGAGGTACAGTTATGCAAGTGAGATAAAGGTATAGTAAAGCGACTACCTCCAATCGAATGCAACCAATAGCAGCGCCTCTAGTGGCGAAATGCGGAAGTTAGCCGTTGCAAATCGAAAACGAAAAGAGATAGAGCAAACTTTCCAATTACAAAGTTGTAGAGCATCAATTAATTAGTACAGAACGATATTTGTTTTACGCGGATAAGATAAATTGTTGCCTGAATAACCTACAATGTCCGAAATCGATGCGCGACGATTCGTATCTGCATATTCACATTTCGCAAATGTAGCCGTATGCAAATGCCGATTGTGACGTTGTACCGTACCTACGATATAAAAACCAGTAGCAGGATGTACCCTGATCAGAAGTTTAGGTCTACGTACGCTGTGTGAGAATGGCGAGCTGGGATTTCCGGGGTTACGTAAAAATTCAGGTGTATGCAACAGCGCCTACAAGTCTGCTGGATCTGCGTCGTCGTGTTACAGATGCTTGCAATAGTGTGACACCTTCCATGCTGAGGAATCTGCATGCAGAGTTACTTTCACGAATATGTGTATCGTGGGCAATGGCGAACTCTTCGATCATACTCGACATTAACTTTTTATCACTGTGCGCCAGTTTGCCTTTTTTGTTTTTGTTTTGTCTGACGTCTTCAAACTGTATTGACATAAGTACGCATTTATGCAATAAATCGTGTGTATTTGCTCATACCTATGCCTGTTCCCATCACACGTTCACACAAAAGGTCGCACATCGATTTCCGACATTTTAGCGTATTCAGGAACAATTTATCTTATCCGTGTAACCTAGGCTGATGACTTTACCTGCACCGTCTTAGTGTAGACCTCGCAGGGAAATGCGGAACTCTCTCGAATAGTTTGGGATTATTAGGATCCCTGACGGCGTTCCGACAGTTAGCCTGTCAGTCACCGGAAACCACAGTCTTCCACTCGGACTGATTCTGTCTAGAGACCTGTGGGGATCTGCCTCCCCCACGGGACCGGTACCTTACACCCTTCTGTCACAACCCATGTGTGCGACGTGCTATGGGCAGTTGGGGCAAGCAACTTTTTCAAGAATATCCCATCTCGTGGCCGGGAGATCGCCCGCCAACGCGAGTTTTTGGGACAAAAGTCCTTTATTTGGTATCAAACGGATTACATGCACATTTCACTATGAGGGCCCCATGCACCCCTCTCACAAACTTTCAAGCACTGAGAAATTTTTAAAAACATATCACAAAATCAACATGGTCCATAGTGCTAGGGCCAGTGCTATGGTGATGACCCCGGGCCAGGGTCATCAAAAATACCTTGGTCAATAGACCCAAAAGCTCAATAACGAGAGCAGCGTACCTCCGAGGGTACAACCATCTGCAACCATAGTTGACCCGGCTCTTCCTTTGCTCAAGTTCCCTAATAAGACTAGGGCACGTCTTACTGAAGCTGGAGTGAGAGACGTCCAGCTTCAGGCGGAACTTGGCATTCGCAGCAGTGCAATTGCTGCACTTCGGTGCGGCTGCACACTGGTGGTGCTGGTGCCCAACTTCACCGCAATTGCCGCACCTTGCTTCTGACTCGGGGCAGTTGCCTCGGAAATGACCGAAGCCATTACACCGAAAGCACCTGACCTCCCTCAAAAATTCCTTTAGGCGGAGCCCTGACCAACCCAAGTTCAGTGTCTTCCGCATCACCAAGTGCTAGAAGGCCTTGGGCTCCAACTCTGCCACCCAGTGGACCCTACCTCCCTTGCCCTTGATGGGGAAACAGGCTTTGAACCCGTTCTCGAGCTCTGGGTTCTGCTCGCAAACCGCCTGCTCGAACTCTTTCCCTGAGAGATCCCCGTCGACCCCATAAACTATCAACCGGGGGTATCTCTTTCGTGGGGCCGTGGGGAGTGTGCAATCCTTGGTCAGCGGATTGCTTCCCAACTCCTGGGCAAGGCGGTCGAGCTCCCCGGATGGGAACACTCCACCGCGACCCCTCCTTTCCTAATGCTCCGAAAGCTCTTGACCCCTATCTGCAGTTTAGTTGGGTTGACTGCAGTTTTCAGGGTCTTCTTCGTGTCCTCTGAGGACGCACTCTCGACTGTCGGGTAAACCAAAAGCACGTGTCTCCCGTGTCCCGACTTTTTCTTCTTCTTTTTAATCTCAATCGGGGTGGGCGAAGACCCTTTCGCCTTGCTAGCCCCTTTCCTAGCCATTTCGGCGTAGGAAACTACTTTCACGTCGGCTTCGCAGCTCGACTCCTGCCGAACGGGCAGCTTGCCTTCAATATAGGCTACCCGCTCGGCTTGCTCGTAACAAGCTTTATTGATGCAATTCAGGGCCGCTTTCACCTTTTCTCTCCCTGAGGAAGTGACCCGCGAGTCCAAGAGAACGGACTCAACTTCCCCAATGAGGGTGAAAATGCAGCTCATGAAAGCCTCAGGTGTAAGCACTGGGGGTGTCCTGGGATGCTTGTATCCCACCAAAGGTATCTCTGGGCGAACAGCGGACGACCCCTCAGGAGCCCGAGAGGGTTCGGGCTGGGGTGGTGTTTTACCCTTCCTTGCCATGGGCGGAACTGGCAAGGTCGTGCTTACACCACTAGCTGACTGAGAAGGCTCAGTCGAGGCTCCCTTCATGGGTGTAGCGGCTTTAGAGCCTTTTGCTGGGGGAAGCGTTTTTGACGGTTTCCCCCTGGCATTGGGCTAAAAAAAAAGGGCAAAGCCCTTTAGCACTGCCGACAGGGCTTGGTAGTGCTTCTGCCGCTACCTTCTGCGTCCGGGTTGACCCGGACGATTTGGGGACTGACCCCTTAGGTTTCACTTTACCCTTCTGGGTAGCTGACATCTCTGTGAGAGAGATGCAAAACACAAATTTCTTCTAAGTACTGAGTGGGCACCCTGAGGTTCTCCTACTCAAGTCAAACTTTAGAAACCGGGCGCTCGGGCTTTGGGCTGACGAGGGATCAAAGGGTCCCTTCGTCCGCGGGACCGGAACGACGACGACGTACCCGAAACTGATGCCAAAGTCTCTATGCGGGCTGAACGTAACTTCGCCCTCACAAGGACGTTTTCACTAAGTCCCGTCACTGCTCTAATTGAGAGGCAACATGAGGTTCACCTTTTCAAAAAAAAAAAAAAAAAAAAATCGCGAGATCGGGATGAAACCCCGTCTCGCGGTTGAAATCGTCAGTTCTGCTTGACAGTGCAGTATAGCTCAACCAAATCACACACAGAAACTCTCCCCCGGTCGGCATCAGAGTGACCGGTCCTTATCCGTGTAAAACAAATGTCGTTTTCTACTAATTAATTGATGCTCTACCACTTTGTATTTGGAAAGGTTGTTCTATCTCGTTTCGTTTTCGATTTGCAATAGCTAACTTCCGCATGTCGCCACTAGGGGCGCTGCTATCGGTTGCATTCGATCGGACGTAGTCGCTTTACTATACCGTTATCTCACTTGCATAACTGTACCTCTCCTAGTTCGCAAGTTATTCCAGGCTAAAGGGACTTTCCTATGCACCCTCTATACAGGGTGTTTCAAAATTCGGGCGGCAACCAAAGATTGCATGGTAATAGTACCCTGGAACATATACACTGGTGTGCAAAAATTAAGAACGAAGAGGAGAAATTAACATAACAGCGGAACGAGCAGGCAGAACAGACCGAAAGACACTGAGGAGATAGACTAGGGTCCAGTACAGTAAGGCATGCGCATATATGCAGCATGACGTAGGGGAGGGGGGGTCGGAAGGCTCTGAAGCACACGGGAGGTGTACGCTCAGCAATTCGGTGAAAGCCATTGCACGGTGTACATCGGTTTGAAAGACGTCTAGTTGCCGCCACCGTGTTGATATGGCCAACAGGCAATCCAGTAGACGACATCTGGATGACTTTACCCGAGGTCGCGTCATTGGGAAGTTGGAAGAAGGTCGTGACTAGTGTGGCCGAGGAGTTCGGGATCGCTCACAGCATCGTTTCATGAGCTTGGAGAGCATTTCAAACGACAGGAACAGCTGTCCGAGAGTTTAGTCGTGGTCGTCCACGAGCAACCTCAGCGGCAAACGACCGGTTTTGTCGTACAGGCGAGAAAAGACAGACGGCAGACAGTGGGAGAAATCGCAAGGCACATGCAACAGACAACTGGACGTCCGTTATCGCGTTTTACCGTGGACAGGAGGCTGCACAAACGTGATCTATTTGCACGACGACCAGTACGGTGTGTGCCATTAACGTCTGCTCATCTGAGACGGCGGTTTCTGTGGTGCCAGGAACACAAGAACTGGACACATCAGCAATGGGGTCGAGTTCTCTTTACGGATGAGAGCCGATTTAGTCTGGCGATCGATTCTGGACGTATACACATCTGGAGAGAGCAGGGAACACGCAATCATACCTCCAACATCATCGAAAGGGACCGGTTTGGAGGTGGCGGAGTTCTCGTTTGGGGCGGTATCATGCTTGGTAGCCATACTGACCTCCACATCTTCCAAGAAGGTTCAGTCACTGGTGTCCGCTATTGTACCGAGGTTCTTCTGCCTCACGTGCATCTGTTTAGAGATGCTGTGGGTCCTGAGTTCGTCTTCATGGACGACAACGCTACACCCCATCGTACAGTGGCTGTCGCAGAGCTGTTGGAGAGTGAAGATATTCACAGCATGGATTGGCCCGCAAGGTCTCCAGACCTAAATCCAATCGAACACGTGTGGGACCTTCTCGAGAGACGCTTGGCAGCACGTCACCAGCCGCCAGCAACGATTCCGCAGCTGCGATTGGCGCTACAAGAAGAATGGGCCGCGATGCCTCAACAGTTCCTTGACAACATCGTCCTCAGCATGGACAGACGTTGTAAATCCTGCAACGCAGTCAGGGGTAATCATATCCCCTACTAAAGACTGGATTTTTCTTGGCAGCCGCCTGTCACATGGACGTTTCTGTCTTCTGTCCAGTTGTGCTCGAAGCTACCTTTTCAATAAAGTGCCTTTGTATCCATTGCATTCCTTGTTTGGACGGTTTTGCTCACTTGTCCCATATTCTTACATTTTGGGAATCTTATGGTATGATTTGAGTCGATGTGGAGCACTCCTGCACGACGTTACATTCGAAAAACCGTCTCGTCCTTAATTTTTGCACGCCAGTGTAGAACGTTAAGAAAAATATTACGATTTTTTTTTCTTTTGTCGAACCAAAAATGCCACTAATTTGTTTCATCAAAAAACTAAGGAAAACATTTAAAAATAAATCAGATCTAGAAACATGTTACACACGCACCAAAATAGTGTCAATACATCGTTTATGTCAAGTATAAATCATCCGTGAACATTCCAGTAGGTAATAAACCGACCTTCAAATGCTGAATTCGCAGATAAGAATTTACTCGGAAGAACAGGTATAGCCGAGGTGGCACGCCTCGTTCCTAAACTAAAGGTCTCAGGTTCGCATCCGCCCGGTGAGAGATTTTTCGCTGGCTCTTAAAAAAAATTTCGTGACATAACACCGTCCAAATTCATTTAAACACCACTAGAAAATAAATACGGCAGGAAAAATTAAAAAACGGCGGAGGAAAAAAGATCGCGGGGAAAAAATGGCGGACACCCGGGGTCGAAGAGCACCGCCTAAAATTACTGCACCGGCAAAGTGTTGCCATCAGGAAAAAAAGTTCAGGAACAAAGTGGCCCAGCTACATAACTCTAAATTTTGTTGCAGAGAGAAATTACTGAGTCACGATAACAATATGTTCGGTTGCAGCAACAAAACATTTTATCACTATAGCAATACATATTGTTGGATTAAAGAAATTCCCAAAAATTGACCTAGGCATTTTGTGAAATGAACAAAACGCTTTGTCATGATAACAATAAATTTTGTAGAATCAACAATTAATAACAAGGAACTGTACACCAATTACACTTAAAACAGTACTAGTTATCCGAATTTCTTGGCGTAGAATATACACTGCTGGCCACCCAAAATGCAACACCAAGAAGGACACGAGATAGCAAAGCCCGATTTACTGGACACATAACAACAGATACAAAGATGAAACGATTGAGCTTACAGGCCCGTGCGACTTGCGGAACACGCAGGCATGAATAGTTCGTGTGGCCTCCATGGCTGGCAATAACGGCCGCTACACGCCGCGGCATCGAACGAAAGAGGCTTTGGGTGTGGGCTTGGGGTATGTCGGTCCAGGCTGCTTCCACACGTTGCCACAGTTCATCAGGCGTAGCCGCGGGTGGTGCTTGCTGGGCCACTCGGTTGCAGATCAGCGACGAGACGTGTTCGATGGGCGACATATCGGGAGAACAGGCGGGTCACGGCAGCAGTGTCACCTGGTGGGCCGTGAAAAATTGTTGCACGATGCCTGCCACGTGAGGGCGCGCATTGTCCTGTTGAAACGTGGCCGCTGGCAGGTCCTGCAGGTAAGGGAGGACTACAGGCTCCAAAACGTCGGAGATGTAGCGGTGGCTGTTGAGTGTACCGGCGATGCGTACCAGAGGGGTGTGGGTGTCATATCCAATTGCGCCCCAAACCATAACGCCGTGCGACGGACCGGTATGGCAATGCATAATGCAGGCGTCATACAGTCTCTCGCAGCGGTGAAGCCACACGCGGATCCGACCATTATGGTGTTGCAGGAAGAAGCGGGATTCGTCGGAGAAGACAATGTCGTGCCATTCCGTAGTCCAGGTGCGGCGTTCAACGGCCCACTGCCGCCGCACTCGCCGGTGGTGTAACATCAATGGTAATCGGAGTAATGGGCGCCGTGCGACAAGTCCCCCGTTCCTGCAGACGACGTCGAACGGTACGTGCTGACACAGATTGTTGCGGAACACACCCTAATTCCTCCGCTATCGTTCATGACGTAGCGGTGCGAGCCGTCATTGCCCGCCGCACAAAATGCCGGTCCTCTCGTTCGGTGGTGTGCCGCGGCTGCGGTAATCACTCACGTCGGTCCGTCCGTCCCTCCTGCACCCACCGAATCCATACTCGCCTCACTGTGGCTGGATGTCGTCCCACACGGGCGCCGATGTCTCGGTACGATAAACCGCTGTCGCTATAAGCCCCTATTCGTTCTCTGTCGAACTCCGAAACGTGCTGGAATGACTGCCGTATTCTGCGACGAGGCATCAGGAAGCTTTCCACGCGCAGTCCGGCAGCACAACACACTTTCACTACTTACACCCCGCCTTCTGTGCACCCTTTTATAGTGCTTCTCGGTGGTGTGCCGGGCGCACATGATTTGCATATGCCTGCAATGCTAATCGTTTGCATGTCCTCTTGCACGCGACGCATCCTGCGAATTTCAGGCCAGTCGTATGCTTCCTTCTTGGTGTTGCATTTTGGGTGGCCAGCAGTGTATATATATTTAGAATATATACATATATATTCTACGTCAAGTTACTAGTGATCCAAATCTTGGCGTAGAAAAACAACAGTACTAGTGATCCGAATTTCTTGGCGCAGAATATATATATACAGGGTGATTCATAAAGAAGTATACAGTTTCAACGCACTATAAAACAAGAACAATGTAAGATATTTTATGTCACTTGTAACAGAATTGTAGGGGAATGTTTCATGTTTTTTTAGAGACAGTGACAGATGTTCGCACCCTTAGTCACACGACACACCGGTAATCCATTTCCGCCCAAACGCGAGGTAAAGTATCTGAATCAAGTGCAGTGACAGTGGCTGTGATATGCTGTTTGTATGGAATCATTTTCAGCTTCTTTCACAAAATTCTCCAGACAGTTGGCTGTGAAATCTGCACTACACGACTCACCCTCCTCGTTGATTTTCCCGGGCTTCTTTGAATGGCGGTGCAAACACTATCGACGACTTCTTCCGATACACGCGGTTGTCCAGGACTTTTAAGTTTGCACAAACAGCCCGTAGTTTCAAATTTTTTTATGCCGATCGTAGATAGATTTTCTGGTTGGAGGTTCTTTTCCGAATCGTGATCGAAAATGCCGTTGCACAACAGTTACAGATTCCGTTTTGCTCAATTCAAGAACACAAAACGCCTTCTCCACTTTAGACGCTGCCATTTTGACTGAGTAGTCACGTGACACGCGCGCTATCGCCTACGTCTCTTCCCTCAGTAGCGGGACACAAAAAATTTATGAGTACATGTACCTAACGGTTCGCAGTTGTGGTCCGTGTCTTCAACTGTTACTGTTTTACGGCATCTGGGAACTGTATACTTCTTTAAAAATCAGGGTGTATTTAGAATGTATATATATTCTACGCCAAGAAATTCGGATCACTAGTACTATTTTAAGAATCAACAATAATTTTCAGCAAAATACATTTCTAAATACAACAAACATTTTTGTTGACTGCATATCGACAAAATTTTTTGGTTGATTCAAATATTTTGCTGAATTAAAACGTTTTCCTCAGTGTATGCTGTGGGAATCTCAGCGTCACACGTTCGTGGGTGGCACGGGCGACTTCCATTTGAGACTGTCGAACTGCATATACACAATGCGGCAATTACGTAATGAGACTGAATTTTTTTTTTTTTTTAATTTGAAGAGCAGGAAAACTTATGTGAATGCATTTTATTCGAAGTACATTTCACCTGCGTTAATACGAGAAGTAGCACTATCACTCAACGAAAGGAAGGACTTGCAGAGGTAATCTTTTGGTATGGAGTGAAGAGTTGCCACAGTTATTTGTATGTCTTCAAATGTCTAGAGACGTTTTTCCTTTTAAAGGAAGCTTTAATTTAGGGAATAGAAAGCAGTCACGCGGTGACAAATCTGGAGAATAGGGGGGATGGTTGAGTACACAGACTTGTTTTCGTGCCAGAAACTGCTGTACATTGACGGCTCTGTGTGCGAGTGCGTTACCGTGAAGAAGAAACCACTGCCCGTTTTTGTACTCAGGCCTGACACGAAAAATCGTCTTCCGCAATCGTTCCAAAACGGATGTACAAGCATTATCAGTGACAATTGTGCATTCAGGAATGAGATCGTGATGAGAAATTCCGTTGCTGTCGTAACAGCACACAAGCATTTTCTTGATTTTGGACTTCTGCAACCTGCCCTTGTTTGCTTTGGGTGACTATGGCAACTTCCATTGAGCACTCTGACGCTTCACCCGGATCATAACGAAGACACCATGTCTCCTCACTTGCAAAATTCTTTGGAGAAAATTTTGCATTGTTTCTGCAGCCTTCAGGACGTCTTTTGCGTTCTATATTCTTCCATGTTTCTGGTCATCTGACAAAGCATTGTGCAGCAAAACTACCACAAACATTTCCTATCTTGCACTAAAATTTGACGAATCGTCTCCTTATTAACACCGAGCTGACATTCCAGCATCCTCAAGGTCACACAACGATCACTTTTTATCCTTTCGTGAACTCTCACAAATGGTCACACGTGCACACTGAAATCGGGCGTTCGGAACTTTCGTCATTTTCCAAATCTTCCCGCCCATCCTTGAAACGTGCATTCCGTTGGAATATTTGTGCACGCGGTAGGGAATGGGCGCCACACACATCACGCAACAATTCAATTGTCTCAGGTGCAGTTTTACCGATTCTCGAACTATTTGCTTTTGTTCTGGCTGCTTTCTACTCCATGACAGAGCTGTAACAATGATCTTCCACCGAATGACGTCATACACAGTGTAAATAATCATCTGTGCAATTCTCATGCAAACACTGTTGCCACCACATAGCTGACAAATGGCTTATCAAAAACCCATGCTTTCCCGGCCCTTGTGTTTTCCCCTGGATTAAAAAAAAAATCAGTTCTCACTATTTGATTGGGTGTGTACTACAGAACTAACAGGTCGTATTACGGAACTAACAGGTTTAACAACGAAGCTGCGCTAACGCTGGAAAAAAATCGTAATTTTTACTCTTTATTCACTTAGAAGTAACAAAAAAGCATTTGAAAATGAAGTTATTTGTTTAATAAGAAGATCGCCCCCCCCCTAATTCTTTGGGCTGCTGGGTCATCACTCGAATCGCAACTATAAATTACGATTGGGGATCATCATCGCATCAGATGCGAATTATACGGCGATTTTTTTATTTTATTTTTTGTATTTCAAGGCCTGCGGATTATACGAAGGATTTTTTTTTTTTTTTCCTGAATCTCCCGGTCTACAAACTATTCACCACAGCGGGTTATAAAGAGAAAAATACGATAATATTTTTATTTTAATGAACTGCTTTTGTATGTACGAAAAAGCTAATGATTTTTCTTGTTTAAGTCTTGGAAAAAACACTTCCGCAACAAACTACCGGCAACTCTGAAGAATAACAAATGTTTTTCAGTCTTTAGCATCAAGTTCATAAACTATTATTCTTGCATTAAGTGGCTACAAAATGAATGGCAGAAGGCGCGTTGAAATTAAACTGGTATGTATGAAGTCAATGAGTTGATTTATATTTTAAGATAGAGTTTTGATTCTTCGTCTAGTAAAATTCTGTTCGCAAGCATGGGTGTGGAGTGAAAAATATTTTTTTTTTTTTTGAAATTCATATCAGCTGGTTTGGGAAATTTGAAGGCAAACAACATGTGTATCACGCCAAGATTTGAATCCTCTAGCACTCCATCTTCAGGTGCCCCACGGGGGTTGAAATTCACAAAAAATTTCGTTTTTGCGTCATTTATAAAAAAAAATTATTTGCATTATTTAAAAAAAATATTAACTAGCCTGGGGTTGGAAAACGTAAATAATGATTCATAATTGATACATAAAAAAATTCAGAATTTTCGGCATTCATTTGCAGGTGCCCCAAGAAGCTTAAAATTCCACCAATATAAACGTCGCTTGCGTCATTTCAAGGATGTTCCCTCCTGTCTTGTATTTGTGGTATGAGGTGAAAATGTAGGGAGGTAGAGTTGCAAGCTGCAAGAAGAATTGCTGTGAAATCTCAGGAGAGCCAAGAATTAACAGATAGTGACGACAGCGGTGCAAATTTGGACGATGTATCAATTGGTGCAAATTTCACTGCAGTGGCTGCAAGTGAATTCATCCTCTTCAAGAGAAAACATCCAAGCGCTTTCAAGTTTGTCTATGGTTGTAAGAGAATGCGGCAGATATGGACTATCTCACAGGAGTGTTGCTGCCATTCTTCAAGACGTTGGCATAGTGCCTGCAACTGATACCTCTTCTGTGGTCGATAGAAGTAAAATTCGAAGAGAACATAAGAAGTTAAGGAAAGAATTTTCATTTCATTTCAATTATTGATCTTGCTCTTACATATTAAAGTTAATAAATCTGAACATTTGATCATAAACATGTAGATAACAGCAGGGAAGATCAAGGAAAAGGCCTCGAAGAAACCTGACGAATTACAAGCGACTAAGTCGAATAAGATAACAGTACTGTTTTTTAATAATATAATAGACAAAACACAGACACAAATTCAGAAAGGTACTAAGTTACACCCAAGAGTTGCTATACAAGAACACATTATCCTTGTGGAAGAGCCTGATTCCAAATATATATGCCACATCGCTGTTACCACAGGAGAAGCAGTAACAATCAAAACAGGCATCATGAATTTCTTTGAGAAAGGTGAAATTAACATGAATGGTTCATTTGCAATTGGATGCGACATTACCAATGTCAACGTTGGTTCAAAAGGAGGAGTGGTTAGGTTAATTGAGTTAGATTATCAAAGACCGCTCCAGTGGCTGATCTATGTATTACATACAAATGAGATACCACTTAGACATCTAATGGAGAAGCTCGATGGTGGTACTCATTGCCCAAAATCCTATTCTGCACTATAGGTACAGCTATTATGAATTATGAAGAACTAAGTGTCGACTTCATTTAACCACATAGCAGTTGAAAGCTTCCCTACTGTTAACCAAGATGATCTTACCACACATCAGAAATACTTATATCGCATACATCAAACAGTTTCACCTGACAATTGCTCCGAAGTCCTTGCCTTTGAAAAACCTGAACCAGTAGCACATTCTTGTTAGATAACAACAACACCAAGAATACTTCGTCTCTGCATCGCCACCGAAGATACTTCAGCGAATTTTTATTTCCATTTCTACTTTCATCATGAAGGCTTATGTTCCAACATAGTTCACTATCAAGATGAAGCCTTCTTGCACCATTGGAGCTCGACACATCTTTATAATGATAGAACGATCACGTTATCTACCAGAAAATCTTAGGAGTACTGTTAGAATACTTAGGAGTACAAGAAAATCTTAGGAGAACAAAGGAATGCTTTTTTCCTACATCCTGAAAACATACACCTTTCCATGTTGACTGATGAAAGGGAAGCCACGCGTGAGTTGGCATTAAGAAGGATCAAAATACATGAAAAACATGCTGTTTTTTGCACGATATAATACTTGCAGTTAAAGTAATCCAAAGGTGGTGGAATCCATACCCCTTTCCTCCGGCTTTTAACTTGAGGAATATTAGTATCAAATATAACTTGGATTTTGGCTTAAAAACTTCAAACATTTTTTCGTGTGTTAAGAGTGACAAAGACCCAGTGAACTTGTGGGATAAATTTGAGGTTTACTGTGCACCCCTTAAAGCGGTGGACCAAAATGACACTGATCTTATTTATATAGGGTCTACCTATAGGAAATTAAGAACCCGTATTAACGAACATAGATACAACGTTATAGTTGGTTCTACTTCTACGGCGCTTTCAAGATGTGTTGCTAATGGAACCCATTTTCCCGTTTGGAAAGACACCACAGTTTTGAACACCCCCTGTTCGAAGTTTGACTGCCTCTTCACGGAAAGCCTATTTATTTATTCCTCTCGACAATCAAGTTGCAACGACGAACCTCCTTGCCTTATATCTCCTGCTTGGGAGATGGTATTGAGTTCTAATTCTACGTAACGTGTGTTTATTACTTTATTGGTGTTTGACCAATCTACTTTTTGCCTTACCATATGCATCGTCTTCCTGGAACTTGGGTATGTACCGCTCAATTTATTTAGTTTTTCGGTTTTTATCTGCGGCATCATGTTTTACGGTATATAAGACTTCCGCTGTTGAGTACTACGTCTCACATCTGATGATAACCCCTGTGAGAGGGTCGAAAGATCTTATGTGGTTTTTTAACGCTGTATGTATATTTTAACTTGTATGTTTATAATGATTAAAGGTATTTCACCACCTTTGGATTACTTTAACTCAGAAGCGACTTTAGGTCTTTTGGGGCCCTAGACGCTAAAAGATTCAGGGCCCCCCTTTTCTCTTCTTATCGCCTCCGAAATTTTCACCAGTAAAATTAACAAAAAAAAAGTAGAGTCAAGAAAAAAGTTTTACGCTTTTTGAAATGCCGTTCTATCTTTCTATTATTAGAACGTTTTGTAAGAAACAGTGCTAGTGTAATCACTTTGTCCGTGCTCATCGAACTATCTGTTTTTAGAAATATTTCAAAAATTATTTTTGCTGCTAATAGGAAAGCAAAGGATATTAAATTTAGCCCTTTAAATACCCCATTACTTCATGAATTTACCGCTAAGGACTGTCTGAAAAGTCGAAAATTGAAAAAAAAACTTGAAGTTTTATTGCGAAAAAACTATTCAACTTAGCGAAAAAAATTTGTTTGTGCCTATCAGATTAAACTTAACTGTTCCTTCTCAAATATTTAAATTTTTCAATTAGTTTGTTAATTTCCTGCCAGAGGAGTTATGTCCATAGATTGGGTTTTCACAGATTTTTGAAAAATTATTTTTGCGAATGATAGGACATAAGCTTTCATTAAATTTTGCCCATTTTAAGTGTCACTACTAATTCAAAAATTTCCTGTTAGGAGTTCTCAAAGTGAAAATTTAGTAAATTTTAGCTTTACGCTACGAAGAAACCATTCCAGTTACAGCGAAAGTTCTTTTTGAGACGTTAGGCAAAACTTATTTTTTAGCACCTTTTCAGTTGCAAGTTACTTGGCAAATTTAACGCTAAGGATGCTGAAAATGGAATTTCTGTAAATTTATCAGCACATTGCGCATAAATTGTCATAAAATTGGAATGCGTTTCATTACAGAACATGCTCTTTCCATTGCATCAGCTTTGGAAAGTCACCTTGTTTTTACGTTATGAACAAATTAGTAGGCAACAAGCATCAAGCAAAAATGAAACACTTGAAAGTATTGGCAACTGAAAAAGTCCTCCACATTAGAGAATACGGGTAAACTGCAATCTGTGTTTCAAGCTAAATGCAATCACTTCACTTGAAAAGGGTGGATGACTTTTCGTGAAGGAGTTTTTCTGTGGCGATGTGGAGCGATTCCCTAAATCCAAGAAATCAAGCCGTCCATGGCATAGACGAATACCGTGCACCAAGAAAGTTGGACAGCAGTCAGTGCAAGAAAGCAAAGTGTGTTTCTTGAAAGCATTTTTTATTATTTTCATCGGAAAATTGAGAAAGTCTGCATTTTTTTATTCTGTCACCAAGATGCGTGAAATTATTTTTTACACCTGCACTGTAGTTATCAGAGACAGAAAGCATATGAATTAAATGCAGAAGATCCGGTTTGAAAATGGGAAAGTAGGACCCACAGCCTATAGTAAGAGTACCACTGAAACTTTATTGCTTTTTCAAAAGTTAGTTTTAGGTCGATTTAAGGAATAGAAAAGTTGAGAATACTTCGTGATTATCAGTATTAAACCAAGGGAGGAGAAAGTAATAAGAAAATGTTGTTGCACAATATAAATTTCGTTTAACACTATTAAATAAGAAAATGATAAATAATGTGATATTCTCGAATTTCTTTATTTTTTCAACCTAAATATTCTTTTGGTTTAAGCTGGTTTGGGGATTAGGGCAGAGAAAGAACTTGTTTTCCCTACTCTAAAGGGAAAAACCAATTAACAGCAAACACCGATGATCATCAGGACAATTTCTACATGCGTTCCTCATCGCAACTCAGGAGCGAAGGGGGAAAGGTTCCAAAACAGATATTTTCCTTTGACTGGAAGTAGCATGAAAATAATTTATAGCACAACAGGCCAGTTAATAATTCGCTTTAAACAATGATAAGTGTGGGAAGTGTGAATACTTCCTTCACCTACCAGTAAAAAGAAGGCTAAATTATTTTAACAGTTCCTTTTGAAACAAGTACATCGATAAGAACTCGAAAATTTGGAGTATCAACAAGGCAAGGAAAATATGTCGCTAATATTAGAAAGTAAAATATCCATTGACAATACAAGCAAAGTGGTCGCTTTAAGGATTGATTTGTTTCGGTCCGTGAAAGCGAAAACCAAACTGACTATCCGATTATACGTTTTCAAGGCCCCTCAAGCTCTGGGGCCCTAGGCACGCGCCTACTGCGCCTAGTCGGAAATCCGCCCCTGCTTTAACTGCAAGTACTATATCGTGCAAAAAACAGCATGTTTTTCAGGTATTTTTACTTCTGTGCACGACGATTTTAACCTCATCGATTGAAAAGGATCATTGCAGCAAGGCACCAGGAAGATACGTTGAGACAATTCTACGTACCTAAAGTGAATTTTCACGCAAAACAATACATTGATCTAATAGACTGGTATGTAACAAATGAACGATCTCAGCCGCCTCTAATTCAACAGATATCTGATGAAGTAATGCAGAATATTCTGACAAAGAGGCACAGTTCTGACAGCTCTGAATTCACAAAAATAAATACCCTGTCACTCTTAAGGTGGACCTCAAGGATTTTTCTTCCTATACTTCCAATGGGGAAAACTTCTGTACACATTTTCTTCACAATTAATGCGTTCCCAAGGATAAAAATTTGAACATCGATTAAAATAGCTTCATTTTATAACTTGGAATACTTAATATTTTTTCAAACATAACCATAATTATGCAATCCAACATTTGTTTGCCTACTGACGTCATCAAAGTACAGGTCGCGCCATCTTTTTTCTGGTTTCAACACCACCAAAGGAAAAGTTATTAATTTTTAATATAATTATCGTTATGTTTTAGAAAATATTAAGTATTCCAAGTTATAATATGAAGTTATTTTAATCGATGTTAAAATTTTCATCCCTGGGAACGCATTAATTGTGAAGAAAATGTGTACAGAAGTTTTTTCCATTGGAAGTATAGGAAGCAAAATTACTTGACGTCCACCTTAAGGAACTGAAAGGCGTGTTCATCTAATCACTGAGGCTTCAGCAGCAGTTTGTGGAACAGAAAAATACATGGATTCATTATCGCAAGGAATCAATCACGCAACATTATGAAAACGTTCCAGACCATGTCTGAATTTCAAGTGTAACCAGCACTGAATTTTGTACTTGCATTTTTACTAGAGTTCTTTTAATATAGATTTTAATCCAAGTTGAAGTTCAATACAATTTTTCGTGTGTTTAGTTACAACATTCGCATAACGTATATTTTACCTCTGCTATTTATTACTACTAACTTTGCCTCTTGTAATTAGTACATACCTACATTGCAATAAAGGTACTTTATGCTTTCTCAGCTTTCTCTTAGTGCACCTGTTTAGAAGTTTTACACACTATAATATTTATTGGTTTTTCATCCTAGTAACCAAAAAATTGCGCTACAATCTTACTTTTTGTTGACATTTAAACTTCTTAGGGCACTTGAAGATGAATGCCGAAAATTTTGAATTTTTTTATATATCAATTATGAATCATTATTTACGTTTTCCAACCCCTGGCTAGTTAATATTTTTTTAAATAATGCAAATAAAAAATTCTTATAAATGACGCAAAAACGACATTTTTTGCAAATTTCAAACCCCGTGGGGCACCTGAAGATGGAGTGCTAGAGGCTTCAAATATTGGCGTGATGCACATGTTGGGTACCTTCAAATTTCCCAACCCCATCTTTCCGAAAAGAGATTTTTTCACTCCACCCTAATGGAAACCAATACAGTTTGGTCGTTGTTCCACCATTTCATTGTAATCGTGAAGTTCTCTTCACAGGTTAATGCACGAAACTAATGCAGTTTGCAGCACTGTGATTTGATAGAGATGGTAAAGTTCTCATATGCTCGCACAATTCATAGCACCGATTTTGTTAGCCGCAAAAGAGTTCTTAGTAGATACAGTATTGAGAAATTCTCAATATCAATACGCGACACCAGTGGAGCACCCAGGATTTCTTTATGGAGGTGGCCCAAAATATTGAAAATGCAAATAGAAATACTCCGGAGAAAACATCTCTCAAAATATATGGGAAGCGATAAAAATATATCCGCCATATAAAATGTGTTTCCAATGATTCGAACAATATACTGTATATATAAAAATATATGCAATTCAATAACAAAGAACGAAAGACCAAGTGACATCTCACGGGCACGGGCGCCCCTATGTGAGGGCAAAAGGGGTGCTAATGATTATTCTTATTTGGGTCTCGAAAAAACTTCTTCAACGAACCAATTAGGTGTCTTTATTATTTTTTTATTTTGTGGTTTCATATACAACAATATGAGTCGGCCCAGCTTGCAGCATGTTTGTAGCATTACGTTATTTTAAGTAAAGTAATTTTTACTTTGGGTTATTTTAAAAGTGTTTCTGTAATTTCAAAAGTAGGGCTTATCAGTTGAGGAAAAAGAAAGAGAATTTTTAATTTGCACAAATACAAGCATGTCGAAGCAGAAACCAACGATTTCTAGGTCTTTGCAGAAACGAAAGTGTTATCCATTGAAAATGGCATGGCTAACAGTCTTGAATTTTCTGCATTAATTTCTTAATTCCTTTTCCCACTTATTTTTCCTACCTGCTTCTGTTTTTCAGTTAGGTTATCATACCTGCTGCTTTTCATTACCTCTCTCTCTCTCTCTCTCTAAATATATCATCATCATCATCATTGTCAACCATTATCATTCCACTGCTGGACGAAGGTCTCCCCAAGTTTCCTCCACAATGGTCTGTCTTGTGCCAGTCTCCTCCATGTCACCCCTGCATACTTTCGAATTTCATCCACCCATCTCCCATGTGGTCTTCTTCTGGGTCTTTTACTGTCCCTTGGAATCCAATCTAAAATTTCGGCTGTCCATCGATGATCTGTCCTTCTGGCAGTATGTCCAGCCCATTGCCATTTCAGGGATTTAACTCTGATCATGATGTCTTCCACTCTTGTCATTTTTCGGATCCACGAGTTCCTCTTCTTATCTCTCCTGGTTACACCAAGTATGCACCTCTCCATGTTGCTTTGAGTTGTCTGCAGCCTTTGTATTGTAAACTTGGGCGAGTACTGTTTCAATTTCTCCACTTGCTTCTTGTATGATGTCTACAGTAATTCCATCTTCTCCTGGAGCTTTTCCCCGCTTCATGTTCTTGATTGCATGTGCAACTTCTGCTGGAAGGACAGGAGGAACTCTGGTACTGGTATCTTCCATGATGTCTGGAGTGCATGTATCATCCATTTCATATAATTTGGAGTAGAAATCTTTCACTCTTGTCAAAATTTCTGCCTCTATTTCTTGTTACAGAACCATCTTCTTTTCTCAGTGCCATAATCTGTTTTCTTCCCTTACTGAGATGTCCCTTTGCTATCTTTAGGCTTTGGTTGTTTTCAATTGCTTTCCTCACTAGTTCACAGTTGAATTTTCTTACGTCTTCAGTGATACTTTTTCTTACTGTCTTGCATAGCTCTATATATTCCACTTTGGAAGTCACATCTTCTTTAGTTGTCCTCATCTCTCTTCTTTTTTGCTTCAACATTTTCGTTTTTCCTGATAATTTATTTACATACAACTTGTTCTTAGACCCAGCTAATTTTGTTGCTGTTTCCATAAGAGCTTTGGTTACTTTTCTGTTAACTTCAGAGATGTCCACTTCTTCCGATGTTAAGCCTTCTAAAGCAGAGAACCTGTTCTTCAGTTCCAACTTGAAGGTATTATGGTGTTTTTTAAGGTTGGTTATGTCAATAGATTTTGTTTGTCTTATGAGCTTGTCACGTTCAAGTTTAGTGTTGAGGTGCATCTTACATCTCACCAATCTATGGTCACTACCTGTGTTGAACTTGTTTAGCACACTGCAGTCTTCTATGACGAATTTTTTGTTACACATAATAAAATCAATTTCACTTGTCGTCCCATTTGGATGTCTCCATGTCCATTTCCTGTGTGGCTTTTTCTTGAAGAAGGAGTTCAAGATGAAAAACCCTTCTGCCTCTGCAAACTCAACGAGAGTATTTCCACGCTGGTTTCTGTTGCCGTGACCGAATTTACCTACTGAAGTTTCATTCTGTTGCCGTTGCCCTATTTTTGCATTGAAATCTCCCATAATTATTTTCCAGTGCTGCTTACCTTTATTATTTAGATGACAAATTTCCTCATAAAATTCTTCAATTTCTTCTTCAGGATGACTTGTGGTGGGTGCATAAGTTTGAATAATCTGAGCCTGGTATCTTTTCGAGAGTTGAATAACAAGTCGTGCAGCTCTGTCAGAGGAACTTTCAACTTCTACAACTTTATCTTTCAGTTTCTTGTTTATTATAAATCCAACACCACTAGTTCTGCCAGTATCTGTCCCACGATAGTAGAAGAGATGTCCACTTTTCAGTTCGATGAGATCTTCTCCTTTTCTCCTTACCTCACTTAGCCCCACGATGTCCCACTTGATCCTTTGTAGTTCCTCTTCCAATTCAAGAAGCCTTGAATCAGAAGATAGGGAGCGTCCATTGTACGTAGCCAAGGTCAGCATCAGATGGCAGCCTGGTCCGGTCCTCCGGGGTTAGCACCCTCTGCCTTCATGTCGCACTGGCCGCTGCCATGGCCAGGTACATTCCAGCTGCCGGAGATTGAGGGCCAAGATTTAAGTTGTGGAATCATTTTGGAGGGGTTTGGCCATAACTCACCACGCTTTCCAAGCAGGTTGGTGAGTGTGGGATAGAATTTCCTCTAATCCCGATGGTATAGTTATACCGCTATTGGCGGTCGTCAGAGCCCCTTTAGTGGGAACAGGATGCACCACGAGAAGGCGGGGTTGACATTTGTCAAGGAGAGGCTGTGATGTTACGCATCACCTGACCTTACATCCCTCTAAATATATATATATATATATATATATATATATATATATATATATATATAATCATCATTATCAACCATTATCAATCCACTGCTGGACGAAGGTCTCCCCAAGTTTCCTCCACAATGGCCTGTCTTGTGCCAGTCTCCTCCATGTCACCCCTGCATACTTTCGAATTTCATCCACCCATCTCCCATGTGGTCTTCTTCTGGGTCTTTTCCTGTCCCTTGGAATTCAATCTAAAATTTCGGCTGTCCATCGATGATCTGTCCTTCTGGCAGTATGTCCAGCCCATTGCCATTTCAGGGATTTAACTCTGATCATGATGTCTTCCACTCTTGTCATTTTTCGGATCCACGAGTTCCTCTTCTTATCTCTCCTGGTTACACCAAGCATGCATCTCTCCATGCTACTTTGAGTTGTCTGTAGCCTTTGTATGTCTCTTTTAGTTAAGGTCCACGTCTCTGCACCATACGTAAGCACTGGAAGGATGCATTGATCAAACACTTTTCTTTTAAGACATAATGGCATATTGCTCTTGAAAATTATGCTGTTTCTTCCAAAAGCTCTCCAGGCCAGTTTTACACGCTGATTAATTTCTTCATCAATGTGACCTTCACTTGATATCTGCTGTCCAAGATAAATGTAGGTATTAGTTGTCTCCAGCTTTTCCCCATCAATCGATAAATCTTCATTTCTTGTAAAAGCATTGTACATCACTTTTGTCTTCTGAAAGTTCATTTTTAATCCCACTTCTTTACTCTTGCCAGCAAGTTCCTGGATCATACTCTGCAGCTCTGAGGGGGTAGTTGCAAAAATGACTACGTCATCAGCAAAACGAAGGTGAGTTAGATCATCTACATTAATCTTTATCCCTTTGTTTTCCCAGTTCAGTGATTGAAATACATTTTCCAATGTGGCATTAAAGAGTTTGGGAGATATAGTGTCACCTTGTCTTACTCCCTTTCCAATTTTTACTGGTGCTGTATTCTCAAATAGCTAAATCTTTGCACTTTCATTTTCATAGATGTTATTAATAATATTAATGTATGCATCTTCAATACCGCAGGATTTCAAAGCCATTGTAACTGCTGATGATTTCACCGAATCAAAGGCCTTTTCATAATCGATACAAGCCATGCATAATGGAAGTTCATATTCCTTCGCTCTTTCAATTAGTTCTCTCAGTACGTTGATATGATCTATAATGCTGTAGCCACTCCTGAATCCAGCTTGTTCTCTCGGTTGAGCCATGTCCAGTGTCACCTTCAAGCGGTGTGAAAGAACTTTACTGAAGGTTTTATAAACCACTGATGGGATGCTGATAGGTCTGTAGTTCCTGAGATCCTCAATGTCACCTTTTCTAAGTAGCAGGATCATTGTAGCATTGTTCCAATCTTCAGGAATCTTCCCTTCATTAAGGCATCGAGTGAAAACTTGGGCGAGTACTGTTTCAATTTCTCCACTTGCTTCTTGCATGATGTCTACGGTTTTAATATCTTCTCCTGGAGCTTTCCCCCGTTTCATGTTCTTGATTGCATATGCAACTTCTGCTGAGATGACTGGAGAAACTCTGGTACTGGTACCTTTCGTAATGTCTGGAGTACATGTATCATCCCTTTCATATAGTTTTGAGTAGAAATCTTTCACTGTTGTCAAAATTTCATCTCTATTTCTTGTTACAGAAACATCTTCTTTTCTCAGAGCCATAATCTGTTTTCTTCCCTTACTCAGATGTTCCTTTGCTCTCTTCAGGCTTTTGTTGTTTTCAATTGATTTCTTCACTAGTTCACAGTTGAATACCCTTACATCTTCAGTGATACTTTTTCGTACCATCTTGCACAGCTCCATATATTGCACTTTGGAAGTCACATCTTCTTTAGTTGTCCTCATCTCTCTTCTTTTTTACATCAGAATTTTTTTTTTTTTTTGTTCGTATGCAACTTGTTCTTAGTACCAGCTATTCGTTTTGCTGTTTCCATAAGAGCCTTGGTCAGTTTACTGTTAACTTCAGAGATGTCCACTTCTTCCGACGTTAGACCTTTTAGAGAAGAGAATCTGTTCCTCAGTTCCAATTTGAAAGCATTTTGATGTTTTTCAAGGTTGGTCATGTCAATACAGTTTGTTTTATGAGCTTGCCACGCTCGAGTTTAGCGTTGAGGTGCATCTTACATCGTACCATCCTATGGTCACTACCTGTGTTGAAATTGTTTAGCACACTGCAGTCTTCCATGACAAATTTCTTATATAGATGTATATACACACTCAGTCGAGTCACATTATTGTGACCACTTCCTACTTTTGACATAGGAGTGATCCTGAGGAAGAAATTGAAGAATTTTAAGAGGAAATTCGGCATTTAAATAACAAGGGCAAACAGCATTTGAAGATCCTTATGGAAGATTTCAATGCGAAATTATGGCAACAGCATCGGAATGAAACTTCAGTAGGTAAATTTCGGTCATTGCAACAGAAACCAGCGTGAAAATACTCCCGTAAAGTTTGCAGAGGCAGAAAGGTTTTTCATCAAGAACTCCTTTTTCAAGAAAAAGCCACAGAGGAAATGGACATGGAGACATCCCGATGGGACGACAAATGAAATTAATTTTATTATGTGTAAAAAGAAATACGTCAACGAAGACTGCAGTGTTCTTAAGTTCAACACAGGTAGTGACCTTAGAATGGTGAGATGTAAGATGTACCTCAACAGTAAACAGGAACGTGGCAAGCTCATAAATCAAACAAAATGTATTGACATGACCAACCTGAAAAATCATCATAATACCTTCAAGTTAGAACTGAAGAACCGTTTCTCTGCTCTAGAAAGTCTATCATCGGAAGAAGTGGACATCTCTTAAGTTAACAGGAAACTAACCAAGGCTCTTATGGAAACAGCAACAAAAATAGGTGGTACTAAGAACAAGTTACATACGAAGAGAATATCAGGAAAAACAAAAATGCTAATGCAAAAGAGAAGGAAGATGAGGAGAAATAAAGAAAATTTAACTTCCAAAGTAGAACATACAAAGTTATGCAAGACAATTCGGAAAAATGTCAGTGAAGACATAAAGAAATTCAATTGTGAACTAGTGAGAAAAGCAATTAAAAATAATTGAAGCCTGAAGAAAGCAAAGGGACATATCAGTAAGGGAAGAAAACAAATTATGGCACTGAGAAAAGAAGATGGCTCCGTAACAAGAAATAGAGGTGAAATTTTAAAAAAAGTGAAATATTTCTACACAAAATTCTATGGAAGAGATGATACACATATTCCAGTCATTAAGAAAGGTACCAGTACCAAAGTTCCTCCTGCCCTCTCGGCAGAAGTTGCACATGCAATCAAGAACATGAAACAGGGAAGAGCTCCAGGAGAAGATGGGATTACCTTGAACAGTGTACAAGAAGCAAGCGGAGAAATAAAAATTTCACTCGCCCAAGTTTTCAATAGGTGTCTCATGTCTCAATGAAGGAAATATTCCTGAGTATTGGAACAATGCTACAGCGATCATGCTACATAAAAAAGGTGACATTGAGGATCTCCGGAACTACAGGCCCATCAGCCTCCTTTCAGTGGTTTATAAAATCTTCACTAAGGTTCTTTCACATCGCTTGAAAGTAACACTGGGTATGGCTCAACCAAAAGAACAAGCTGGATTCAGAAGTGGTTACAGCACTGTGGATCATATCCATGTACTGAAAAAACTAATTGAAAGAACAGGAGAATATATGAACTCCTATTATGCATGGCTTTTATTGTTTATGAAAAGGCCTTCGATTCCGTGAAACCATCAGCAGTTACAATGGCTTTGAAATCCTGCGGTATTGAAGATGCGTATATTGGTACTATTAATAACATCTATGAAAATGCAAGTGCAAAGGTTCGGATATCTGAGTATACAGCACCAATAAAAATTGAAAAGGGAGTGACACAAAGTGACACCATTTTCAAAAACTCTTCAGTGCCACATTGCAAAATGTCTTTCAATCGTTGAACTGGGAAAACAAGGGGATAAAGATAAATTCAGATTATCTAACTCACCTTTGTTTTTCAGACGACGTAGTCATTTTTGCAACTACCCCTTCAGAGCTGAAGAGTATGATCCAGGTACTTGCCGACAAGAATAACGAAGTGGGACTAAAAATGAAGTTTCCGAAGACAGAAGTGATGTACAATGTTTTTACAAGGAAGGAAGATTTATCAATTGATGGGGAAAAGCTGGAGATAACCGATACCTACTTTACCTTGGGTAACAGATATCAAGCGAGGGTCACATTGATGAGGAACTTAATCGGTGTACAAAACTTGGCTGGAAAACTTTTGAAAGAAACAGTACAATTTTCAAGAGCAATATATCATTATGTCTTAAAAGAAAAGTGTTTAATCAATGCATCCTTGCAGTTCTTACATATGGAGCAGAGATATGGACTTTAACTAAAAAAGACATACAAAGGCTGCAGACAACTGAAAAAAGCGATGCATGCTTGGTGTAACTAGGAAAGATAAGAAGAGAAACTCGTGGATAAGGAAAATGACAAGAATGGAAGACATCATGATGAGAGTAAAATCCCTGAAATGGCAATGGGCTGGACATGTTGCCAGAAGAACGGACCACAGATGGACAAGTGAAATTTTAGATTGGATTTCAAGGGACAGAAAAAAAAACCCAGAAGGAGACCACACGGGAGATGGATGGATGAAATTCGAAAACATGACGGAGTAACACGGAGGAGAGTGGCTCAAGAGAGGCAGTTGTGGAAGAAACTTTTGGAGATTTTCATTCAGCAGTAGATTGATAATGGTTGGCAATGATGCTGATGATGATGGTGATGATATATACACGAAATATTTCCAAGAAATTTGTCATGAGGGTACTTTTCCTTTGTTGATGACCAATTAAGTGATCTCTGGGGTTTCGTGACGCATGTGACCAGTGGCGACGCCGGCAGCTCAGAACTGGGTGGGTGGAGGCGGGGGGGATATTAAGTTAGCTAAGCATCGTAAGGGGAGGGGTCAAAATTTTTAAGTGCTTGGCAGAAATTTGAATAAAAAATTCACTTCATGTATATTTTTACCTGATGTTGATGATGTTGTCAGCAGTAAAATAAGACGTTTTTCGGTACATATACTGCCTAGTATTTGTTCAGTGTACGTAGTACTGGGAACCATGGATACGAACCTTCATGGGCTTTAACAATTTACTATTTCTTCATAATTTCAGCTCACTTACGTTACTTTTTCTTTCATCTTTTTTTTTTTATATTTGCTGTCATAAAGCAGTTTAGGAATTTCGGTTTGTAACCTGACTAGAAAACTCTCTCTCTCTCTCTCTCTCTCTCTCTCTCTCTCTCTCTCTCTCTCTCTCTCTCTCTCTCTCTCTCTCTCTCTCTCTCTGTCTCTCTCTCTCTCTCACTCTCTCTCTCTCTCTCACTCTCTCTCTCTGTCTCTCTCTCTCTCTCTCTCTCTCTCTCTCTCTGTCTCTCTCTCTCTCTCTCTCCTTTTTAAATTATAATTAAGGAAATTGTGTCTTTTTTGTACTCTCTGAGACATCCCTCCGATGACTCCCTCTATTTCACAGAATGATACAACACAAAATTTAACAAAAAATTCATTTGAAATAACAAAAATTCCCATCCAAGTTCCCTAAACGTTTAGATGGTTGCACTCATCATATGTTCTAATTGCTTATTTCTTGGGGGGGGGGGCTAAAGGTGGGGCTTAAAGAAAAGTTGAGTGGACTAGCCCACCTGCAGCGTCGCGGCTGCATGTGACACAAGTGGGCAAAGTGATCAAACGAATGACAAAGAAATGTCCTATAGTCCCAACATGATGTTTAATTTCATTTACCAATCTTTTATTTTATATAGTTTCTGAGTCTTCTGATTTCCAATTAAATTTATGTGTTAAGAGTGTAATAAAAGGAATAGATAACAAAAAGACAATAGAAATTTGCATGCAGTGTTCATTTATGATTTTCGTAGTCGCATTTTCTGTTCGCCCCCTCTTGAAAACTAAGATATGGGCGCTCATGGGATGGGCTCGGGCCACCCCCTCTGAGTGCGCCATTGTGGTGGGCTAGGTTTGAAGCCCCGCCAACTTTTCTCTCTCCCCTCATGAAATTACAGACTGCTTAAAAACCATAAGCATATTTTTTTTTTTTTTTATACGAAACGTTGATAATCAGGGGCGGATTTATAGGGAAGTTGACGGAGCCCAGGCGCGGGGCCCTACGATGCTAAAGGTCCTCAAACACAAAAAATTTACCTCTTTTTTTTTTTTTTTGCTTCTAGAAAAGCAAAAAGTCGTAGAGCTAGGGATAGATTCGTAGATCTAGGTTTTGTAAGCATGATTCCACCCGAACTCAAAGTATGTCATCTACAAGTATGAATTCAATATCTGAAATCTGAAATGCAGACTCACACTAAAAATCCTTTTTTAGAGTAATATTACTTACTTAATACTACACAGCAACTGAGCTCATGAATTAGGGTGTTATTTCTCGGCAATTTTCGTAGAATATAATGCACATTTTGCTCTTTAATTCCGTGTTTAGTATGACTGCTCGTCTTTTCCGTATTTTTTTTTCTCATTCAGTGCAGTTTAAGAGGCAAACAGAAGACTCTTACCTTATCAGTACATAAACCTTCGGAAAGTTTGCTTTATGAGCCGCACAAATGGATTTCATCCAAGTTCGGGCTCTTCAAGGGACTGTCAGTGGGGTGAAATCTGATCAGTCTGTGAAGTGGCATTCCTGATGGAGTTTGCTCATTTAAAAACTCTATAGGATGATACCGTTCAGTATTTTCTTCGCCATCGGCATCAATTGAATTAGAGCTTAAGCATGGTTTATAATATAATAGCAACCTCATTAGATCTTGGAGCATTATAACGCCTTTGATCATTTCTACGATCTTGAATAATAGCCATTGATACATTAAAAGGAAAAGCATTATTCATTTGAGCATCTTGAATACTCTCTTTCTCGACTTCATAAAGCATTTTACATGCTTCCACAAATGGATTATTTTCTGTCATGAAGGTATTCAGTGTTTTGTAACAGAACTTTATTGCCCCCACTATTTTCTCGCATTTGCACTCTTTGGACAGAAGCCTCATCAGGATCCAATATGTACAATTGCACGTATTTCCCCTGTTCACCATTATCAAGATGCAATGCTCCTGCACGATGATCGATTTATTCTAAAACAATAAGGCCCATAACCTGGTGGAGGAGCCATTTGTGCTATTATCGATGAAAATGCAAGAAAATTATTAATCGATTGTATGTTCACCATACAGTTTTTTGGACGCTCATGCTAATTTCATAAGTTGTTCAATTAATGTGAAGTGCGAATAGGATCCAATTTTACTGCTCCTTTTGAACAACATTTTAAAAATTTACCATCTGAAGGTCTTTCTCCGGCAATGGCGGATTTCCGACTAGGCGCACAAGGCGCGTGCCTAGGGCCGCACAGCTTGAGGGGCCCCGAAAACGTGCAATTGGATTTCCAGTTTTGTTTCGGTTTTCACGAAACGAAACAAATCAGTCCTTAAAGCGACTACTTTGTATTGTCAATTGATATTTTACTTTCTCATATTAGTAACATATATTTTTTTCTTGCTCTTACTCCGAATTTTCGAGTTGTTATCGATGTACTTCTTTTGAAAGGAACGGTTATTAAAATAATTTTGCCTTCCTTTTAGTGGTAGGTAAAACAAGTATTCACAATTCCCACAATTTTCATTGTCTAAGGCAAATTCTGAACTGGCCTGCTGTGCTATAAATTTCTTTCGTGCTACTTCCAGCCATGGGAACTCATCTGTGTTGCAACCTTCACCCCTACCCTCTTGAGTTGCAATGAGGAGTACTTGTAAAAACTTTCCTGATGGTCGGTGGTGTTTGCTTTCAATTGTTAAGTGATAAAATTATCACTTAACCTTCGTGGTAGGATAATCAAGCTGTTTTTCAGCTCTAATCCATCTAAACCAGCCTACCTGAACCAAAAGAGCTAATATTTAGACTGAAAAAGTAAAGAAATTCAAGAATATCGCACTGTCTTAATTCTTATGCTTTTGTTTCTGATAGCTGCAGTGCAGGTATAAAAAATCTCACGCATCTTTTTGACAAAATAAAAAAATGCGGGCCTTCTCAATTTTCCTATGAAAATAAGAAAGAATGCTTTCAAGAAACTCTTCCCATTCTTGCTTTCCTGCACTGACTGATGAAATTTTTACTGTCCAACTTTCTTGGTCCATGACATTAGTCTGTGCCATGGACGACTGAATCTCTTCGATTTAGGGAATTGTTTGCCACAGGAAAACTTCTCCACGGAAAGTCATCCACCTTTTTCAAGTGAAGTATCGGGTACAAATTGCATTTTACCTGCATTTTCTAATGTGGAGGACTTTTCCGGTTCCCAATGTTTTCAAGTATGTTATTTTTGCTTGATACCATGTTTGTTGCCTACTAATTTTCTCATAAGGTAAAAACAAGATGATTTTCAAAAGCTGAAGCAACAGAAAAAGCCGTTTTCTAAATGAAACGCATTCGAATTTTATGACAAATACGCAAAGTACTGATAAATTTACAGAAATTCCATTTTGAGCGCGCTAAGCGTTAAATTTGCCAAGTAACTTACGGCTGCTAAAGTAATCGGTTTTGCCTAACGTATTAAATTTAAAAAGAACTTTTGCTGTAAATGAAATGGTCTCTTCGTAGCGTGAAGTCAAAATTTACTAAATTTCCACTTTGAGAACTCCTAGCGAGAAATTTATGAACTAGTAGTGAAATTTTAAATGGGCAAAATTTAATCAATGTCAGTGACCTACCATTCGCAAAAGTAATGTTTCAAAAACTCTAGCACGAAATTAACAAGCTAATTGGAAAATTAAAATTTTTGAGTAGGAATAGTTAAGCCTAATCTGAGAGGCACAGAAATAGTTTTTCCCTCTAAGTTGAATAGTTTCTTCACAATATAAGTTTAATTTTTTGAATTTTCAACTTTGACAGCCCTTAGCAGTAAATTCATTAAGAATATGAATATTTAAAGTGCCAAACTTAATGTCCTTTGATTTCCTATTAGCCTCAAAAACATTTTTTTTAAATATCTTTGAAAAACAAAAAGTTCCATGTTCACAGACAGACAAAATGATTACACTAGCACTGTTTCTTACAGAACGTTCTAATAAAAACATACAATGGCATTTTAAAAAACACAAAAATCTTTTTCTTGACTTTTTTTGTTAATCTGACTGATGAAGATTTCTGAGTCGATAAGAAGGGAGAGGAGGTCCCTGAACCTTTTAGCGCCTAGGGCCCCAAAAGTTCTAAAGTCGCCTCTGTTCTCCGGCAAAGTTTTTGGCTTTACAAAATTCATAAATTTTCTGAAGAGTGCCACATGAGTGTCTCGCTACAGTCTTTTCATCGTCAATGTGGTTTAAAGACACATGACGTGTAGCATTTGTTTGTTGTTGTCGGTTCGTTAATGTAGTCTGAAACTCTCGAGCGCAGCGTTCATTCCTTTGTTTGGGGGTCGTATTTTGTGCCTCGGCGATTTGTGCATTTGTCATGCGCTAAGATTCAGTTTCATTATGTTCCGGCGTTATATTTTTAGTACGACGATCACGCAAACGTCGAATTTCAGAATTTCTTTCAACTGCACTGTATTTTTGTCTTTTTTTCTGGCATGTTCCGCATTCCGAAAGTTGGCATCTTGTCTTTCGACTGCAGTGCGTTGTTCGCGCCTTGCTCGATCGTAATAGGCTTTTTTTTTCTTATTGGGTGTTTAACGACCACCATGAACAACTAAATGGGTTATAAGCAGTCGCCCGTACCTAATTTAGGGCCATTGGTTCCAGGGAATGGAGAAACCCTGTGCCGTAAGAAAAACATAACATCCATGCCTTATCGGGATTCGAACCCGGACCCAGCTCTGACGAATGAGCAGAAGTCATCGCTTAAACCACTGCGCCACCAGGGCGGCAAATAGACTTTGCGGCGTTTATCTTCAATCTCTTCATCTAATGAAGGAGGCAAATTTCTTTTTTGATGCGGCATAGGCGAGGTTTAAAACAACAGTCAAGTTGGCGAAGGACACTAACGTTCGTCCTTGCCTTAGTGAAATAACACTGATCCACGTCGTTGCAAGTACGTATTAAAATTAATACATTTATAAGTATTAACGGCCATTAAATGTTTTTAGGAGGAAATGCATGAAAAAATAATAATCTTGTATGTTTAAATATATAAATAATAAACATCTTACAGCCTAGAACTATATGCCACGGAGAGGACCTCGGGTTCGATCCCAGGCAGGTACAAACGCTCGAACCACTAAATATCCGCCGCGCGTCGGACGAGCACGTTAAGCGGACGGACCCCGGGTACTGGCCCCCGGTAATAAATAAGGGTGTCTTCCTCCCCCTTTCTACCTCGCTTCCGTGTCACTTTCCTATCGGGCACTCTAGCCCAAATCTCCTAGCTTCCTATTTTGTAAAGGTTGTTTAAGACCTGGGGTCAGACACCCCTTCCAAAAATCCTCTACATCTGATCTGCTTTGACTCTTCGATGTGTCTACTTACAGTTTCGTAGCTTTGCTGCTCGAATCTGCAACAAATTGAATATGATAACCTGCTAAGAAGCATAAAGAATTAATTCGAACCCGCAGTACTGCTACAGAATGGCGTAGAACAAATGAATAGATTTTGAAGAAAATTGGAATTCTTTTGCAGGATATCAGCGAAAAAATGCTTTGAGAAAAAACAAGAAAGATGACACCGAATTTTCGGGTGTAATGGAACCGGTATGGAAAAAAATAGTATCTGACGGAAGAAAGAAGTTTTTCAATCGGGTTTTTAATCCCTCACATATTGCTGTAAACGGAATCGTGAGCTTACGCTCTCTGATTGCAGACTTGTGCTTTAAGAAAAACATGAATTTATATGAGAAACATTTCGCACCGGAAACGCCCTCCAACACACAAAGAATTTTTCAAATCGGACTCTTAGAAACAGAGATATCGACAACAATAAGATGTGATTTTGCGTCCCCTGGGGGAAAACCATGCATTATTTTAGGAAGAAAGTATTCTCAAACGGTTTTTCCGTATGAGCGGTATCGGTCCAAGAAAAAAAAAATTTTGGTGAGTTTTCAGGAGCCCAGATTTTGCTACAAATACATCAGAAACAGAAATTAACGCTTATGCCCCCTGGTGGACAAACCATTCTTGATCAAACATTAGAAATTATGTGAAAAATATTTTCCATCAGGTCTTGTATGCGATCATCATCATCATCATTGTCAACCATTATCAATCCACTGCTGGACTAAGGTCTCCCCAAGTATCTTCCACAACAGTCTATCTTGTGCCAGTCTCCTCCATGTCACTCCCGCATACTTTCGAATTTCATCCACCCATCTCCCATGTGGTCTTCTTCTGGATCAATTCCTGTCCCTTGGAATCCAATCTAAAATGCGATACAGGAAGAATATTTCAAATCGGAGTTTTAGAAGCAGAAATAACGCAGAAAACGCCATTTACCTTTGTGCCCCCTAGCGGAAAGTCTATGATTTACTTGAACATTTTTAATTTATAGGAAAAACATTTCGCATCGGAAACACTATCCAACAAAGAATGAATTTTTCAAATCGGACTCCTAGAAGTAGAGATATTGACAAAAATAAGATATACATCTACACCCCCGGCGTTGAAACTGCGCATTATTCAAGAAGAAAATGTTCCTAAAAGGTTTGTCGACATGAGTAGTATTGGTCAACAAACGACTTTTTATGCAATCGAGATTTTAGACGCTCATATTTTGCTGCAAATACATCAGAAGAAATTAAGACTTACGCCACCTGTTGGCCAAACCATTTTTTACAAAAATTAGGAATTCCGTGCAAATGATTTCCCATGAGGAGCTGTATCCGACGCAGAAAGAATTTATCAAATCAGAGGTTTAGAAGAAGAGATATAGGGGGAAAAGCAATTTACCTTTACGCACCCTAGCGGAAAGTCTACGAATTACTTGAAAATTTTGAAATTATATGAAAAACATGTCACACTGGAAACATTACCCAACAAAGAAGGAATTTTTCAAATCGGACTCCTGGAAGTAGAGATATTGACAAAAATAAAATATGCATCACCCCCCCCACCCCCTGGCGTATAAACCATGCGTTATTTTAAGAAGAAAATGTTTCTAAAAGGTTTGTCGACATGAGTAGTATTGGTCAACAATCGACGTTTTTTTCAATCGAGAATTTAGAAGTTCATATTTTGCTGCAAATACATTAGAAGCGGAAATTAAGAATTACGCTCCCTGGTGGCCAAAGATTTTTTTATAAAAATTTGAAATTATGTGCAAGCAATTTCCCATCCGGAGCTGTATCAGGTGCAGAAATAATTTTCAAATCAGAGATTTAGAAGCAGAGATATCGGGGGAAACATAATTTACCTCTACGCTCCCTAGCGGAAGTCTATGAATTACTTGAAAATTTTGAAATTATATGAAAAACATGTCACACTGAAAACACTATCCGACAAAGAAGGAATTTTTCACATCGGACTCCTAGAAGTAGAGATATTGACAGAAATAAGATATACATCTACGCCCTCTGGCAGAGAAACTGTGGAATATTTTAAGAAGAAAATATTCCAAAAAGGTTAATCGATGTGAGTGGCATCAGTCCACGAAAGATTTTTTCAATCGATATTTTAGAAGCTCAGATTTTATGTCAAATACATCAGAAGCAAAACTAACACTTACGCCCCCTGGTGGCCAGAGTATACTTTCACAAAAATTTGAAATTTTATGCAAAGGATTTTCCATCAGGAAGTGTATCCGCTGAAGAAAAAAATTTCAAATCGGAGTTTTAGATGAGGAGTTTTCGGGGAAAATGTAATATGCTTTTACGCCCCCTAGCGGAACATCTATGCGTAATTTGAAAAAGTAACTATATCTAAAATACTCTTCGACATAAATGGAATCGAAAGATAAAGTAATTTTTTCAATCGGATGTTTAGAAGCAAATATGTGGAATAAAACGTATTTTTGAATTCAACATCATCTGCATTTATCCCCTCTAGCGGCAAAATTGTACATCGTAAAAAAAAAAAAACGAAATAACGGATCATCATTCGCATATTTCAAGCTTCGCAATGCAAAAGAATTTTTCAAATCGGACTAATAGTTGCAGAGATATCCTGGGTACAGACGGGTGGACGGAGCAACCGGTAAAATAAAGACGATCTTTTTTTACAAAAGACGTGCTAAAAAAAGCAAACAAACGAAGCTTTTCTTTACTTGAAATTCGCGTCAAGAAAGGTATCAAAGCAGGCTCCAGTTTGAAAGGGTGGAAAGGGCACAGACCCCAGATACAATGAGGAGATCACGAGGGCTTCTCCTTGAACATTTGCTGAATCAAACTTTAATGTATTTTAATTGTACAAATTGTATTTGATTTGAAATTTTATTTTGTAATGATTTAAAATTGGATAATTTTTCTGTGGTTTCGTTGCAGCTTTCTGAGTTTCGAGTCGTGATTAATATGTAGTAGAAACGTAATAACGAGGTTAATTTTATTCAAATTTAATTTTTTATTCCATTGAAGTAATGTTAGTCATTACTGCTGAGTTTTGTAGGCGTCGCTGCCTCGTATTCGGCTCGTAGGGGGTTGTTTTTGATCAGCGATACCAAGCAGAGACGGTAAACCACTGTTTTCCTTTAAAAAACGAAATTAAATAAATAAAAAGCAGATATTAATATTAAATATAACGGCATTGACTTGATTAATTGCACTGGGATTACTAGCTTACTAAAGATTTCTGTAGATTTTAAAAATATTTTTATTCAAAAATTATTTATTTTATTTTGCTCTGTAAAGGCACATAGCTGAAATTAAAATAAAATTAAAAAGACGTGTGATTACTAATCCCATCACTTTTAGTCGCTGGCTACTTAAGTCCTCCGATATTAAAGGAAAGTCGGTACTCGTGGCAAGGCTAACCTGACCATGCAAAAAACTCGTATTTAAGCCTGCACTGCACTGTTAAAAATAAGTGGTGTGAATTCACAGAAAATTCCTGAAAATAACGTCCGTCTATTAACGAAATTTCCGTTTCTAAAAGTTCCCGTTTTTATCAACTAAAGTATTTTCACGGATTTTCAGTTGTCAGTAATTCGTTTATTACAGAAAAGTCCGGTTCTTGGTTTTCCATATTTATACAGAAATTTTGCAAAAACGAAGACAACTGAATTTTTTAGCCCTTTCTTCCCTAATAGGATTTGATCCCAGGTCGTTTCGATTGGCTCAACAGAAACCGAGTGTCTTACCACTGACCCAGAGATCTCAATAGCCGTTGGCACGTTCAAGGTAGAACTCTAATTGAGCGAGGATGGAATGTTTTTTGTCATTAATGCGAGTGAATTATAGTCATTTTATTTTTATTTATTTTTTGAGCTTATTAGTTTTTTGAATAGGTTCGTAATAATTTTATTTTGCCGGTAGGAGGACTTATCAGAAATTAAATATTTATTTTATCGTGATTTTTCGAAGCAACAGAATGCTTTGGAACTTGAGATATTTTTAACTTGACAATGACTTTCATTTATCTTTTAGAAAAGGTTAAATATACTGTTTTATATTACTACTTCACAAAACTTCTAAATATAAAATTTACTCTTGATAGCTATAATAGCTTTTAAGTCCCTTTCTGTCAGATCCAGCCTTCTGTACTGCAGTCGAGCAGTTTCGGGCAGAGAGGTGCCATCTCATTGCTACGGCGCCTAGCCCTCTTCGCTTGTGGCTTACCATCAAGAATGACCCTCCAGCTTTTGGTTCAGCAGTTATCTTTTGCGGCCTCCAATGACCGCGCAATGACTATCGCTAATATTTGTCAATTCCTCGCTTCTTTACCACTGACGGATCCGTTATATTCTGTTTATCAAGCAGAGCTGGATGCACACCTTCAGTCGCTAGCCCAGCAAGCTGTTTGTGGCATACGTATGCTCCATATTTCCCCGTTGGCAAAGTCCTATGAAGCGTTATCACGTCTGGAATCTACTCGCCGTGTGTCATCTTCACTCCGACATCTTCGCCTAGCTGATGGTTCAGTCACTTCAAACCAATCTTTGATTTGCTCACATGTTCGTAGATTCTTCACAGAGAAATTCTGTGCGGTTGCGCAGAATGCTATCCCCTCTTCTACCCCTTTACTTTCTTCTCTCCCTCAGGTCCCAACTCATCTTTGCGTTTCTCTTCTAGCTGATCTCACTCTTCGTGAACTTAAAGAGGCGTTCGCCTCCCTCAATCCTCATGCCTCTCCAGGACCCGATGGTTTACCCTTTTTCTTCTATCGTGCTTTTCTTCCATCGCTGCTACCATTTCTGTCTGCCTGTTTTTACTGTGAGCTTTCCTCTTCTGCGCTTCCGCCTGAATTCACCACAGCTCATGTTATCTTCTTGCCGAAAAGGGGAGACCTCCTGGACCTGATAAATTGGCGCCCCACCTCAATTCTTAACCTCGATTATAAATTCTTTACTAAAATTCTCTCGTCATCTCACCCGACCAGTCATACACTGTGCCTGGTCGGTCTATCTCTACTAACATTTCTGTTCTCTCGAATCTTACCTTTCTTGCTCGCAAACTTTCTGAACCTCTTGCTCTCCTTAACCTAGACCAAAAATCAGCTTTTGATAACATTTCTCATGACTATCTCGCCGCAGTTCTCCCTCGTTTTGGCTTTCCCTCCACTTTCATCACTCTCCTTCTTGGCCTATATCGGGGCGCCCATTTTCCCGTCCGGACGGTCTCCTTTTTAACGGCACCCATTCTTTTTCAACGTGGGATTCGGTAGGGTTGTCCCCTTTCGGGACAACTCTTTGCCCTTGCTTTTGAGCCTTTCCTGCTAGCTGCTCGTCAGTCTCTTCTTGCATCACTGCCTTCGCCGGTAGCAAGTACACGTCATCACCAACTAGTTTATTCAGCTTATGCAGACGATGCCACATTTTACCTCAGGAGAAATGATCAGTTTGGAAGTCTGTTGACTGTATAACAGAGTTATGCTGCTCTTTCAGGCGCATCGCTCAATGTGGCCAAAAGCACTGGATTATGGTGTGGGTCATGGGTAGGCCGAACTGATGCTCCATGGGGTGCAGTTTGGCCTTCCCCTACCCAGAAGATTCTGGGGGCCCACACGGTCACCCGTTTACTGTCAGTTCCGCCACATGGGATCAGCTCCTTCCTAGACTACAGCGTACTGCAGACTTCTGGCGTTCAACCCATACCTTCACGTCTTATCATCAACGAGCGGACATCACTCAACGTTATCTGCTATCTCAATGCCTGTTTCCTTGGATTTCTGCAGTCTTTTCTTCTGCCCGTCTCAACAACATCAACAGCATCTTCACCTCCGTTATATGGCCTTCCAAACATTGGATAGCGGCCACAACTCTTCATCTCCCAGCTGCTCTTGGTGGCATTCGGCTCTCTGATGTCCACCTTTATTATCGAGCTCACAGTATCGCCTCCTTTCTCCGTCTTCTAATTACCCCTTCTCTTTAGCTTTGTACCACTCTTGAAGTCATTCTCTCAGCTCACGATCCATCCTTTTCCTTTCTCCTTTTCCTTCGAATGGATTCCTTCTCTCTTCCTTAAGCTAACTTTCCTCCTCTCATTTCCGAAGCTCAAGCGTTCTTTCGCTCTCTCCCCCTCTCTCAAGCACCTCCTTCCAACACTCAAGATCTCCTTGATGAACCACTCTTCTTTTCGTCACTTATTCACCCCCCCTCACCTGCCTTATTTTTTCCTTCCTTACTGGTTCCGTTCAGGTTTCTTAACTGTCCGTTCTTTTGCAACTCCAGACCTTCCCTGGAAACCCCTCTCCTCCATCTTTTCTGATCCTAACCCCTCTATCGTGGATGAATACGCCCTTCTCCGTTCCTCACTCCACTTCCTTTATTCCTCCCTTGTCTCCGCGGATGGTCTTCTTGCTGTTTCTGGTCCCAGCCTTTCTCTACCCTTTTTCGTCCCTCTTCGGGGCTCTTTAGCCCCAATTCATTCAGTCGCCCTCGCCTCTCTTTACTTTTCTCTCCGTGAACATTTTGCCCTTTCCCATCCTATACCAGACGTTCCTTCCTGTCTTTCCATGGCCATTTAGTCAGCGTCTCTTTCTCCTCTCTCCTCACCGCTAGAGCGTAAAATCCACTGGCGCTTCCTTCACCGCCGACTTCCTGTCCCTTTCACTCTTTCCCGAATGACTTTAATCTCTTCACCTCTTTGCTCTTTTTGTGACTCTGTTGGTGACCCAGCCCACATGTACTGCCATTGTCCCATTTTGCTCCTGATACTACATTCTGCATTCCATCTTGCTAATATCATCTCCTCCTGCAGTTTGCGCTTTATTGCGTACTCATGGCTCCTTCTGACAAAACATCCACCGTCTCGAGTACCTGATGTCTGTGCTTTTTTGTTCCTTCTTGTTAAGCACGTGATATACCTCTATCATCTTTACCACCGTACCACTGCTAATACATCAAGCATCTTAGTCGCCGGAGAAACGATGCTGTTGGTTTTCCGTGCTCGTCTCACGGCTCGTCTCAACCTTGAATATTCTGCAGCAACAACCTCACGCTCTCTTGCAGCTTTCCGGTCAACTTGGGCTCAGGATGCCGGGTGGTTTCGTGTCTCTGATTCCAAAATCTATCTAGTGTGAATTGCCGGGTCGTTTCCTTTCGTGGATTTCACTCGACAATGTCTTTAGTGACATTGTGAGTTCTTCCGGTGTTCAACCCCAAATGTTTTGCTATAATGTCATGTGTTATGTTCCCTACTGAGGTAGGGCCGTTACCCTTTAAATTGAGTACTGCTTATCTTGGATGTATCCCTTGCGTTTGATCATGTCATTTTGTGAATCACCTAGAGTTCTGCCCTGTGTTCATATGTGTTTTACACTATGACTGCCTGATTGGCAGACATGTCTCTTGTACTTACTCTGTGTGTACTCCCGCTTTTGTACTACTCTGCCTGTAAATACCCAGTACATATGTCTTTATTATGTTGGTGTTCCTGTGCAAGTTCGCTTTCTGATACGAGATCAATACGGTCTCTTGCGAAATTCTATTTTCTACTGGTACGTTCGAACCGGTGAGAATATGGGTACATGGCGGCACATGCTTCTGTTTTTGCACCATTGCCTGAATGTCGTTTTCTTGAGTTATCTGTGCTCGGGTGACCTGATTTTTTTTTTTTTTTTTTTGTACTTGCAATTGTTTTGCATTTTTGTATGTGCATTTACCTTCTCTTTTCATTGGTATCTCTCTGTTTTTCGCCTTTAGTGTGCAGTGTGGAAGTATGCTACTAGAATTTTATCTTTAAATTTTCAGTACTACCATTACCATCCTTTTGCGTGTGTTCTAGGAACCACCGCCCCTATCATCATCATCATTGTCAACCATTATCAATCCACTGCTAGACGAAGGTCTCCCCAAGTTTCTTCCACAACAGTCTGTCTAGTGCCAGTCTCCTCCATGTCACTCCCGCATACTTTCAAATTTCATCCACCCATCTCCCATGTGGTCTTCTTCTGGGTCTCTTCCTGTCCCTTGGAATCCAATCTAAAATTTCGGCTGTCCATCCATGGTCTGTCCTTCTGGCAGTATGTCCAGCCCATTGCCATTTCAGGGATTTAACTCTGTTCATGATGTCTTCCACTCTTGTCATTTTTCGGATCCACGAGTTCCTCTTCTTATCTTTACTGGTTACACCAAGCATGCACCTCTCCATGCTACTTTGAGTTGTCTGCAGCCATTGTATGTCTCTTTTAGTTAAGGTCCAAGTCTCTGCACCATACGTAAGCACTGATCAACACTTTTCTTTTAAGACATAATGGCATATTGCTCTTGAAAATGATGCTGGCCGCCCCGGTGGCGCAGTGGTCTAAGCGATGGCTTCTGATCATTCGTCCGAAAGGGGTCCGGGTTCGGATCCCGATGAGGCATGGATGTTGCGTTTGTCTTACGGCACTGGCTCTCTACCTTCCCTGGAGCCAGAATTTGTACTGTGGGTTTAACATTAATGTTTATAATTTCTTGGCTAGCGAGGCCCCACTCATTTGTAAATAATGTCGCATGTCTCATTTCACGTTTTTCCTTGTTATTTTATCGCCGAGTGCGGCGGACCTGTATATATATATATCATTTTTCGATAATAAAGATTTGTTTGATCTCCCCGTGAGAAATACACCAATATCGGCTAATCACAAGCATCAAGGTAAAAGTTAAGAGGGCTTGCGCCTTCAGTCATCTGCATTGAAATAAAGAATGTAAAGCATCAAAGGAGCACGATAAAACTAATCTCTTTTCAACATATAATGGTGCATACTCGAAAATCGGACAAACTGGATGTTCTTAATGAACCGTGCTTCCGATGTTTAATAGAGGAGTGACGCAGCGAAGTTTCTTCACGCTTTGTGGAAACAAAGGAAAAGGAGCACGAAACGAAATAAATAAAAGTTGCAAATATGTGATTTTATTTCATATCCTGAAACCTAGTATAAAATCTCCGTAACAGACCACTGCGTCACCGGGCTCAGAATCGGAGTTCGAATCCCCGTGAGGTATGGATGTCGTGTTTGTCTCACGGAGCTGGCTCTCTCCCTCTCCCTGGAATTAGTGGCCCTAACTTAGGAACGGGCGACTGCTTGTTGTTCACGGTGATAGTTGAATCCACAAAAATGCTCACAAAAACAGGCGACTGCTTGTTGTTTGTGGTGATAGTTGAAAAAACAAAAAAGATGTAATTAATTTGACAAAACTGTCTTGTTTCGAAAACTTTTATGCACATTTCAGAATGTAGTTTTGTGCTACAGTTTAAATGTTTGCTTCTTTCTCATAGGTTTTGATATAGGTGCAAGGACATCGCTCGGTGGTGATGTTGCAGAACTTGAAATTAATACATATGACCAGCTTGAGTGAAAATGGCGTTTCATCTGTGAAGAGAAAATGATTAATGCTGTGAAGAAGAAAAAGTTTATGTTATTAATGTTGCTGAAGGTAATGATGACTCCGAGAAATTAAAATGTGCTTAGTCCAGTACCCAGCAATACTGCCGTGATTATGATGCCATTCTTGTTCCAAGAACATTAACCAGCTGTCTCTTCGGTGATACACATAGTGATCCCAAACCTTTCCCATTCGTCTTACGAAAATTCTCATATTTCTTACACCAAATTTTTCCACAGGGAAATTGTTTGTCAGAAGCATTTTTACTTCATGAAATGCTGTTACCTTGATTCTGGGCAGCCCCGATGGCGTAGTGGTCTAAGCGATAGCTTCTGATCATTCGTCGGAGATGAGTCCGCGTTCGAATCCCGGAGCGGCATAGATGTTCTGTTAGTCTTGCGACGCTGGCTTCTCATTTCCCTGGAACCAGTGGCCCTAAATTAGGGACGGGAGACTGCTTTTAACCCATTGAATTGCTCACGGTAGTCGTTAAACCTCCAATAAAAAAATTAAAAAAAATTCTGATGTATTTCAAATTAAATTCAAAGAGGTTTTAAGTTAAGTTATTAATTAAGAATGTCGTTTTATTAATATTCTCGGGGTTTTGTAATTTTTTGGCTATCACAAAGCTTAACATATTCCTCTTGTGACAACTAAAAGCCAGTCAGGAAAACTTCTTAAAAAAATACTTTCCTCTGAGTCAAGATCATATTTTCTTAGGCAATACTTTTACCGTGATTCCGACATCCCTCATTTTTCTCACACAAGCATTTTTCAATGAGAACTCATTAGTCAGAAGCATCTGCGCTTCATAAAATGCTGTTGCCAAGATTCTGATGTCTTTCTAGTTAAATTCAAAGAGATTTTAAATTAAGTGAAGTTGTCGATTAAGGATGTCATTAATATTCAGAGGTTATTATTATTATTTTTTATTGGAAGCTTAACGACCACCGTGAGCAACTCAATGGACTATAAGCAGTCACCCGTCCCTAATTTAGGGTCACTGGTTCTAGGCAAGGGAAAGAGCTAGCGCCGTAAGACAAACACAACATCCATGCCTAATGGGATTCGAACCCGGACCCATCTCGGACGAATGATCAGAAGCCATCGCTTAGGCAGGGGTTCTTCTTTTTTCTTTTTCTTTCCCTTTTTTTATTTTTTTGCTACCCCGAATCTTAGCATTTTCATCTTATGACAAAAAACCAGTCAGAGAAACTTCGTTTTAAAAAATGTTTTTCTTTTAGTCAAGATCAGCTTTTCTTCGGAAGTACTTTTCCCGTGATTTCGACATCTCTTATATTTCTCACACAAACATTTTTCGATGGGAACTGATTTGTCAGAAGCATCTTTACTTCATAAAATACTGTTGCCAAGATTCTGATGTTAAGTGAAGTTGTTAATTAAGAATACCTTTACTATTAATATTCAAGTGTTTTTTGGTTTTTTTCTACCCCAAATTTCAGCATATTCATCTTATGACAACTAAAAGCTAGTCAGGAGAACTTCATCTTAAAAAATGCTTTTCTCTGAGACAAGATCAGCTTTTCATCGGCAATAGTCTACTTTTACCGTGATTCCGACATCTCATGTTTCTCACACACACATTTTTCAAAGAGAACTAATTTCTCAGAACCGCCTTGTAATACTGCTAAAATAATTGTGATGTCTTTCTAACTAAATTCAGAGAATTTTCAAACGAATGTTTCATTAAGAATATCCCTGAAACTAGGGTTAAGGTTTTCCTTTTGGTACTCCCAATATTTCTCGAATTCATCTTACGAAAGCTATTCAAGAAAACTTCGACTTCAAAATAGAGTTTTTTCCGAGTCAAAATCAGCTTTTTTTCAGCAATACTTTTACCGTGATTCTAACATCTCTCTTATTTCTCAAATCAACCTTTTTGGAAGGGAAGTGATTTATTTAGAAGCATCTTCACTTCAGTAATGTTACTACAAAGATTCTAATTAAATTCAAATAGATTTTAAGTAAAGTCAAAATTTAAGAATGTTTTTTTATTAACATTCAGAATTTTTTGCCTACCCCTATGTTTAACAATTCATCTTATGAAAACCATAATCTTCATAAGATGATTTTAAAGACTTAGATTGGTGGGCTAACAGTAAGATAAAAATATTCTATTCTAAGTCAAGATAAGCTTTTCTTCAGCAATACCTTTCCCGTGATTTCGACATCTCTCATATTTCTCAAACAAACATTTTTCAATGAGAACTGATTTTTTAGAAGCATCTTTACTGCAGTTATGCTGCTAAAAGGATTGTGATATCTTTCTAATTAAATTAAAAGAAGTTTTGTAAAAAGTATTTATTTAAGAATATCTTACCTTCTAGCATTGAGGTTTTTCTTTTGGTACTCCCAACATTTATCAGAGTCGCCTTGCGAAAACTGCCCAAGAAAAATTTGGCTTCAGAAAGGTTATTTTTGAGAGTCAAAATCAGCTTTTTCAACAATACTTTTACCGTGATTTTGACATCTCTCTTATTTTTCAAACCAACCTTTCTCGAAGGGAAGTGATTTATTAGAAGCATCTTTACTTCAGTAATATTACTAAAAAGAAAGATTCTAATTAAATGCAAATAGGTTTTAAGTGAAGTCATAACTTAAGAATATTTTAATATTAACATTCAGAATATTTTGGCTACCCCAGTGTTTAACAATTCATTTTACCAAAACCATAGTCTTCATAAGAGGATTTTTAAGACGAAAATCGGTCGGCTAACAGTCTGCTGGATGAGGACAGATATTTCAGAAGCATCTTTATTGCAGTAATGCTGCTAAAAGGATTGTGATGTTTTCTAATTAAATTAAAAGAAGTTTTGTACGAAGTTTTTAATCAAGAATATTTTACTTACCAAAGTTTTTCTTTTGGTACGCTCAACATTTATCAGAGTCTTCTTGCAAAAACTACTCAAGAAAAATTCGGTTTCAAAAATATTACTTTTCCGGATCAAAAACAACTTTTTTCAACAACACTTTTACCGTGATTTTGACATTTCATGTATTTCTCACCACAAACTTTCTCGAAGAGAAGTGATTTGTTAGAAGCATCTTTATTTCAGTAATGTTACTACAAAGACTGTTTTTCTAATTAAATTCAAACAGGTTTTAAGTTAAGTCACAATTTAAGAATATTTAAATATATACATTCGGAATATTTCGGCTACTTCAATGTTTCGCTCATGAATCTCAGAAAAATTATTCAGGAAAACGTCAGCTTTGAAAACGATTTTTTACATTGTCAAAATAAACTTTTCTTCACATTTACGGTGACTCCCATATCTCTTTTATTTTTCACTCCAAAATGTTTCAAAGAGAAGTGATTTATCAGAAGCATCTTGACTTCAACAATGCTGTTACAAAGAATAATATTTTTCTAATTTAATTCACACACAAAGGTTTTAAGTGAAGTTATTAGTTAAGAATACTTTTACTATTAACACTTACCGGTTTTTTGTTGGCTATTTTATGAGACTAATCTTACGAAAACTAGTATGAAATGCTTCGTCTTCAACTTTTATCTTTGGAAAATAGTTTGAAGACACGTTAATTATCTAGATGATCTCTTCCTCAACTAGATTTTTTTTCCAGTACTTTTCCAATTTATCTTTCTGAAATATTTACAAAATCAGTGATTTTACTGGAGCGTTGCCTTTTTCACGATGCTTTTATTAGAATTCTAACTTCCTTATTAGTCTCAAAAATATAACAGAGAGAAGTAAAGAAATAATCTTTACAAATACATGAATTACATTGCAATTTATGAGTTCATCACTTTCGGCATAGAAAGTTTCTGAGGAGTTCGCAGCATGGAGAATACTTAACTGCTGCTGTTTTGTACTGGAACTGAAGAACTTTTTAGAATCAAATATTTTCAATTTTCAACCATAGTGAACATGATCTGACAGATGCATTCTTTCTTTTCTTTTTTCTGTAATTCTTTTAGCCTTGCGACTGATATCTTTTTTTTTTTTTTGTCACTCATCTCTGTTTATTGCACCAAAAGTGTTCGAAGTGTTCCAGTGTAATTATTGTTCTGGTGCAAAATAGCACCAGAATTAGCAACGCTTTTACCGTGATTCCTAGTCAATAAAAATACTTTATTTGCAAAGTTAGTCAACACTTTTTTGCTATTTTTTTAGCGTTATTCCGTTATCTATATTAAGTATTAGCAGATCTATTGCAAAAGAAGGGATTTGTGAGGGCCATCTCCTAATCAACAACACTTTTACCGTGTTTACGATGTCGCCTTCCTTATCTTAACCTAAACAAGTGTTTTTTACAATGATTAATCAATGCTTTTACTGTGGCTGTAATGTTTATCTTATTTGTCCTATACCGAATGTTCAAAGCGAAACTTTTAGCAAGGAACATCTCACCTTCAGTAATAGTTTTACCATGGTTCCGATATCTTTTATATTTCTTCAAAAAAGCTTTATCCACGATTACGATGCCTTTTGGATATTTCTTACCAAATTTATCTCAAGAGAACACATTAATTTGGTTCACGTTTTCTTCAGCTATTTCTCTAATGTGATTGCGCTATTTTTCTTAAGAAAACTATTCCTACCGATGTGACTGATTAAGATATCTGTTTATGTAATCAAAGCGTTTGTCATGATTTCGATTCGCATCCTATCATAACACTTTCAAAGAGAAACAATTAATAAGATTGGCTACATCTTGTCTTCAACAGTGCTTTCACGATGATTCCGATAACTTTTTACTTATCCAACTAAATTTATCTTTCCATTTTTAGTCAGGAATCAAATTTGTAGCTTTCCTTATTTTTCTAGTCAGTACTACTATGAAAAAAAAATTCGCCAGCAGATGAATCAGTAGAATTGGGTTTGGATAAGTACATACATTTGTTTTCGTGCCAGTAATTTCTGTACACTGTCTGCTGTGTGTGCGAGTGCGTTATCGTGAAGAAGGAACAAGTTGACGAAGCATTCAAAACCATGACAGAAATAAGAAAAAATGCTGCAAATAGTGACGAATATACAATTTTTGGTGAATTAGTGGCTAAAAAATTGCGAAAATGTTCCAGGTCTCAACGAGATATTGCAATTGGGCACCACAGAATCAGTAATATTCTCTCCAATTTAGAAGTTGGGACTTACCGAAACAATGTTCCGTTCCATCGTGGTGGACAGTTTGACGGTCAACGGTTTGGTGGTGGGCAGTTTGATGTAAACGGTGATTATATCTAATCTTCTTTCCCTAGCAGAAGTATCTCATCGCTTAGCCCATTACTGCCATGCAATGAAAACGATAACATGCATCAGTCTCCTATTACTAGCATGTCTAACTTCTCCAACAGTGGTACCAGTTATACTTCACCTACTGGAGACCAGAATGGCAATGTATAATGATTTCACTGGTAAACAAAATTTCAAACTTTCAGGAATCTGTTTTTTTTGACATTTTTCATTGAACTTTTTATTTGGGGTTATTTATTTTCAGGCGTAGAATTCAATTTTCTAATTCAATGGATCAATTTCTTAATAGTGTACTATAGTGTCTAAAAAAACGTTTTGTAAGTTTTCTGTACTAATCAATACTAAGTAATAATGAATAAAATAAAGAGTTTATAAAAATGAATTTTGTTATCAAATTCTTTACAAACCAGTTTTCTTTTTTCTGATTTTAAAAGCAAATTATCTGTCTTGCTCTCAAAAACAAACCAGGTACAAAAAGAAATAAAAGAAAACTATACAGTTGAACCACATTGTAGTATGTCCAAGGAGAACAAATACACATATTTGCAAACACATGTGTCTGTCTACTACATATATAGGGGGAGTTGGAAGAAATGTAGGCCTCCAAAAAAAAAAAAAAAAAATGGAGGCAGCTTGAAATTTAAATTAACACACTGAAAGCCATTTTTAGTTTTCATTAAAAAGGAAATTTTACAAGGTTTTTTTCTGTAAAACATGAAACTAAACTATAGGCTTGGTACATACTTTGACATATCTACGTAATCCTGGGATGATTGTTTCACATACTTCAGAAAAAATTTGAGAAATGCTGTGCTTGGAAATTTTGAAAGTGTACTAAAAGCTTGTGAATGAATCACCACTAGCAAGATATCGCAAAGTCACAACAAGTCGTATGGTAAGTGGAATTGAAGTCTTATACCGTGGGTTCTTTCTTGATATCTTCGGCTCTACCATTTGCAATGTAATCTCAAAGTCCTTCGGACTCATCTCTGTGAAGTTTCGTAACCCAGCACCATCTTCATGCTTGAGGTTGAAATGTTCTAGTCCACCAAAGTTTTTTCCTAGGTTGACGCAAAAGAATGTGCATCACGATATATCTACAAAGCACAAGCTATCGCCGCGTCCTCCTCGGTAAGCATATCTAGCTGAACTTGCAGATCTGGACGCAAAACATCCTCTAGAAACATGTTTGTAAAAAAACATCGTTTTTCACACTTGTTTCCACTGCTTTCAAACAGTTTCCAAATTCTTTTTGCACAGTTTACAAACTCTTCGAAAGCAAAAGAAGATGCTTGTAAACAGTTGCCAAAAACAGGTTTCTAAGTGTAGATGGGGCTTAAGGGACATTTATTCGGGTACAAAGTTATGTCTGCACTGTGCCTTCTAGCCGACCACGACCCTAGCAAGTTTTTCTTATCTGGAAGGGCGAGAACTTGTGATTACGCCCTTTCTAGTTCAAAATTACACCCCTTCGAGTTCAATATTACGCCCCTTCTAGTTCAAAATTACGCCCCTTCGAGTTCAATTACACCCCTTCGAGTTCAAAGTTACACACCTTCGAGTTCAAAATTACACCCCTTCGAGTTCAAAATTACGCCCCTTCGAGCTCAAAATTACACCCCTTCGAGTTCAAAATTACGCCCCTTCGAGTTCCACTCAAATAACACGTGATTTTTGCTTTCTCACACACCGCCGTTATGTGAAAGTATTATGATCGTTCAAAAATTGCACTTCAGGTTTCTGACGTAAATTTATTAAAAGTGTAAAAACTAGGTAAATACCCAAGGTTGTAAATACCAAGTAAAGCGTAAACGTTATGGGATCGCCGATAACACAACACTCCACAGAAATGCAAGACGAAAAACAAACCAGCGCAGAACAAATGAGTATCACATAGTGAACGTAACACTAGGAAAAGCATTAGAAATAGCTCTTGGAAAAATTTTCGTTCAGGGTTAAACGCTCAGAGAACTTTCTGCGACAGAGCACAAATGATTAATTAGCTCTTCATTCTAACGATATGTTCAGAAAGGTCATGGAGGTTAGATATACAGCATATTATTTTCTATGTCTCCATTCACTGTTTTGGAAAATTAGTTTTGTGGATATGAGACGCTCACACCTCATAGTGTATGTTACTCTGTACTGTGGTTAACTGCATGGAATGCAGTAGGAGACTATAACTAAAGTCTTTAACCTTTTAACGACCATTACTCTAAAATCTAGTATCACTTTAAACACCATAACGCCCGAAACTCTCTGTTGTTTCACGTCTTTGTTTAGTAACAACAATGGTGACTGACGGTGACTCCTGCTGATCCCTCATAAGTCGAGCAAATTAAAAGAATAGGTAAGGATAGGAAATCTGACTCACTGTAGACAGGAATTTAATGCAGCCGTGGTCGTTTGTATGTACGGGCGTTATGATCGTTAAAGGGTTCAAATGAAAACACGGAACGGTATAACTTTCTTTTTTTAGTTACAATTTCTATTTCTTCCATCCCCCAGACTATGAATTCACGCCCCTGGAATGACCATTCTAGGAGGACAATCGCCCTCTCTGCCTCCCCGGTAGCTACGGCCCTATAGCCGATGATATCAAAGGTTGTACAAACACAAGCGCTAACTCAGTTAAAAAAGTAATATATACTTCCACTTCAGTATTCTTGTAGAAGAAAATCAAGCAATGATAAAACGACAAAGTTTGTCTACCAGTTGGACGGCTCCGAAAAAAAAAAAAAGCTTGCGTAGCGAATGTTCTGACGAGCCAAACTCTGTTTTGGTACACCTTCTTCCCCTTTCTCGAATACTTAATTTAAGGCTCGTCCCTTTGGGCTGATATCAGACCTACCGCTTATGCCAGTTGCAGTTATAATCAATAAAATATAAATAAAATACGCCATATCAACAGTCTAGAATGGAAATTCGAAATTCATTGTGTACATTAATGCATTGAGGTTCACCTACGGTAAAATTCTTGGGTTGCTGCTTGTTGTATGTATATGCTTTTTTTTTTTTTTTTTTTTTTTGAACGAGATCCGCATCTGGTTTACTACTTTTAGGCGTTCCAGTCACAACTACGAGTTCTGGAACTGCAGTTCTGGGAAATTTGTTTCAGCTACAGCAAAAATACTTTTTCCAGTTGAAAATAATTAAATAAATATTAATTTTCGCATTCGTTGATTTCTCCCACTTCATTAATATGCACTGAAATTCTTAAAATACTGGGCATTTTCAGTTTTCTCAAAATATTTTTTTTTGTAATTATATTATTAATGACAAGTCTTGAAAAAGGAATTAATTTTTGGAACATTCAGATTTCTCTTCTCACTAAAGCCGACGAAATTCTGAATTTAGTTATCCCAAAAAAAAATCTATACGACGGAATAAAGTCTTTCAGAGTCTCTCTCTGAGAACGTCTGTTGCTTCTTAGCAAAGAAGGAATTTTTTCTTACACTAAATTTTAGTTGAAGACTGCGGTGTGTGAAAGACAATGGTAAAATGTTGTTAAATGCTATTGTCTCAATACAAAAAACCTTAATGATTCGTCGACTTGTGTTGAAAAGATGTTTAAACAGTAAACAGTGATGCTGACATAAAGGGTTTTTTTTTTTTGATGAGAGTGAAGCCGGGTGAGGGGGGCTGATCATTTCCCCCAAAAGTGGTCGCTCAAAATCAACTTCCAGGCCGTTTATGGATCGCTATTCCGCCACTGACATACACACATACAAGACAGAAAAAAATGCAAAAGTACACAATGTTGAAAGCAGTGCCACAACTGTCGTAAGAAATCCTATGCTGATATTCTTGTTTAACAACATTTTTAGTTTATATGTATGTGATAGAATACGAACAGAAACAACACAAACAAGAAGGAAAAAAGAGACTTACGCAGATCAAAATAACCCTCTTTCTTCCCTCCCTTTTTTTAATCGAATCATTGCTGTACGATCACACGAATAAATATTCCTATTTTTATTAAAGTGAAACAAAACATTAGAAACGCTTCACAGTTGTCAAACGAACCCTAGGATTTATCAGGAATCCTTTTTATTTGTTCTCAAGTTTTTGAAAATACCACCCGTTCCTTGTTTTTGCTTCCATAATTGGTAAGATGTCTTTTTTTTTTTTTTTTCTTTTTCTATTTTTCTTTCGCTGTTATAAAATGGTTATTGTACGTACAACAAAAACTCAATCTAATAGGCACAACAGAAGAGAAGCTCAGCTTGCTTATATTGTAAGAATTTTTCTGGGTGTCTGTTGTATCTGTACCCACATATACTGTATGTACAACCTCGGAGATAGTCGGCTAGATGGCACAGTACAGAATAAACTTTGTAAATGAATAATGATTTTTTTTTTTTGATTGGGGGTTTAACGACCACCGTGAGCAACTCAATGGACTATATAAGCAGTCGCCCGTCCCTAATTTAGGGTCACTGGTTCCAGGGAAGGGAGAGAGCCAGTGCCGTAAGACAAACCCAGCATCCATGGCTCACGGGATTCGAACCCGGACCCCTTTCGGACAAATAACCAGAAGCCATCGCATAGATCACTGCGCCACCGGGGCGGGGCGGTCAAAAAAAAAAAAAGGTCGTACTTATGTTATCACTTGTCTGTCCGTTCAACCCTACCTCTGGAACTGTTAGTCCGATTTGAAAGATTCCTTTTGCATTGGGAAGCTTGAAATGTAAGAATGATGAACATTGCATTCCAGGGTTGTTGTTTTTTCGATGCACAACTTCGCCGCTGGAGGGCGTAAATGTAGATGATATCGAATTCAAAGCAGATTTTATTCCATATATTTGCTTCTAAATATCCTATTGAAAAAATTATTTTTCCTTTCAATGCCATTTTTATCGAAGACTAATTTAGGTATAGTCTCTCTTTCAAGTAATGCACAGACTTTTTGCTAGGGAGCGTAAAAGTAAATTGCGTTTCCCGATATCCCTGATTCTAAATATCCAATTTGAAAAATTCCTCCTGTATCGGATACAACTCGTGATGGGAAATGTTTTGCATATGAATTCTAATTTTCGGTAAAGAATGGTGGCCACCAGGGGACGTAAGTGTTTATTTCTGCTTCTGATATACACTGACGGAAAAAAAAATCCCAACACCAAGAAAGGGTTGTGTTAGATAAACGACAGTTGGTAGGCGGTGAGAGTACATCTGTAAGATGACGTCTATGCAAATTTCGCGCTCGGCGCATACGTGTGGCGCTAGTAGCGCCCCTCGGAACATGCAAAGCAGGTTTGCTGTAAATACGCTAACGTTCGTGAGCGTTAGTTATCTTCGAGATTCGACGTAGTGTGTTTATGTTAGTCAAGAATGCCTTTAAGAAGACGAAGAAGCCATTATCAACAGCTCACGGAGTTTGAACAAGGTCGTGTAATAGGGCTACGAGAAGGTGTAATTTCGTTCCGCAATATTGCAGAACGACTTGGCAGGAATGTAGCCACTGTGCATGATTTTTGGCAGCGGTGGTCAGGGGAAGGTACTGCCTCAAGAAGACCGGGTTCCAGCCGGCCAAGTGGCACTACTGAGAGGGAAGACCGCCGTGTAAGGCGTATGGCCGTGGCGCACCGTACAGCGTCTGCGGCAGCAATTCGAGCTGCAGTTGCCACCACAGTGACACAGCGAACTGTTACAAATCGGTTACTTGAAGGACAGCTCCGAGCCAGACGCCCTGTAGCGTGCATCCCACTTACTCCAAACCACTGCCGTTTGCGACGTCAGTGGTGTCAAGCTAGAGCTCATTGGAGGACGGAGTAGAGATATTTTGTGTTTTCTGATGAAAGCCGGTTCTGTCTGGGTGCCAGTGATGGCCGTGTGTTGGTTAGAAGGAGGCCAGGTGATCGCCTGCAACCAACCTGTCTGCGGCCGAGACACACTGGACCTACACCTGGAGTTATGGTCTGGGGAGCAATTTCCTACGACAGCAGGAGCACTCTCGTGGTTATCCCACGCACCCTGACGGCACAGTTGTACGTCGGTCTGGTGATTCAACCTGTTGTGCTGCTATTCATGAACAGCATTCCAGGGGTGTTTTCCAACAGGATAACGCTCGCCCGCATACCGCTGTTGTAACCCAACATGTTCTACGGAGTGTCGACATGTTGCCATGGCCTGTTGGATCACCAGATCTTTCACCAATCGAGCACGTATGGGACATCATTGAACGACAACTCCAGCGTCACCCCCAACCAGCATTAACCGTCCCTGTATTGACCGACCAAGTGCAACAGGCATGGAACTCCATCCCACCAACTGACATCCAGCACCTGTACGACACAATGCATGAACGTTTGCGTGCTTGCATTCAACATTTTGGCAGTTACACCGGTTACTAATGTACCAGCATTTCACATTAAAAATGGCTCTTCTGGCGCTTACATTAAGCTGTGATCTTGAAACCTTAATCGATTAAATATGTTACCTATACAAATGTATTGCCGCCATTTCATTCCTCTACAACTATTTTTTTGTGGTGTTGGGATTTTTTCCGTCAGTGTATTTGCAGCAAAATCCGAGTTTCTGAAAATTCGATTGAAAAATTCTTTCGGAGACCGATACCGTTCACCTTGGTCACGGCCCGACTCGATTGAGAGCGCGGGGGGGGGGCGCTTTCTACGGCTTGTGCGATGAGAAGAAAATGACGCTTCAGCCAGGAATCATGACGTTTTCAGTAGTTCCTTTTGTTTACGTCTGGTGGCGCTTTTAGCCCACTGTTGCAAAGCCTATCTTTAATCACCGCCCGACTCGATCGAGTCGGGTGGTGATTAAAGATATTCTGAGTGGGTGATGTGAATCTCTCTCGGATATTCTCCAAATCTATCTCGGATATTATCTGCTTAAAACTACATTGTGAATGCGTGAATCTATCTCGGATATTCGCCACGTGTGAATCTATCTCGGATTTCTCTGCTTAAAACCGCATTTTAAGGCAGTTCACTTACGTGTGTAACTTTATTTTATTTTTACTTCTCGGAAATTAACATGGTTTACTGTTGTGTTCCATTTTGTACATCTGAACATGGGAAACAAAGGACAGTTTCTTTTCATCAGTTTTCGTCAGATCCTCATCTAAAGGCAGAATGGCTAAAAGCAATATCACGTGAAAAATTTTCGGTGAATAGCAATTCTGCTTGATCTGTTGTATGCAGCAGGCATTTTAAGCCAGAAGACTACACTTCTGGAATTACCATTAAAAAACTAAAAAAAAAGGCACAATTCCCATTATTTTCCCCGGATATCCCTCCTATAAAATGCCCTAAACACCTGTTAAAAGGCGTACTGGGCCGAGGGTGGCCTAGTGGGCAACGTTCGTGACTGCCACGGAAAGGTCCTCAGGTTCGATCCCAGGCAGGTACGAACGCTCGATCCACTAAATATCCGCCGTGCGACGGATGGTCACGTTAAGCCGTCAGACCCCGGGTACTGGCCCCCGGTAATAAATAAGGGCGTTTTTCTCCCCTTTCTACTTCGCTTCCGTGTCACTTTCCTATCGGGCGCTCTAGCCCAAATCTCCTAGTTTCCTGTTTCTAAGGGTTCTTTAAGACCTGGGGTCAGACACGCCCTTCCTAAAATCCTCTACATATGATCTGATCTGATCTAAACGACGTACCGTTGACCGCAAGGCTGATCAGCATTCAGAAAAACAAGTTCAAAAGTGAAAGATGGGAAATATTATTATAATTAACAAGAAAACAAAAACGAATGCTACAAAAGCAATACCAGATTTGGGAAATGTTTTTCCAGGTACTGTGGGAAAAGAAACGTATGTTAAAACAACAAAAGCTAGAAATTAAGAAATCCGTGAACAGCACTAGTCTAGACACGCACGTCGTCGGTGGTTTCAAGGTCTCACAGCTGTATCGTTCATAACTTCCTGGTTCTTATCGAAACACATAGTAAATGCTTTTGCTCCTAGCAAGCCGCCCTTTTCGAATTTCGACTTGAAACTGGCCACTACAACTAGGATAGCAATGTGAAACCGTCTGCTAAATTTTAAAGCGTCTGCAACAAATTCCAGATGATTTATGACTCACATATATTATCTTTTAATAATAAAAGTGTTTTTACCATGCCTTTCAGTTAGAATAATATTTATTATCGGAACTGTTACGAAGGAAGTAATTATTCAAAATTGTATGGTTTCAGCAATTCTGATGTTCCTTTAATTTTTCTCAACAGAATTGTCTGAAGGAAAACACTTGGTCAAGAGAAACTTGTTTAACAGCTTTTATACGGAGCTTCCAATACTTGTCGGATCTAGCCAATAGATACGTCAGAAGCACTGTTTTCTCAATGATATCCATCTTTGGCTAATTTTTCTTACAAGAACTCTCACGGGCTAAATAACAACATTTTTGTTTTTACATAATTTTACTATGATTTCCCTACAATCTTTTAATCAAAACTGTTGAAAGAATTTTGATTTATAAGAAACGTACTTTTTTTGTCGATCATTAGTTTTTTTTTTTTTTTTTTTTTTTGCATTTCTCACAATTTGTTGCAAAGCCATTCTTTCTGCCTTTACGGTAAAATAACATTTGAACTCTCTATCACAGAATATTAAATTAAACTTGCTCAAGAGATTTTTCGTGTGCATCTATTTTCAACTAATTTCGACACATATGTGCATCTATTCTCTTATAAATTTGACACATTCTACTAATTTTGAACAATCTTGGGTCTATTTTCAACTAATTTCGACACATATGTACCTCCATTCTCTTATAATTTTGACACATTCTACTAATTTTGACCAATCTTGGATTATTTTCAACTAATTTCGACACATATCTGCATCTATTCTCTTATAATTTTGACACATTCTACTAATTTTGACCAATCTTGGATCTATTTCCAACTAATTTCGACACATATGTGTATCTATTCTCTTATAATTTTGACACATTCTACTAATTTTGACCAATCTTGGATCTATTTTCAACTAATTTCGGCACATATGTACATCTATTTTTTCATAATTTTGACGCATTCTACTAATTTTGACCAATTATGGATGCTCATGGTGGAGGAGGAAAATAAAGAAAGAAAAGAAGGAGTGCTCAGAGGCGGTGTCTTCTGATAATTCATCCAAGATGGGCCCTGGCTCGAGTCAGAGGCATCGACACCACTAAATGCCGGAGCGTTTCCTGAAGTAATGACAGTCATGCATGGTTGCAACATTGTCCACCACTCCGCCCGAGACGCGTCACTCCAGAATCCGCCCGCAGATCTGATGTTCCACTCCACAGATTGCCAGAAAGACTCCACAGGTTTTTAATCCAGAGATATTTGGGGCCACTGGAGGGTTCCAAGCTCAGGTGAGTCAGTGGCGGCTCGTGGTTGAAAAAATAGGTGAAGGGGTACAAGAGCAGTATGAAAATATATCTACTGTCTACAATGAAAATCCCTTAATAAGGACTTACTTATTTTTTTTATATTAAATCAATTTTTCTTGCTTTTAAAGCTGCAGATTTGTCGATTATGTCGTCATAAGATATTTAGATGGTTGTTTGTTCGTGAGCATCAATAAAATGTCTTCCTGAATAGAAATATTTGCCAGAGAAGCAAGTCTATCTTGGGAACTAGTGTTTCTTGAGCAAGTTTGTATTCTTTTATGAAAACTTCTTTCCACTGGCACACTTGTAGATGGAATTGTTAAACTGAGGAAAACCAATTTATAATCTTCTGTAAAAATGTCTTTGTCTCCGTGAAACACTCGAAGGAGTTCTTGGGTCAATATATTCCTTAATTTTTCATCTGCATATACAAGACTCAGTTCCTTTTTAAGGCGCTGTGTTTAGTAAATATGTTTCCGTAAAAATGTAGATTTTCAAGAGCGCGAGTGGGAAAGCATGCATTAAATTATTCGAATTTGGTTGTGTCAGCAAGTCAGACAAATTGAAGTTTCTTACAGTCTTGAAATCTTATATCCATTTCCATAAGAATGTGATCCAAAATTTTAAAATACAATTGTTTATAATTTTGAAAAATTGTTTCCTGTGTAAGAGCAGCATATTCCCGTGCTTATTTCTGTAATTTTGCTAGCTTTTCCAAATTGTGTTTCAAATAACTCATCGCTCCTTTTATGGCTCAAAATTTCACGAGTTTTTTTGGGTTTTTTTAATTTGAGTTACACAGTAGTTTATGTTTAGTTATTTTTTCCTCAAAAGTTCGAATAATAGATCGGTGGAGCCAAAAATGTAAATTCGAAAGTGTTAATATCATTCAAAAACCCCTTGGCAAGATGAATTGATGTTTTGTCTGATTATTCGCTATTCGTCAGAAATCCGAACACTTTCTTCAATTTATTCCAATCTTCAACAACTACACTTACTAATTTTGAAGTAGAGGACCATCGAGTTTCTGCTATGGTTGGTCTGCATCTTGCGGTTTTGCCGCCCCGTTGGCGCAGTGGTCTAAGCGATGGCCTCTGATCATTCGTCCGAACGGGGTCCGGGTTCGAATCCCGGTGAGGCATGGATGTTGTGTTTGTCTTACGGCACTGGCTCTCTCCCTTCCCTGGAACCAGTGACCCTAAATTAGGGACGGGTGACTGCTTATAGCCCATTGAGTTGCTCACGGTGGTCGTTAAACCTCCAATCAATCAATCTATCAATCATCTTGCGGTTGTTGATATAAGTGTATAAGACCGCTTCGCAGAATGGTGAACAAACGAAACAATTCCACTGAGGCTTGCAAAAAGTATTCGACACTTAGAAGTTTTAGAAAAACTCTGGTGTGATACAAGATTCAAACGATGAACTAAGCAATGAACAAAAACAGCTAGAGAAGCTTTATCCTTGACTTTTTTTCTGTAGTCCATTTAAGTGTCCAGGCATTGTACTTGCCCCATCGTAACATTGTCCTATTTATTTGTGTTGGTAATCAGACTGTTCCAAAATTTTGTCTAGCATTTTTTATAAAGCTCCTGACGCTCTATCTTCATTCACATCATGGAAACCCAAAAATCCCTCAACCAATACACCTTCCGAACCAACAATAAAAAATTATTTAATTTTTGACGTGATCGTTTATATATTCAGAAATACATTCAATTAATTCATTTTGAATAGTTTTTTATCCTTTCGTATTGATTTTCAATTTCTAAAGAACTTCTTCATGTCAACAATGAAAGTAATTCAATGAAATTTCCACGATTTATCGAGCCCATGCTTTCGTCATGGCCATGGAATGCTAGTTCTTGTTTGCTCAAATACAGTATAGACTAATGCTGCATCAATCACTGTCTGCAGGAAAAGTCTATTTAAACGAACGGTTTCGTTAAAATGCGTTTTCAAAAAGCCTAGCATTTTTCCTCAGGGCATCGGCAATGGTGTTTTGATTTTTTTTTAAATTCCTTAACATTAATCCGCATTTCAGGTGTTCGCTAGAATCACGATGTTTATGAAGTGACCGTGTTACGCCTAATAAATCTGAGAATTCGTCTTTATTCCACGCCGAATGTTTATTACTAAAAAGTAAGCAGGGCCAAAAAAAAAAAAAAAAAATTAACACCCGCTGCACCGTGATCTCTTACGACTTTACGCTCAAAAACTGAAAGCTGCAGAGGTAAGGCGCGTGAAGCTGAAACACTTCACTTGAGCGAGCAGATTGGAGAGGGTGACGTCACGGTTACCATGGCAACTCGGCGGACAACTGCAGACTTCCAAGCATTCTCATTTCGGCTCTTCACTTGCACTGTTTTGCGTATAAGGATTTGTTTTCCGTATCGAGCGCGCCATGTGAATTAATATCTATTCAAAATTTTGAGTATTTTGGAACGGAATAAAGGCAAAAAGAATATATTATAAAAAAATACTGAATAAAACTTTATTTTGAGTAAAATAGGTGAAGAGGCACTTCACCTACTTCACCTGAGAAGGCACCACTGAGGTGAGTGTTCCTCGAGCCCTGCCTGGGTGGTTGTTGCCCGGTGGGGCGGCGCGTTGTCCTGCTGGAAACAGGCCATCGGCCGCAAAATGCACGAAGGCCATGAAAGCGTGTAGACGATCAGTCAGCACATGCTGGTAGCGCGCAGCGGTTGAGGACTTCTACAGACACATCAAGGGAACTAATGTGTCCCATGAGAACGCTTCCCAAACTATCACACAGCCACCATCACTTTGAACCGAGCCGACTTAGCACGACAGCGCCATAGTTTCATGTTGTCGACACTAAATCTGTACCCTTCCGTCAGCTCGGTACAGCTGAAAACGGTATTCACGTCACCACGCGACGCGGCGCCACGCTGCAGAGGTTCAGTTTTGATGTTCCCGACACCAGACGAGGTGTAATGTCCGATGACGAGCAGTCAACAGTGGCACACGGAGTAGGGCGTCGGCTCCCGAAGCCCAGAGTAGGCAGTGTGCACCGTACCGTTCGCTAGTTGATGCTGCATTGGCCTCCGACATTTAACCTGCATGTGATTTGCGCCGCCGTTGCCAAGTGGTCGGTCTGCACGAGCCTGGATAGTCTACGTAGACACCGGTCATCAGTGGCGTGTGGTATGTCACCACTTGCTCTCTGGGCGCTGGTACATCCGTCGATGGTACACTCGCGGTACCCCAATGATACGGTTGGTACATCCGTCGATGGTACACTCGCGGTACACGAATGATAAGGTTGCCTTTGGGAACCCTAGGCTTCTTCCCACTTGGGAGATGGAATGACCCATGTGCCGACAATGCATCCATGATCAAAGTTGCTCAGATCACTACGTCTGCCCATGTTCATCAATTGCGATGCACTATTGGGAAGCCCTGCTGTCAGCCTGTTTATCGTTTGGCTCGGTTTGGGTTCGTGCTCGCGGGGGATGCTCATATGATTCCACAGCCCATCACCACTCTGTTTTTGTACATTGAGTGTATTTTTGAAGGGGCAAAAATTGTTCTTGATCAGCGTTCAGAGAAACTAATAGGTTTTTCAGAAGCCCTCGTCATTGAGAAAACATGGAAGGACAACTGTAATAGGGTCAACCCCATTGAAGTTCCATACCCATGGAAACTTATATTGGAAAAAGAAACTCAAAATAAACCAAAAAATAAAGACTCAATATAACTGAAGAAATATTAGAGATGTTGGGAACTGTCCACTTTACCATGAACCCGAATTGAGTTCACTAATCGGCTTACAGCAAATTGTTAACGAAGTTCCTCACTATGATGAATCAATGCATGACATCACAGATGGCGTTGAGAAGACGTGACAGCCAATGATATGTATCGATGGCTTATAAATACCCAGGTGTTTTATTAGCAATATTAAGAACCGCTTGATAATGGTATAATAGACATACCGAAATGCATCGCGCGTGTCAGAAAGATCACACGAATGCACTTGTGACGGGGTGGTGTGGTGACGTCAGTGACAGTTGTGCAGTTTTACTTCTTCATTTGGTTTTAACTATAGGCTCAGAGCCCACAGATTGACTATTGAACGAGAGACTGGAATACCTCTGAGAAGGCCTAGTGCCAGCTACGGAAAATTCATTCAAAGCCAGAGGAACAAGGTTTTTATTGCTTAATAGCTCTTAACTAGCATCTAGGTTTTAATGAAATATACTGTTTTCAGTATACTACATAATTGTGTGCAATTCATTCAATTCACCTTGAACAGTATGTTCTTACCTCATATTTCGCAATCTGAAAGACTTATATACATGTGTTTGTCAGGGCCTGATTTCTGCACGAGCACGCGGTGCGCGTGCCCAGGGCCTCAGAATTTGAAGGGGCCTCCAAACTACCTTAACAGTAATATAAATTTTCAGAACCAAAATATACTTTTCCGTTGTAGCAAGAAATTAATATAAGTTTTGGTTTCAAAATTTAGGATGAGATTTTGGAAACCAAATTATTATTATTTCGTATAATAAAGCTCAAGCGTTGAGCTGTGATCGGCCAGTGCAACATCTTAATCTCACCCTTATTTGTAACAATCAAAATGCAATGGGAACAGTCTAGATTCGGGGCAATACAGTATATTATACATGAAAAGCATTTCAGCAGACATGTAGAATTTACTAAAAAATATTTTTATTATTAATATTAGTCTTGTGAGAACAAAAATTGTGAATCAATATTCATAATTATGTAGGGTTTATTTTTACATGAATAAAAATACAAAAAAAGTTCAATTGACACTACTTTATTTAAAGACTGTTGTAATAATTTACATGGAGTGTTGCAATAATTTATTCCACAATGTGTGTGGTCAGCTGTAAGACTGTGAGGGATTACTTCTTACAGCTTAAGCTACCATTGGTTCATCATTTCCATTAAATTTATGGTAAACTGGGTGTTTTAAATTATATCTCTGGAAGGATAGTTATTTGTTTCCGTAAATGATACTATAAAACAAAAAAAGAATTCCAGAGTAATTAATGTTACAGCTGTAACCTCTGCAGGTGTGGGGAAGTACAAGCTGTGTGAATACTAGTTTATTACAAGCCACATTGGCTATAAATTTGACTAGCATGTGGGATGTGTTTTAATGTTTTTACTGCTAGAAAAACGGCTTGCAAAAATATATTTACCAGTAAATATTCTTTTCATTTGTTTGACTGGAAATTTTAATCGAGGGGGCATAGAACGTGCACAAGGCCTCGACTGACCTAAGTAGGGCCCTGGTGTTTGTAGATCATGGGCAATTAAAATAACTACACGTTTCATAGATTACAAGGAATTTTCGTTTATGTATTCAAAAATCCATTTAGCCACTGTCACTGGTGTGGTATCTTCATTTCGCCACAAGCGATGAAAATGTGCACAGAGTTTTACAGTATGTCTCATACAACTTCAATTTTGAGTGTATTAGTTTTCCTCGTTTTTAGCACGCCTTTTGTAAAAAAAGATCGTGCTTCTGTTATCGGTATGTCCGTCCGTCCGTCCGCCTGTACCCACGGTATCTCTGAAGCTATTAGTCCGATTTGAAAAATTCTTTTGCATTCGGAAGCTTGAAATATGCGAATGATGATCCTTTATTTATTTATTTTTTACGATGCACAATTTCGCCGATAGGGGGCGTAAATGCAGATGATGTGGAATTCAAAATTACGTTTTAATCCACATATTTGCTTCTAAACATCCGATTGAAAAAATTATTTTATCTTTCGATTCCATTTATGTGGAAAAGTGTTTTAGATATAGTTTCATTTTCAAATTACGCATAGATTTTCCGCTAGGGGGCGTAAACGTAAATTACAATTTTTTCGATAACTCTTCTCCTTAAACTCCGATTTGAAAAATCTTTTTTCAGCGGATACATCTCCTAATGAAAAATGTTCTGCATATAATTTTGAATTTTTGGTAAAGAATCCTTTGGCCACCAGGGGGCGTAAGTGTTAATTTTTGCTTCTGATGTATTTGCCATAAAATCTGAGCTTCTAAAATATCGATTGAAAAAATCTTTCGTGGTTTGATGTCACTCACATCGATAAACCTTTTTCGGAATATTTTCTTTCTAAAATATCTCACAGTTTCTTCGCCAGGGGGCGTAGACGTATATCTTATTTTTGTCAATATCTCAACTTCTAGGAGTCCGATTTCAAAAATTCCTTCTTTGTTGGATAGTGTTTTCAGTGTGACATGTTTTTCATATAATTTCAAAATTTTCAAGTAATTCATAGACTTTCCGCTAGGATGCGTAAAGGTAAATTGCGTTTCGCCCTATATCTCTGCTTCTAAATCTCCGATTTGAAAAATTCTTTCTGCACCGGATACAGCTCCTGATGGGAAATCGTTTGCACAAAATTTCTAATTTTTGTAAAATAATTGTTTGGCCACCAGGGGGCGTAAATCTTAATTTCCGCTTCTGATGTACACTGACGGGAAAAAATCCCAACACCAAGAAGGGGTTGTGTTAGATAAACGACAGTTGGTAGGCGGTGAGAGTACATCTGTAAGATGACGTCTATGCAAATTTCGCGCTCGGCGCATACGTGTGGCGCTAGTAGCGCCCTCGGAACATGCAAAGCAGGTTTGCTGTAAATACGCTAACGTTCGTGAGCGTTAGTTATCGTCGAGATTCGACGTAGTGTGTTTATGTTAGTCAAGAATGCCTTTAAGAAGACGAAGAAGCCATTATCAACAGCTCACGGAGTTTGAACGAGGTCGTGTAATAGGGCTACGAGAAGGTGGATTTTCGTTCCGCAATATTGCAGAACGACTCGGCAGGAATGTAGCCATTGTGCATGATTTTTGGCAGCGGTGGTCAAGGAACGGTACTGCCTCAAGACCGGGTTCCAGCCGGCCACGTGGCACTACTGAGAGGGAAGACCGCCGTGTACGGCGTATGGCCGTGGCGCACCGTACCGCGTCTGCGGCAGCGATTCGAGCTGAGTTGCCACCACAGTGACACAGCGAACTGTTACAAATCGGTTACTTGAAGGACAGCTCCGAGCCAGACGCCCTGTAGCGTGCATTACACTTACTCCAAACCACTGCCGTTTGCGACGTCAGTGGTGACAAGCTAGAGCTCATTGGAGGACGGAGTGGAGATCTGTTGTGTTTTCTGATGAAAGCCGGTTCTGTCTGGGTGCCAGTGATGGCCGTGTGTTGGTTAGAAGGAGGCCAGGGATCGCCTGCAACCAACCTGTCTGCGGCCGAGACACACTGGACCTACACCTGGAGTTATGGTCTGGGGAGCAATTTCTTATGAAAGCAGGAGCACTCTCGTGGTTATCCCATGCACCCTGACGGCACAGTTGTACGTCGGTCTAGTGATTCAACCTGTTGTGCTGCCATTCATGAACAGCATTCCAGGGGGTGTTTTCCAACAGGATAATGCTCGCCCGCATACCGCTGTTGTAACCCGACATGCTCTACAGAGTGTCGACATGTTGCCGTGGCCTGCTAGATCACCAGATCTTTCACCAATCGAGCACGTATGGGACATCATTGGACGACAACTCCAGCGTCACCCCCAACCAGTATTAACCGTCCCTGTATTGACCGACCAAGTGCAACAGGCATGGAACTCCATCCCACAAACTGACATCCAGCACCTGTACGACACAATGCATGAACGTTTGCGTGCTTGCATTCAACATTCTGGCGGTTACACCGGTTATTAATGTACCAGCATTTCACATTTAAAATGGCTCTTCTCGCGCTTACATTAAGCTGTGATCTTGAAACCTTAATCGATTAAATATGTTACCTATACAAATGTATTGCCGCCATTTCATTCGTCTACATCTATTTTTTCGTGGTGTTGGGATTTTTTTTTCCGTCAGTGTATTTGCAGCAAAATATGAGCTTCTAAATTCTCGATTAAAAAACACGTCGTTTCTAGACCGATACTACTCATGTCGACAAACCTTTTAGGAACATTTTGTTTTTAAAATAGTGCATGATTTTAACGCCAGGGGGTGTAGATGTACATCTTATTTTTGTCAATATCTCTACTTCTAGGGGTTCGATTTAAAAAATTCCTTTTTTGTTGGATATTGTTCCAGTATGATATGTGTTTCCTATAATTTCGAAATTTTTAAGTAATTCATAGACTTTCCGCTAGGGGGCGTAAAGCTAAATTGCGTTTCTCCCTATATCTCTGCTTCTAAATCTCCGATTTGAAAAATTCTTTCTGCACCGGATACAGCTCCTGATGGGAAATCGTTTGCACATAATTTCTAATTTTTGTAAAAAAAAATGGTTTGGCCACCAGGGGGCGTAAACCTTAATTTCCGCTTCTGATGTATTTGCAGCAAAATATGAGCTTCTAAAATCTCGATTGAAAATAAAAGTCTTTTGTTGACCGATGCTACTCGTGTCGACAAACCTTTTAGAAACATTTTCTTCTTAAAATAGTGCATGGTTTCTGCGCCAGGGGGCTTAGACTTATGTCTTATTTTTGTCAATATCTGGACTTCTAGGAGTCAGATTTAAAAAAATCCTTCTTTGTTGGATAGTGTTTCTAGTGTGACATGTTTTTCCTAAAAATTCAAAATTTTCAAATAATTCACAGACTTTCCGCAAGGGGGCGTAAAGGTAAATTGCGTTTCCCACTATTTCTCTGCTTCTAAACCTCCTATTTGAAAAATTCCTTCTGCACCAGATACAGCTCCTGATGGGAAATCCTTTGCACATAATTTCTAATTTTTGTAAAAAAGTGGTATGGCCACTAGGTGGTGTAAGTCTTAATTTCCACTTCTGATGTATTTGCAGCAAAATATGAGTTTCTAAAATCTCGATTGAAAAAAAAGTATTTTGTTGACCGATGCTACTCATGTCGACAAGCCTTTTAGGAACACTTTCTTCTAGAAATAATGCATGGTTTCTACGCCAGGGGCGTAGATGTATATCTTATTTTTGTCAATATCTCTACTTCTAAAATTAAAATTTGAAAAATTCCTTCGTTGTTGGATAGTGTTTCCGATGCGAAATGTTTTTCCTATAAATTCAAAATTTTCACGTAAATCATTTAAGACTTTCCGCTAGGGCGCATAAAGGTAAATTACGTTTTCTGCTCCTAAAACTCCGACTTGAAAAATTCTTCCTGTATCGCATACAAGACCTGATGGAAAATATTTTTCACATAATTTCTAATGTTTTGTAAAGAATGGTTTGGCCACCAGGGGTCATAAGTGTTAATTTATGATTCTGATGTATTTGTTGCAAAATCTGGACTCCTGAAAACTCGACTAAATTTTTTGTTTTCTTAGACCGATACCGCTCATATGGATAAACCTTTTGAGAATACTTTCTTCCTAAAATAATGCATGGTTTTCCCACCAGGGGACGTAAAGTCACATCTTATTTTTGTCGATAACTCTGTTTCTAAGAGTTCGTAAGCTCAAGATTCGGTTTACACCAATATCTGAGGGATTAAAGACTCGATTGAAAAACTTCTTTCTTCCGTCAGATACTATTGTTTTCCATACCGGTTCCATTGCCTTTGAATAACTTTGATAAATTTAATTTGCGTCAGAACGGATACAAAAGACGTGCTTATTACACCCGAAAATTCGGTGTCATCTTTCTTGTTTTTTATTGGAGGTTAGCGACCGCCATGAGCATCTAGAATTATAAGGGGCTGGCCGTCCCTTATTTAGGGTCACTAGTTCTAAGAAAGTAACAGGACGACACCTATCAAACAATGGTTCTTTCTCTATACTCTCTCTTAACGATAACACACTTGTCCCATCTCTGTGGGAGACCCTGTCTTCCAACCATTGTAAAAGGGTTTGGGTTGTGTCGTACCCACTGTACACTATTAAAAAAATTTTACTTGGTTGCACCAAAGAGTGGTGCTGCACCACTTTTGGGACAAAGGTTAACCTTAAAACACGATGCAGTTGTGCACCATATTATCGTATCCAACCTGAATGGGGCGAAGCTAACCCATTGCGCCATATTTTTATATGTTTCATGCATCACATCACACAGTGGTTTACCATGGTCCCAAATGTGGTGCAGCTGGTGTAACAGCACTTTTTGGTGCAACCTACTACAAAGTTTTGACAGTGTAGGATACACTCCTATAGTTGTTCATCTGTAGTGAACTCCTTCCTATATCTAAATGCTCCTTAAGTGGTCCGAACCGGTGGAAATCATTTGGAGCAAAGTTAGGACTGTAGAGTGGGGAGATGGCTGAGTACTTTTCGAGCCTACAGATCAGGGGAGGACTGGGAGGACCAAACCAGGTCGGGAATTTTAATCTTGTGGCCCACTATAGAGCTACGTGTACAATGAAAAAAATCTGTTAGATCCTGGATTCAGGGGAGCACTGATACCCCCCCCCACTCCAGCACCCGCCGCATCTCAGGGGAGCCTTACGGCTAAAAGGGGCCTCAAACTTCAACAAAAATATTTTACAAAATTTTGCGGAAACTTCATATGAAACTGGTTAAAGAAATAGCCAAGAACTAAAACAGGTTTTAGTGAATATTAAAAAGAAAGGCAATTTTTGCTTCATTCTTTTTATCAGTAAATAAGTAAACTCTTCAGAAACTATTTTTGTTGCTATAGTTTCTGAAATTTGGATGTCGGGAAAGCTCCTATTCCAGAGGACTTGCGGCCCTTTTCACAGCCATGGCAATAATTCCTATAATTATGGGATAGTTCCTGAAAAGTATGAAGAAACAGAGACCTATGCCACTTATTATTTTTCATAATAGAGTCAAGAGAAAAAATTTGTTACAATGTGCAAAATATTGTGCCATTATTTTAAGTGTTTTTGTATTCAAAAGCAGGGCCCGATTAAGGCGTTAGTGGGCCCCTAGGCTAAGACATTTGAGTAGGCCTCAAAGCTAAGACGTTTGAGTTGGTCTTTAAATAATTATGACACGGAATCATTATGAATTCCGTTAAAACACGAAACTGTAGCAATATGCTTGTGATAATTAATACGTAGTGCATTCTTCAAACTAATAAATTACCTGCAGAGTTTTCATAAAAAGTCACTTTATTTCCCTCAAAAGCATGAGTTAAAAGCTTAAGATTCTAGTTTTGTCTTGGATTTTTTGATGATTTAACATTGTATACTTTTCTTGGTTCACCCTTTCTGTCATACAATGTGAAGCCACAGGTGACTTCGACTATTAACGGTTGCAAATTGGGAGGGGCAGTGGTCTAAGCGATGGACTCTGATCATTCGTCCGAACGGGGTCCGGGTTCGAATCCCGGTGAGGCATGGATGTTGTGTTTGTCTTACGGCACTGGCTCTCTCCCTTTCCTGGAACCAGTGACCTTAAATTAGGGACGGGCGACTGCTTATAGCCCATTGAGTTGCTCACGGTGGTCGTTAAACCTCCAATCAAAAAAAAAAAAAATAAAAAAATGGGAGGTGTGGGTGGATGGTAGTGAAAAAGCTGAAACTGTCTCTCCGACACCGCTGTACAGAGAAACATGAAACCTTGACCCTTGATGAGTCACTGCCTTAAAATCTGTTCGTCTTCCAGCCTCTGTTTCTGACCAAGTGGAAATTATACGAGACAAAAGTAAAACTATTTTATAAACCTCTCTCTCTCTCTCTACCAATGTATCTAAGATTTGTTCAGGCGTGCCTCCTGGGGCGTTGATTATGGTCTGCCCCAAGGCTATAGCCGCTATAGACCACCCTCTTAATCCGGCCCTGTTCAAGAGTAAATAAATTAAGTAGTTTAACGTTTTTTGTGCCCCAATTCTTAATCGTTACTTATTTATTTGCTTACTTATGTTCTGTATTTTCATATAGACCGAAAAAGGTCATCGAACACTGTCACACATCAGAGGGGCTGGCCTTTTTCCTAAGACAATGAAATTTGCATGATATTATTAATTTTGATGCAAGTATTTTGCAGTACTTTGTATCGGTATAAAACTAGGGCAATCGTTTTAATTACAGTGTGCACGTTTGTGCTTCACGCAGTGAAGTGTAATAATTTTGATTTTTACCAAAAATACGAGTGCTTGTAGGCTCCAAAAATTTTGATTTATTAAAACGCCCGTAAAGCCTAGTCAATAGTATAGAAAAACATTTCGGTAACTGAAAGCTAATTTGTGCCTCACGCAATGAAATGTAATAAGTTTGGTTTTAATAAAAATTCGAATACTTGTAGGTGTCGTAAGCAAAATTATTCAAATAAATTTGTTCAACATACACGTGAATTTTGGGCAGGAGACAAAGGAAATTTCTTCGTTGGGAAAACGTGGTTATAGGCTCTCAGAGTCGGCCGTTTTGAAGCCCAGTTGTTTTACTATACCTATACTCGGGTCAAGGCTAACTTGCCTATGGAGTTAAAGTTACGGAGTGTGTACTTCCACTGCATAATATACGTAGTTCCAGTTGAAAAGCCCGTGTTCGAGTTTGAACGGAGACCTAAAAAGGACATGGATATATAGATGTTCTAAATGTTGTACGTACGCGCATTATAAAAATAAAGATCCCAGTTTCTTTTTCTTTTTTTTGATTGGAAGTTTAACGACCACCGTGAGCAACTCAATGGGCTATAAGCAGTCGCCCGTCCCTAATTTAGGGTCACTGGTTCCAGGGAAGGGAGAGATCCAGTGCCGTAAGACAAACACAACATCCATGCCTGACCGGGATTCGAACCCGAACCCCTTACGGACGAATGATCAGAGGCCAGTGCCTTAGACCACTGCGCCACCGGGGCGGCATCCCAGTTTCTGTCACGTTTCTAAAATTTACAAATATCCGCATTTTGGTGACGTCATTGTCACTTGTATTTTGCTTCAAAGAGGCTATACAGTATACACGGAGGATATTTACTGCGAGGGGAGAATTGTGTTAGTCTGAGGGTAAGTGGGGAAATAATGGTTTGGCGATTAAGCTTGCTCCTTTCTTCGTGGTTACTGTTTTAAAATACTCAATCAGAAATCGTTTGTCTGGTGGTCAGAAAGATTGAGGAGGTGTGGGGGTCGAGGGGTGACATTGGGGAACGCGGGAAGTTTCCTTTTGTCTTGCCTTAAGTCACCCTTAGGGAGAAGGGTCCGCGCCACATGGCACCCCATTAGTGCGCGGAGAAATACTGATACACAAGAGATATCTTACGGTGAATCGGTTTCACAGCATTAACAGTGTAATCAGGTTAGCTTTGGCCCGAGTAGAGTCACCAGAAGACTCTAAACATGGCGGCAATCCCATTAATGCACGCATCTATACCGTTTGGCGGCAGATCTTAACCCTTAACGCAAGTTAACCCTTTGATGCTTTGTACCGCATGCCGATAGATTCGCGGCGAAGAAGTACAACTACGGTTTACTTCAAGAGTGTAATCAATGATAGAGATGGTTTGCTGCCTCTAGACAATCCGATAGGCGAGTAAAATTTTAGAGCCCATCCTACGAGAAGGCGAGGACGAAAAGAAACGTTGAATTTGGGAAGATCGGAAGATGTAACGTTTCTACGAAGTTCAGACCTCCAAAAAGTACCCGAAGAAGTAATGTAGTAAGAGAAGAGTCGATGTGGACGGCCAAGCTCTGGAGAAGTGTTCCAGACGCGAGACGACCCATGGAACAAGAACTCTCGAAGGACGGCGCAAGATGACCAGCTATGGAACCGATGACCAAAACAATAGCGCTAAGTCATTTTCTTGCACGTCTTTTGTAAAAAAAATCGTGCTTTATAGGTTACCCGTTTATACGCCCGTCCGTCTGTGGACATCATGTAACTATTAGTCCGATTTGAAAAAGTATTTTTGCATTGGGAAGCTTGAAATGTACGAATGATGATCCTTTACTTCGTTTTTTTTTTTTTTTACGATGAACAATTTTGCCGCTAGAGGGCGTAAATGCAGATGATGTTGGATTCAAAATACATTTTATTCCATATATTTGCTTCTAAACATCCGATTGATTTTTTTTTTTACCTTTCGATTCCATTTTTGTCGAAGACTATTTTAGATATAGTCACTTTTTCTTCAAGTTACGCATAGATTTTCCGCTATGGGGGGTAAAAGTAAATTGCGTTTTTCCCGCTATCTTTGCTTCTAAAACTCCGATTTGAAAAATTCTTCCTGTACCGATACAGCTCCTGGTGGGAAATCTTTTGCATATATTTTCTAATTTTTGGCAAAAAAATAGTTTGGCCACCACGGGGCGTAAGCGTTAATTTCTGCTTCGGATGTGTTTGATTGAAAAAATTCAGCCGTGGACCGATACCACTCACGTCGATAAACCTTTTCGGAGTATTTTCTTCTCATATAATGCATGGTTTATCTGCCAGGGGGAGTAGATTTGTATCTTATTTTTGTCAATACCTCTGCTTCTAATGGTTCGATTTGAAAAATTCCTTCTTTGTTGGATAGAGTTTCCAACGCGACATGCTTTTCATAAAATTTCAAAGTTTTCAAGAAATTCATATACTTTCCGCTACGGCGCTTAAAGGTAAATTGGGTTTTCCCTGATATCTCTACTTCTAAAACTCCGATTTAAGAAATTCTTCCTGTATCGGATACAGTTCCCGGTGGGAAATGTTTTGCATATAATTTCTAATATATAGTAAAGAATGGTTTAGCCACCAGGGGTCGAAAGTGTTAATTTCTGATGTATGTGCAGCAAAATCTGAGCTCCTGAAAACTAGATTGAAAAAATTCTTTCGTCAACCGATACCACTCACATCAAAAAATCTTTTGAGAATACTTTCTTCTTGAAATAAAATTCCTCCAACGGAGTAGATGCAATCTTTTTGAAATGAAATTCCGCCAGGAGAGTAAATCTTATTTTTGTCCATATGTCTGCTTCTAAGAGTCCGATTTGAAAAATTGTTTCATTGTTGGGTAACGTTTCCGCTGCGAAATGTTTCTCATATAATTTCAAATTTTTCTTAACGCACAAATCTGCCACCAGAGGATGTAAGTTCACACGTTTCCGTTTACGGCAATATCTGCGGGACTAAAAACGCGACTGAAAAACTTCTCTCTTTGGTCAGATACTACTAACTATACTACTCCCTGTGCGCATTTTCTTCCCAAAATAATGCCCAATTTCGCCGCAAGGTGGGACAAATGTTTAATCTGTTTTTCTTAGTATCTCTGCTTCTACATGTGCGATTTAAAAAATTATTTCAACACCGGATGCCATTTACCTTGTAGAACACTTTAGGGTAGTATATGAGGAATTTTGTAGGTAGGTGGTGTTTGTGTACTTCGGTTTGCAGCTATATCGCAGCTTCTAGAAACACTTTAGATAAATCTCTTTACTGTATTCCATTCGCTACATTAGAGATGTGGAGCATTAACCTCTTTAAATAATGCAAAGATAATTCAAAGTGAAGGTCGAAAACTTATTTTCACTGTTTTTGCTTTCGGGAGACGTGTTTGAAAAGTTATTTTTCCTTAGCATAGCTTTTTCCATGAAGAATGCACTGCAGAACAATTGAATTAGAGATACCTGTCTAGTAACGTGTAGCACCACCTTTCGCCCTGATGACGGCGGCGATTCGTCTCGGCATGGACTCGACAAGACACCGGAAGCGTTGGGAAGCCATACGGATCCACGACCATTGAACAAGCTCCCACAGTTCACGAAGATTTGATGGAGGGTGGTCAGAGCCTCGAAAAACTCTCTCGATGGCATCCCAGATGTGCTCGATGCGATTGAGGTCAGGTGATCTAGCTGGCCAAGGAAGCGAGGTCACGTTGGTGGAGTGTTCATCCAACCATTCGGATACAATTCGGGAGCGATGGCACGGTGCATTGTCTTGTTGCAGGACGAGGTCCCCAGTAGGATGTTGAAGACGCACAAACGGGAGCAAATGGTCGTCCAGGATATTCCGATATCGTTGACCTGTGAGGGACGATGTCACACGTACCAGGGGTCCCATTTCAGTTCATGTAAACAGTCCCCAGACGAGAATGCCACCCCCACCAGCTTGAAGAGTACCCTGCTGGCAAGAAGGGTCCATCGCTTCATGTGGTTTGCGCCGTACTTGTATCCTGCCATCCGCATATACCAACGTGAATCTCGACTCATCAGTCCAGGCAACATTTTCCCACATGTCTAGGGTCCAGTGGCGATGTTCCCGCGCCCATGCTAATCTTTGCACCCTGTGATGTGTGGTCAGCAGCGGTACCTTCGTGGGACGATGGCTTCTGTATCCCATAGCGAGGAGATGGTTCTGGATGGTGTGGCTGCTTACACGTTTTTGTGCACCAGCGTTAAATTACCGAGTGATTTCTTGCACTGTGGCCCGTCTATCCGCTGTTACAATGCGAGCTAGCCGACGATGATCCCACTCATCCACACGCTGTTGTCTACGGCAGTTGGCCCTTGCAGGGATGGTTTTACCGGATTCGATGTACTCACGGTGCACCCGTAACACAGTGGCTCGTGAAAATCCCAGTGCTTGCACGACTTCCGAGAGGGAGTGACCCATTCGTCGGGCCCCGACGATTTGCCCACGATAAAATGCGCTTAGATCCTTCGTCTTACCCATACTGCGTCCGACTGTTCTGATTCTCGTCGCATCACTCCTTATATTGTCGGATCTCTGTATACGTCATGTCGTTTCCGTTTACAGGGCCACCCACAGCGCCACATTTGCATAACGCCAGCTGTCTCTAATTCAATTGCTCTTCAGTGTACATAGAAGCGATTGCGATGGCTGTGAAAAAAGGCGTGAAGTTAAATAGCTGCTTTCTCGTCATCCAGTTTTTATGAACTAAAGCAACGAAAATGATTTCTATAGATTTTACGTATTTACCGCAATAAAAAAAAATGCTTTTCTTCTTAATACTTCATTCAAAGCTGCCTTAATTCTTAGCTATTTCATTAACCAGTGTTAAACGAGGTTTCCGCAAAAATTTTGTAAAATATTTTTGCTCAGGTTAGAGGCCCTTTTAACCATAAGGACCCCGGTTGCGGGGCTATCAGTACGCCCCTGCTTTTAACTGTTCGACTTGAAAATCTCTTTGATACCTTCCTTGTGATATGAGAAACTTTTTGTGCGCCATTTGTTAATTGTGGAACTAAGTACATGTTTCCATTTCTGGATGTTTTATCGATTGTAGAAACCTGTTGATCGTTTTTCAAACCGGTTCCACGACTTTGAATAGCTTTGATAAATTTAATTTGCGTCAGAACGGATTCAAAAGACTTGCTCATTACAACAGAAAATTCGGTGTCATCTTTCTCACCTTCCGCTTGCTATGTCGTCATTACTTAAATTTATTGGAATGGGATTACATTGTTTCAAACGGTGTCAACCGCAGGTAGTTAGTAAGAACTTTAGCAAAATAATTTATGTGAGTTATTATAGAGCATTCCCAGGGGCGGATTTCCGAATAGGCGCGCGCCTAGGACCCCCGAAAACGTGTAAATTGTATTGCCAGTTTTGTTTTGGTTTTCACGGACTGAAACAAATTAATCCTTAAAGCGGCCACTTTGTTTGAATTGTCAATTGATATTTCACTTTCTCATATTAATAACATATATTTTTTCTTGCTGTTGTTACTCCAAATTTTCGAGTTCTTATCGATGTACTTGTTTTGAACGGAACATTTATAGTTTAGCCTTCCTATTACAATGGTAAGTGAAGGAAAGATTCACACTACCCACACTTTTCATTGTTTAAGGTAATTTTGCTTCCTATACTTCCAATGGAAAAACTTCTGTACACATTTTCTTCATAATTAATGCGTTTCCAAGGATGAAAATTTGAACATCGATTAAAATAGCTTCATTTTATAACTTGGAATACTTAATATTTCCTAAAACATAACCATAATTATGCAATCCAACATATGTTGGTCTACGGACGTCATCAAAGTACAGGTCGCGCCATCTTTTTTCTGGTTTCAACACCACCAAAGGAAAAGTTATTGATTTTTAATATAATTATGGTTATGTTTTAGAAAATATTAAGTATTCCAAGTTATGATATGAAGTTATTTTAATCGGTGTTCAAATTTTCATCCTTGGGAACACACTAATTGTGAAGGAAATGTGCACAAAAGTTTTTCCATTGGAAGTATAGGAAGCAAAATTGCTTGATGTCCACCTTAAGGCGAATACTTAACTGGCCTGCTGTTACATAAATTACTTTCATGCTACTTCCAGATAAAGGAAAACATCTGTGTTCAAACCTTTCCCCTTCCTCCCTGAGTTGCGATGAGGAGTGCTTGTAGATACTGTCCTGATGAACGGGGTTGTTTGCTGTTCATTTTTTTTTTTTTTTTCGTTGAGTGTAGGGTAATCAAGTTCTTTCTCAGCCCTAATCCCCCTAAACCAGCCTAAATCAAAAGAGTTAATATTTAGGCTGATAAAATAAAGAAATTCGAGAATATCACACTATTTATCTTTCTCTTATTTAACAGTAATAAAAGAAATTTCTATTGTACATTTTCTTATTACTTTCTCGTCTTCTGGTTTAATACTGATATTCATCAAGTATTCTCACCTTTCGTATACCTTAAATGGACATAAAACTAACTTTTGAAAAAGCAATAAAAAAGTTTCAATGCTACTGTTACTCGAAAAGCTGTGGTTCCTACTTTTCCATTTTAAACCGGATCTTCAGCATTTAATTCCTATGCTTCTGTTTCTGATAACTGCAGCGTAAGTTGAAAAAAAATCGCACATATTTTTGACAAAATAAACAAAAATCCAGACCTTCTCAATTTTCCGATGATAATAATAAGAAAAATGCTTTCAAGAAACAAATTCTCGTTTTCCTGCACTGACTGATGAAATTCTTACTGTCCAACTTTCTTGGTCCATAGCCTTATAATGGATTAGCTTTATTATCTTTTCGCTAAGCTAATTCATATGAATGATTCTCTTCCTACCAGCTAGCTAATGATATACTTGTACTAAGCTTCAAAGTAGTGTATTCAAAAGGGTGTTGTTACTAGTTAATTACGAACGTAAATAAAGTCTTAACGCTGGTTATTTATGGTAAGAAACTAGTTGTAAACCTAACAGCCAGACAGAGGTCTGACAAAAACTATGAATTGAGAAAAACTAACTTACACAAACTTCTTTATTATAAGACTCTTGGTCAACTAAAGCACACACACAACTTGTTTTACACTAATGAAGAATCTCTCCTCGTATTATAAACGCTCTCCGTAAAAAACAACGCTCTCTCATAACAACAACAAAAGCTTCCCCTAAGTCTCGATGAACGTGCCTATATACTAGCTACCACCACGTCATGACTTACACTCATTGCCAGATCTCATTCATCGGGTGAAATAATATTTCGTTCAGTAAGAAGATAATTTACATAGTAAAATAAAATAACCAGAGATAGTAAAATCAAAAGGAAAGTGAATATAGAGTATACGTTACAGCCTTCGTCTATGCCATGGACGGCTTAATTTCTTCGATTTGGGGAATGGTTCGCCACAGAAAAACTCTTCCACGAAAAGTCATCCACCCTTTCCAAGTGAAGTACTGTACACAAGCTGCATTGTACCTGAATTTTCTAATGTTGAGGACTTTTTCGGTTGCCAATGTCTTCAAGTATTTTATTTTTGCTTGATACTGTGCTCGTTGCCTACTAATTTGCTCGTGTAAAAACAGGATGATTTTTCAAAGTTGAAGCAATGGAAAGAGCACGTTTTGTAACTGAAACGCATTCCAATTTTATGACAACTCATACGCAATGTACTAATAAATTTAGAGAAATTCCATTTTCGTCGCCCTTAGCGTCAAATTTGCCAAGTCACTTGCAACAGAAAAGTGTAACCAGTTCTGCCTAACGTGTCAAATTCAAAAAAAACTTTTGCTATAACTGAAATGGTCTCTTCGTAGCGTAAAGCTAAAATTTACTGAATTTCCACTTTGAGAACTCCTAGGGTAAAATTTGTGAACTAGAAGTGAAATTTAAAATGGGCAAAATTTAATGAATGTTTGTAAAAATAATTTGTAAAATACTTTTTGAAATATCTGTGAAAACCAAATTCTTTGAATTTAGCGCCACTAGCAGAAAATTAACGAACTAATTAGAAATTTTAAATATTTAAGAAGGAAGAGTTAAGTCTAATCTGAGAGACGCAAAAATAATGTTTTCCCCTAAACTGAATAGTTTCTTCACAATAGAACTTTAATTTTTTTGAATTTTCGACCTTGACAGCCCTTAGCGATAAATTCATGAAACATTTGGGATATTTAAAGTGCCAAACATAATATCGTTTGATTTCCTATAAGCCGCAAAAATACTTTTTGAAATATCTCAAAGCACAAAAGACAAAAAAAAAAAAAAAGAAAAAAGTTCGATGTGCACGGAAAGAAGACAGAATATCATTTTAAAAAGTATAAAAACCATTTTCTTTCTTTTTTTTTTTTTTTTTTTTTGGTAATCTGACCGATTAAAATTTCTGAGGCAATAGGAAGAGAGAGGTGGGCCCCTGAATCTTTTAGCGCCTAGGGACCTGCTGTAGTTGATGTGTAATTTCTATGATGTCGCGTGTGATAATATGTCATGTGCAGACGAGATTGTTGCGTACTTTAAAGGCACGTACTGTTTTCAAAACAACGTCAGTTGGTCAGAGCGCAGAGAGCCCAGGCGCAACCGTCAAGAGAGAGTACCAGAGTGTTTATTCCTGAGTAGTTGCATGACGGACATCAAGGCGCCACTGTAATAAAAGCGATGGCATGTTCATAAGTATGGTGGCCTGGTATTGATAAAGACATAGAAGCCCAGGTCCAGAACTGCAATACCTGCGCAGAAAATGCTGACCTTCCTTCTGCGAAGCATGTGCCCTGGCCTGTTCCTAAATCTCTTTGGGAGAGAATACATATTGACCATGCAGGACCGCTCGAAGATCAAACCTTACTGGTTATAATGGATGCCGTGTCAAAGTGGCTGGAAGTTGCGCCCGTTTCGTCAACATCATCTTCAGCTACTATTGCAGTTCTAAAAACTATATTTTCACGTTTTGGCCTACCTAAAAGTATAGTAAGTGACAATAGCACATCATTTACTAGTGGTGAATTCCGTTCATTCATGGTGCACAATGGTATCAAACATATAAGGCCGCCCCGGTGGCGCAGTGGTCTAAGGCGTTGGCCTCTGATCATTCGTCCGAAGGGGTCCGGGTTCGAATCCCGGTGAGGCATGGATGTTGTGTTTGTCTTACGGCACTGGCTCTCTCCCTTCCCTGGAACCAGTGACCCTAAATTAGGGACGGGCGACTGCTTATAGCCCATTGAGTTGCTCACGGTGGTCGTTAAAAATCCAATCAAAAAAAAAAAAAAAAAAAAAAAAACATATAAGAACTGCACCATTTCATCCGAATTCAAATGGTCTGGCCGAACAGTGAAAACAGCACTAAAGAAGATTTCAGAAGGTACCTTGAAGGAACGCCTGGAGTGTTTCCTGTTCAATTACCGCCGAGCCCCTCTAACCAGTACTGGCATTTCACCAGCTGTGGCTATGTTAGGACGTCCTCTGAGGAGTTGACTTAATTTAGTTCGCCCGGGGGAGAGTCACAACGAATTGTCACCAACTTATAGTCCTGGGGACTCTTTTAAAGCAGGTGATAGAGTCTGGGTAGGGAATTTCGGACTTGGACCTGCGTGGGTTCTGGGCTCCGTGATCGGACCCGTGGGAAATGTCATGGTGGGGGTAAATACGCCAGCTGGAAGTTGGTTCCGCCATCTGGACTAAGTTAAAAGTGCAGCGACACCATACGGAATATTTATGGATCCAGAGAAGACCCTACAGAAGGAACCTGAGACACTTCCAAAGTATCCTTCCGCATCTGCACCGCTAGAACAGGAGCCTGACCGACAAGGTAAAGAAGTGTTTTTGGATCAAGGACAATCCACAGAACGTGCGTTACCATCGACTATTACAACAATCCACAGAACGTGCGTTATCATTGACGCATTACGCCGTTCGAATCGGGTTCGTAAACGTCCGGAACGTTAAGTCTTGTAATAAAATACTGTTATCGTAGAGACGGTTTGAATTGTTTATATGTATTTTTTTTAAGGACAGAAGGAAATGCTGTAGTTGATGTGTAATTGTCTATGATCTCGCGTGTGATAAACGTCATGTAGCGAACGAGATTGTTGCGTGCTTTAAAGGCACGTACTGTTTTCAAAACAACGTCAGAGCGCAGAGAGCTCAGGTGCAAGGGACAAGACAGACGTATAGGGGGACCGGAAAGTAATGTCGTTTTGGGCAGCAGTTGTGAGGTGTTTATGTACGTTCAACGTAAAGTAATTGCATGTACAAGTGAATGAACTATTCGCCTTTCACTTATATAGGTGTTTTTGTCTTCCAGATTTTCAGAACAAAATGAGTGACATAAAACCCAAGGAGAGCCATGTTCGTCACTGTACGCTGTATGAATTGCACAAGGGGAACAATGCAACTGTGGCCACCAATAACATGTGCGCTGTTTACCCGAATGCGTTAAATGTCCGCAAGTGCCAGCGTTGGTTCGCCCAATACCGATCGGGCAATTTTGACCTCTCTTATGCCCCTCGTGCAGGGAGTCCCATGGAGCTGGACAATGACCTGCTGCATGCAGCCGTTGAGGCATATCCTCGTCTAATCATTGCTGAATTATCCCAACATCTTAATGCATCATGGTCTACTGTTCGAGAGCACCTGCAACAGATATAGAAGGTCTATAGACAAGGAGTCTGGGTCCCACACCAACTTTCACCTGACAACGAAGCCCAGCATTTCACCATCTGCAACTCTTCGCTCAGCCGAAAGGAAAAGGATCCATTTCTTCATCGAATTGTCACTGGAGATGAAAAGTGGGTTCTTTACGTGAACAACAAACGCAAAAACCAGTGGCTTTCTCCAGGTCAGACACCAGTTCCTGTGCCAAAACCAGGACTGCACCCCAAAAAGGTTTTGCTCTGTGTTTGGTGGACTACCGCTGGCATTGCTCACTTTGAGCTCTTGGAACCCGGACAGACCGTAACGGCAGACACCTATTGTCAACAACTGGACCGTTTGAAGCAAGCTCGTACTGTAAAACATCCAGCACTGGTCAACAGAAAAAGTGTCATCCTCCAGCATGGCAACGGGCTCACTCGGCGAGACGGACTCAGCCGGGGCCGCTGGGACTCCTCCTCCTCTCTATGTTTACGGGCCCGGCCACTGGATTAAGAACTTGCTTGTGACGTCACGCTAAGCGACGGGCATGTCCATGGGTAGCAGAAGACATTGTGAAAGTATTCATTATTTGCTTCAAAATATATCAATTCCTTTTGACTAATGATTGTCAGCAGTTACTCCATGTACAAAATGTAAAATTTGTGTTAAAAAAATTAGTGGCAAAGAAGGTTGAAGAGTTGAATGTGGTAAACGGAAAATGTTCAAAATGTAATCAAACTAAATTTGAACTGGGACTAAAGTGTGCTTCTGTGTTTTTAAATATATTTTTAAATAACTACTTTAAGTTGAAAAATGACAGCTTAAATAACAGGCCAGGAAAACTAAAATATACAATGTTTTCAGAAGTTACTTAATGATTCTGGTTTTCCTGTGTGCCTCACTAACAACGGGAATATCTCCAAATTTTGGCAAAAACATTTGATAATCATCATTGCAGGGGAACTAAATCCTAACCCCAGTCTAACTACCCTAAACCTCATACAAATAAATATATTTGTATCTTGATTTTTATATACCATTTGCATTTTCAATTTTCATTACATGTGTGGGAAAAAATTATCATGCATGCATGTTTTAACACATGTCCGTAACCATGGGGGGCGAAATCAGTACATGGCAAGTTTATTTTTCATTTATTTATTTCTCTGTGTACACTGTGCTGGGAGTTACACATTCTCAGTATTAATTTAGTCCAGTTGGCAGGATCAAAACTTTTTCATTTAAAGCGAGAACCTCCTCTCCTTCCTGGATGAAAGCTCTGACTGCCGTGGCCTGTATGTTCTGGACATTACGCAGATAAATATATTTCCAGTTCCTACAATTTAAAAATAGACTAAGGGAGGGGAGGGGGAGACTAAGTTGTTAAAACTACACATAAATATAGGCTGTGGTAGCATTATTGGCTTTTTTTTTTGTGTCTTTCTTTTCCAAATACCTTTTCAGTATTAATTTAGTATATACGTAATTGGCTTCCCTCATTTTTTTTACTTATTTCTGTGTATACTGCAACATTAACCTGGTGCATCATTATTATAATTTTTCTCCTCTGTGAATTACCTTTTCAAACAAATTCTCAGTATATAAATTTTGGAACAGTCTGCCTCTTCAAATATATTATTTTTTGGATGAAAACAATGTAATTAAAAAAAGTTAGGGTCTAAATATACAATTTTGGAGGCTGTTTTATTAATTTTTCGCAGGTTTTTCTTTTACAGATGCAAATTATAATCTAACGGTACGTCAACATTCTAACAGATTGGATATCAGTTACTTTCTGCGTCTGTTTGAAACTGCATCAACACAGCTTTTTGGTATAACCGTTTATATTCGTGCAGAACGGAAATAGCGAGAAAGTGTAATTCCCGAGAAAGGTAAAACGGAGGCAATTTTCTTTCCGTTTTTTTTTTTTTTTTTTTTTTACCCTTAAATTTTGCTTGAACTGTTATGGCAAGATATAATTTACAGAAAACTAGAATATGAACTGTATTAAGCTCTTCCTTGAAGCATTAAATACGACTGAATGCCCAGAAGCTTATAATGCTGTAGCCTTCTCGGTGTACAACTCCGTCGCTTAGCGTGACGTCACAAAGACGATGGCCAAGCCCGTAAAGAGAGGAGGAGTGAGTGAATCCCGGGAGCCCCGACTCAGCAGACGATCAGAGTTTTGTCTGGGAAGTTCTGCCCCATCCCCCTTATTCCCCTGACATTGCACCATCTGTTTACCATTTGCACAAATCTATGCAGCACTTTCTTAATGGGAAAAGATTCTTGTGACGTATATTCTAAATTAACTTTCCTTTTTAGTTTCTTTCTCTATGTAAATCTTGAGTTTATTCTGTTATTCTTCACTCTCAACGTAATATCTTTTCTCTCAAACGAATACGTTTGGCAACACAATTGAGGTTGAATGAACGTGACGTATGCCTGAGTTTTGATAAGAACAAGAGATAAAAACGACGACTGATCTATTGCTTGAGAGCGTTGGGTTGTAAACTGATTATTGAAAGGAGCGTTGTGAAAAGAGCGTTGTGTTAAAGAGTTGTGTGGTGTGTGGAGAGTTTAGCGCAATATGCTATGCTACGATGTGTTTGCTACATCCTGAATAAAGCACCTTTTCCGTAAGTTTGACTTCTGTTGTTTACATGTTTCGTCTGGCCGCTAAGGTTTCTTTCATTTAGGAACTATTTCTTAGTTTGTTGATGTTTTAAATTAATGTAGAAGTAAGACAAGACTTCTACGCCATATTCTACAATACTAATGATGTCAAAACGTGGCTCTCAGACTTCTTTGCATCACAACCAACGTTCTTTTTTATAAAGATGGCATTGAAAGTTTTGTTTTACGATGGGAAAGTGTGTTCGATAATGATGGCGATTACATAATTGATTAAGAAATAAATTTCTTCTGTTACAAACAGTGTTTCTCTTCTTTTCCAAAAACGACATTTTTTTCCGGTTCCCCCAATACCATGCAGTTAAGCTTATATTTATGTTATATTCTGTTCTATGCAGTTAGGCTGACAAGTTATTTTGTTATTTGTAGAGTGGTGTTTGACTAGGTTTATTATTAAAATGTTGTGCCTCAAAAGAAGTGCTTTTCTTGAGTATTAAATTAATATAAAATAGAAGTGAAGGCGGAAGCTACAAGAGGCCCCAAAAGATCTAAAGTCGCCTCTGAGCATTCCAAAATCTTGAGAATAGGTTATTGCAATAGTGATTAAAAACTGTAGTTTAGAAATATTTTAATAAGGTCAGTCAGGAGGATGAAGTGTTTTGGATAAATCAGTTGATATCATGTGTTAACATGGGTCGCACACACACAAGCCATAATCACGTGTTCCTTTACATCATTACTAATTCTTAAAATTAAATGCTGTTGTTAAACTGGTATTACAAAGTTTTTTTTTGTTTTTTTTTATGTGTCGCATGTTTTTACAAATTGTATCACTGAGGTCAAATGAAACACAGTTTTGGAATTATAGCATATTCAGAGTACATTTTACAGGCGGCACTCTTATCTTCCGACGGAGTAAGGGTGAATCACACAAAACGCGGTACTTTTTCGTATATCTATATGCATAGGCGCCTGCAGGAAATTTTTCAAGGGGGAGCAAGTGTAATTAATTAAAGTTTGGCTGATTTGTAGAAACAGTAATTCGTGAAAATGAAAGATTAATACTACAACTACTGTAAGAACGGACATATTAATTATGTTAAACTGGGCATTATGTTACTATTTCACAAAGAAAAGTAAAACAGTACAAAGCCCAAGAAGGCGACAGAAGGCTCGAGAACATTTTTTATGATGTCGAGGGCCACAGACAAAAAACCTAAGTTTTCTCACGCCTTAGAAAGGGAGAGGCCTTTCCAACGAACTGATAACATCTTCAATGATATCGCGACCTTCGCTGTACATTGTCAGCGTTGCACAGATGCCTAAAAGTATGGAAAACCAGCCGTCCACCTTTGTATAGATACAACAATGTATATTGTGTTATTGTGAGAATGTACTTCGGCGGTAGGATTACTTTCTCAAAGGGGCACTTCCTAATGGATGGATCTGACGAACCGCAGAGACACGAAAGGGGGGATTAAAACCCATCAGTTAATAACGCCACGCAGACACCAGGTATTAAGTCGGTGCGGGACGTCAAAGGAGGTACAAGTGGCAAGAGAAGAGCGCCAAGTCAGCAGGTCGGAGCCGAAGGGCTTCGCGCATGCGTAGCGCGGAGGAGGCGAGGAGAACAGGTCTCTTAGAAAGAACCTGTTAGTCAGTCTGCTTTCGTCTAGCGGAGAGAGTAGTTCTCCGGTAAGGGGACGCGAAGCGTTTTCCTTTTTTTTTTTTTTTGTGGGCAGACGGACGCTCCAGGCACACGGAGGTCCGAGGCTCTGGATGAGATTAGCCAGCGCACTATCTTTGGAGAGATAGGGCTTTTGGTTGCAGCGGTACAGGTCCCAGTTTAGGAATCCCGCTTGCATAATAGATATTCCGCTACAGCAAGTCAATTCTTAGTACTGGCTAAGATTGAATCCGTAACGACAGGGAAGCACAGTTTAGGCTAATCATAGTATTCTCAGAGATACAGATCTACATAATAGTAGGTAGATTCTCTCTAGAACGTCAACGCCGAAAGCTAGGACTTAGATATTTTTCTTCGGAAGTGATTTTCCTAGGTTTCATGCCTACGCACCGTAGTGAAATCCGAGGTTCTTAGAGGAAGGTTAATCCACCGCCGTCGGAACCTAACTGATTATTTAATAAATGTTTGTGCCGTATTGATAAATCCTTTCGAGATCCTTATATCTTAGTTGTGATTATTATTCTGTTCGTTCAGCTGTTTTGATCCGCCTTCCTGGATCACAGATTTCATAACAAAGTGGGGAAGGCTTCGTTTGTTCGCCCGAATAGAGTTTAGGGAGTGTTTCAGGGAAACAGAAACGCTTCCTTGTGTTGGTGAGTAGCACCTATAACGTGGACGCCTCAGAGGCAAAAGTAGGAGGCGGGGCCACGGCAAGTGAGCAGTACTTTCGCTCTCACAACTACTACTACTACTACTTACTTACTGCACTAAAGCACTACTACTACTACTACTATTATTAATTGATGCTGCTCTTGAAGAAAGTGTATGTTAGTAATAGTCATGCATTATCATGTACATTGGTAACTGTTTTCAAAATAATGAACAGTGTCGAGCAGGGCCAGGCCAAGCCTGTTAAGTTCAGCACACACCACCCTAAGCTGAACTTGTTTATGCGTACGTACCTTACGGTTTGCTAGGTTTTCTGCTTTCACCTTATCGTTTTCCAATTCCAAATTTCCTATAAAATTGGGATATTATATTAAACGCCTAAAACTGCATCTTTCCTTGTGGTCCAGTTCTGTGAGTGTAAAAAAAAAGAAGTAATAAATAAAATAAAGAGAAAAATAATTCTACAGGGGGTCAAGTGACCCCCGCCCCCTGTCGGCGCCCATGTCTATATGTACAAGGAGTATCATAATTACAGACGACCACTTACAAAGGTATCACCAAAGAGAAAATTTGATGCATGTGTTATGTTTCAGATAACATAGTTTCCAACGATATAATATTCTTAAAATACATAAAATTTCATGTTGTTTAACATTACCACATGTTTTCACCGCTTCCATAGTTAGTATAGTTAGCATAGTTATAGGTTCCAGAAGAGTTTTTTTTTTTTTTTTTTTTTTTGAGATGTGACATAGATTCCAAACATTTTGATTTATTAAAACGCCCGTAAAGCCTAGTAACTAATAAGGAAATTAAAATTTTCGGTAATTGAAAACTAACATATTTTCGCAAAAGGGCCTCGAATATTTTTTTCCTTAACAATGGGGGGGAGTTTTTCCGGTACGCCACTGCTCTGACCTTTCGTCCAAGCGGATCTGGGCGTGGTGATACCGGGCGAAGAATGGATGGTGGGCTAGTCCTACGGAACTGGCTCTGTCTCCTCCCTGGAACCAATGGCCCTGAATTAGGGACAGACCTATCTATACAGCTCATTTCATTGCTCACGACGGGCGTTAAATCCCCAAACACCCAACAAGAACAAAAACAACAAAAAAAAGATAAAATTTTGATTTTGTTAAGTGTTTCACATTCTTGTAACCAACTAAGACAATCTTCAAATTATGTTTAAAAAAAATATGAGAGAACGGCTAAACGTAAACATATGGTTGAGGTATCAAATAAAGGTCTTACCATGTAGATGTGCCAGTCGAAGAGAAAAATGAGATTGGGGAAACGGTTCGGGGTTGTGGGGCGGCAAAGTTCCCATGTAAAGTCAATGGGAGAAGCTTGCGGTTGACTCACGCGCTGTTGAAGGCGGAAGTATGGAGTGACTCAGATAGTCCGAAGTCTCTTCTCAGCGAACCGTTGTGCAAAACAACGCTAGCAGGAATTTGTTTGAAAGTTCTTATCGGAACAGCGAACAGCCGAAGACCTGATTGCGTTGTGCCATTGAACTGTGTGATGTATACATACAATTTAACATTCATTCGATCCAGTTTATTCACGTAGGTAAGACGTTTCCCATTATGTAAAGATGTAAATAAACTTTTCATATGAGTTTATTCTTTAAAAAAAAAAAAAAAAAAAAAACTAATCGTCGATTCCGACCGGTTTCGAATCCCGGTGAGGCATGGATGTTGTGTTTGTCTTGCGCCCTTGGCTCTCTTCCTTCCCTGGAAGCAGTGACCTTAAATTAGGGACGGGAGACTGCTTTAGCCCAAGCGTTGGCTTATGATCATTCGTTCGTGAAATGTCCGGGTTCGAATCCCGTGAGGCATGGATGTTGTGTTTGTCTTGCGCCCTTGGCTCTCTTCCTTCCCTGGAACCAGTGACCCTAAATTAGGGACGGGCGACTGCTTGTAGCCCATTGAGTTGCTCACGGTGGTCGTTAAATCTTCAGTCACAAAAAAAAAAAAAAAAAATTACCGTCGATTCCGACGGGTTTCGTCTAGTTTTAATAATTCTGCAAACATATCTGTTGTGTTTTCGCGCATTTGCCTTAAGAAAATCTTTTAAATAATATTTATACTTTGTATTTTGGATTATTAGCTTGTGGTTTTGTTAGAATTGTTGCACTCTTCTTTTCTCTAAATAATTTAAATATGAATTTTTCAAAGTTAAAATCTTTGTTCAGATCCTTATTTCTATTTATCATTTCATTTGAGGAAGTCTGGAGATCTGCAGGAAGTTTCTCACGTGACCAATGATAATATCAGGCTCCTTTACTATCATACGACTGGATTTAAAGGCATATATTTTAATGCACCTTTTGCGTTGAGGTTTTTATTGCCGTGTTAAAAGTTTCAAACGCCTGGCAGCAATAAAAGTTACTGCGAAAAGACTATCACCTTGACGGCCTGTGATGAATGTTTATGCACACGCCCTGGGAGAATTTGCTTCGTTGACTAGACACAGAGACCACGTATGACGTCACAGCACTGTCTGACATCCGGGTAGTTTTGCTCTTGTTGACGCGAGAGTGAGATACCAGAGGAGAAACATTTTACCCAGACGCGCCTGATGTAACTGGTCATGTGTTCGCTGTGAGAAAGAAAATGTGCGATCATGTTAGCTTTTGCTAAAGATAAGGCCTGCCGCCAGTTAGCGAGCTGTTCTACGAGTTATCATTTTAAATAAAGAAAAGGTAGGGCAATTTTGCTTGTTTTCTTTATTAGTCCCTTTCCATTAACAGTCACCTTCGTAAATCTGCATCAGAAGATGGGCCCGCGTGAATTTTAATTCTCAGACAAATTAACTTAGAGACTTAATTCATTTTCTTTCCCCTGTACGCTGCTTTGCATTCAGATAATTTTTTCCGGTGGTAGGGGGGCAATTACAAACTATGAGGGGCTGAAACTTGTTGACTGATTATATACATATAATCGCATTTTTTTTTTTATAAACATTTAAACATTTACTTATGCTCGTATATCACAAATGCAATTCCACGAAATCTGCTCATACAAGTTATTAAAAACGTAAAAGTGTTACATCTTTGCTTTTAATTCAGTAATGAGCACGGATTTCACCATGAGGTGGTGTAAAATATTAAGGATGCTAGGTAAGATAACGCTGTGCTGGAGATCCCCCCCATAAAAACAACAACATTAGGAGTGATAAAATGTCCTCACTGTAATCGTTTTCTTGTGTTTTACAAGAAAACGTAGGTTGTAAATCATTCCCCTGCAATTGGGTTTCAGTCCCTTTAGATTAGAACATAGTAGTGAAAAAAAAAAAGGATACTAATTATTTCGATGCCAATTTAATTTTTGTTATTGTTGTTGTCACAGAGTATAAACCACACAAATGTCAGCTTCCAAAATTTGATGTATTGCAGTGAAACAGTGACGCACGCAGGAATTTCAGTTGGAGGGGGGCTATATTTGGACTTCAATTACCATATTAATATACTATTAGAAAGTTTTCTAGAGAACGAAATTCCTTCTTCTTTCATCAAAAGAACTTTAAGAAAAATTATTCTGAATAATAGAGTAAGGTTGGCAGATCTGCTTTAATTTTCTACACAGTTAATAATATGATTCTGACCAATCAAAGCCGTAAGGAAGTTGGCTAGAGGATGCCTATTAACTACCTAAAGGAACCTTAGTGCTATGGATATGACGGTCCTATTAAAACAAAAAATTTAAATAATATAAACAAAATCACAAAAAAAGCTTAAAAATCTGTTTATAAAAGAAAATAAAAACAAATAAAAAAAGAAAACTAGTTATTCATCACTAGGATAGCTATACTAAAAATAGTAAAACCAACATTAAAATTAATAAGATTCTGATTAATCTATAGAAGCTCACTAAGGTGATTTAATACATGCAAAGATTATTAAATAAACTGCTCGTGTATTTTATAATATTTCTCATGTATTCTGGAGAGTTAATTCTGCTCATTCTGATCATACAGATCCACAGTCTTAAGTTTATATATTTTTTTCTCTGGTTAAAATCTCCGCGCGTTGGTTTCTTGCTGTATGAGGAGGCCATCAGCCCCACCCTCACTGCCCCCCCAGCGTCTAGGGAGTGGCAGGAAGAGGTCAGCCATGTTCTCCTCTTGTGAGGAGAAAAGTTTTTGTCACACAAGAGGTAAGCTCTCTTCCTTGTTTTTGGGTTCTAGGTTCTATAAGTTCAATGTTTGTACTTTATGTACCTTTTCTCTGTCGTTTTTTAGCTTTTCAGCTTTTAAGCATTGGTTTGTCTGTTAACATTTATGAGGGTTTTAACTCTTGCTTTTCTTTGTAACTTTGAGCGTCTTTGGGGTACCTAGGAACAGAAGATGGCTAAGCTCGTTCCTTTTCTATGCGCTGTCTATGCGCTGTTTTTCAAAGTAGTTAAGTTCTTAATAACTAATTAATTATGCACTTAAAGCACTGCTGAAATACTTTGTACATATTGCAACTAACTGTTTAAGGTATATAACTTTCACAAAGTTTTCTTTAGTTAATTATTATCTTTAACTTATTCTCGTTTTCGTGCTGTCATAAGTTGTAGAGTAGGGGGTTTTAGACTCAAGTTTTTCTTTCAAAAATCTGTTCGTTATAAATTAACATTTCCTTTTTTACTTGCAATGTAAAATTTGGATTTCTTTTGCATTGTTTTCAGGTTTAAATTCTCTCTCAAACGAACTTGGAATTTCGTTATAGCTGAAAATCATTTCTATTTATTATGTCACTCTCACAGCTTGAGTTCTCTTTAATCTTCTTCTCTCTGTTTAATAGTAACAGATGAAGAGCATGGGTCGGGCCATGAAGGTTAATGGATGCAAGCGAAATTGTTAACTAGTGCTAGGTCATGCTACTCTACGGAGGACATGACTTATATATATATTTTTTAAACTATTTTAGGTGGGAATGTTACTTGCATCTATGGCCTTGCAGAAACCCATTTCCAACTAGGTCTTTGTGGAAGTGAGAAAATGCAGAGTTTTTGCTGGTCCTTGATAAAGCCAAGGCTCAGTATTCTCGACACCTTCTACATTCAGTTGTTTTATTTTATTTTTTTATCTTTTCTCCTTTTACTCACACAGGTAGATACATAACCTTTTCTATGTTGTACTAGGTGTGAGTCAAAATTATATATGTATTTTTTTGCTTAGGTATCTTCTTTATAGAATGTGAATTCTGAATTTTCAAAACTGCTGCGTTGCGCGTTTTGATTTTCAGGTTATTTTGCACCCTTCGTTTTAAATTCTAAAATTTTTTCCTTAGTCTTCAGTTTTGCTCTTAAGTATATATATATATATATATATATATATATATATATATATATATATCTGTTGGAGGGGGCTATATATATATATATATATATATATATATATATATATGGGATGTAAGGTCAGGTGATGCGTAACATCACAGCCTCTCCTTGACAAATGTCAACCCCGCCTTCTCGTGGTGCATCCTGTTCCTACTAAAGGGGCTCTGACGACCGCCAATAGCGGTATAACTATACCATCGGGATTAGAGGAAATTCTATCCCACACTCACCAACCCGCTTGGCCAGCGTGGTGAGTTATGGCCAAACCCCTCCAAAATGACTCCACAACTTAAATCTTGGCCCTCAGTCTCCGGCAGCTGGAATGTACCTGGCCAAGGCAGCGGCCAGTGCGACATGAAGGCAGAGGGTGCTAAGAATCCCCAGAGGACCGGACTAGGCTGCCATCTGATGCTGACTTTGGCAACGTACAATGGACGCTCCCTATCTTCTGATTCAAGGCTTCTTGAATTGGAAGAGGAACTAAAAAGGATCAAGTGGGACATCGTCGGGCTAAGTGAGGTAAGGAGAAAGGAGAAGATCTCATCGAACTGAAAAGTGGACATCTCTTCTACTATCGTGGGACAGATACTGGCAGAACTAGTGGTGTTGGATTTATAATAAACAAGAAACTGAAGGATAAGGTTGTAGAAGTTGAAAGTTCCTCTGACAGAGCTGCACGGCTTGTTATCCAACTCTCGAAAAGATACCAGGCTCAGATTATTCAAACTTATGCACCCACCACAAGTCATCCTGAAGAAGAAATTGAAGAATTTTATGAGGAAATTTGTCATCTAAATAATAAAGGTAAGCAGCACTTGAAAATAATTATGGGAGATTTCAATGCAAAAAATAGGGCAACGGCAACAGAATGAAACTTCAGTAGGTAAATTCGGTCACGGCAACAGAAACCAGCGTGGAAATACTCTCGTTGAGTTTGCAGAGGCAGAAGGGTTTTTCATCTTGAACTCCTTCTTCAAGAAAAAGCCACACAGGAAATGGACATGGAGACATCCAAATGGGACGACAAGTGAAATTGATTTTATTATGTGTAACAAAAAATTCGTCATAGAAGACTGCAGTGTGCTAAACAAGTTCAACACAGGTAGTGACCATAGATTGGTGAGATGTAAGATGCACCTCAACACTAAACTTGAACGTGGCAAGCTCATAAGACAAACAAAATCTATTGACATAACCAACCTTAAAAAACACCATAATACCTTCAAGTTGGAACTGAAGAACAGGTTCTCTGCTTTAGAAGGCCTAACATCGGAAGAAGTGGACATCTCTGAAGTTAACAGAAAAGTAACCGAAGCTCTTATGGAAACAGCAACAAGATTAGCTGGATCTAAGAACAAGTTGCATGTAAATAAATTATCAGGAAAAACGAAAATGTTGATGCAAAAAGAAGAGAGATGAGGACAACTAAAGAAGATGTGACTTCCAAAGTGGAATATATAGAGCTATGCAAGACAGTACGAAAAAGTATCACTGAAGACGTAAGAAAATTCAACTGTGAACTAGTGAGGAAAGCAATTGAAAACAACCAAAGCCTAAAGATAGCAAAGGGACATCTCAGTAAGGGAAGAAAACAGATTATGGCACTGAGAAAAGAAGATGGTTCTGTAACAAGAAATAGAGGCGAAATTTTGACAAGAGTGAAAGATTTCTACTCCAAATTATATGAAAGGGATGATACATGCACTCCAGACATCATGAAAGATACCAGTACCAGAGTTCCTCCAGTCCTTCCAGCAGAAGTTGCACATGCAATCAAGAACATGAAGCGGGGAAAAGCTCCAGGAGAAGATGGTATTACTGTAGACATCATACAAGAAGCAAGTGGAGAAATCGAAACAGTACTCGCCCAAATTTTCACTCGATGCCTTAATGAAGGAAAGATTCCTGAGGACTGGAACACCGCTACAATGATCCTGCTACATAAGAAAGGTGACATTGAGGATCTCGGAAACTACAGACCTATCAGCCTCCTATCAGTAGTTTATAAAATCTTCACTAAAGTTCTTTCACACCGCTTGAAGGTAACACTGGACATGGCTCAACCGAGAGAACAAGCTGGATTCAGGAGTGGCTACAGCACAATGGATCATATCCATGTACTGAGAGAACTAATTGAAAGAGCGAGGGAATATGAACTGCCATTGTGCATGGCTTTTATCGATTATGAAAAAGCCTTTGATTCGGTGAAACCATCAGCAGTTACAATAGCTTTGGAGTCCTGCGGTATTGAAGATGCACACATTCATATTATTAATAACATCTATGAAAATGCAAGTGCAAAGATTCGGCTGTTTGAAAATACAACACACATAAAAATTCGAAAGGGAGTGAGACAAGGTGACGCCATATCTCCCAAGCTCTTTAATGCCACATTGGAAAATGTCTTTCAATCACTGAAATGGGAAAACAAAGGGATAAAGATTAATGGAGATTATCTATATCACCTTCGTTTTGCTGATGACGTAGTCATTTTTGCAACTACCCCATCAGAGCTGCAGAGTATGATCCAGGAACTTGCTGACAAGAGTAAAGAAGTGGGATTAAAAATGAACTTTCAGAAGACAAAAGTGATGTTCAATGCTTTTACAAGAAATGAAGATTTATCGATTGATGGAGAAAAGCTGGAGATAACAGACACGTACGTTTATCTTGGACAGCAGATATCAAGTGAGGGTCACATTGATGAAGAAATTAATCGGCGTACAAAACTTGCCTGGAGAGCTTTTGGAAGAAACGGCATAATTTTCAAGAGCAATATGCCATTATGCCTTAAAAGAAAAGTGTTTGATCAATGCATCCTTCCAGTGCTTACGTATGGTGCAGAGACGTGGACCTTAACTAAAAGAGACATACAAAGGCTGCAGACAACTCAAAGCAGCATGGAGAGGTGCATGCTTGGTGTAACCAGGAGAGATAAGAAGAGGAACTCGTGGATCCGTAAAATGACAAGAGTGGAAGACATCATGATCAGAGTTAAATCCCTGAAATGGCAATGGGCTGAACATACTGCCAGAAGGACAGACCATCGATGGACAGCCGAAATTTTAGATTGGATTCCATGGGACAGGAAAAGACCCAGAAGAAGACCACATGGGAGATGGGTGGATGAAATTCGAAAGTATGTGGGAGTGACATGGAGGAGACTGGCACAAGACAGACCGTTGTGGAGGAAACTTGGGGAGACCTTTGTCCAGCAGTGGATTGATAATGGTTGACAATGATGATGATGATGATGATATATATATATATAGTATACGCACATAGTGTGTGTACATATATGTCTAGTGTGCACCTATAGTTTTTATACAGTAGTGACGTACGTCGCTCTTAATCGCTTTGCGAAGAAGACACAGTGTAATTTTTTGAATATGTAAAATAATATTTTTGAAAGTTTAATTTGTGACGTACGCCGCTCTTAATCTCCTTGGAGGAAACTTAAGCCCCCAAAGCCCTCTCCGTGGGTGCGCCAATGCAGTGCAAACATCTCTACTCTGTGGAATTAGGTTTTTATTGCGGGAGTACTTCGATTTGTCAGTGCTTGAAAACTTGCCCCTTCAGCGAGGACTGTTTAATGTTTTATTGAAGGATGATAGAAATTTCAGATTGAGGTCCATGTGGATGTTTTTTTTTTTTTTTTTGTCATAATATTTTCCTCATTTTCTTAATTTTTTTTAAACGAATTTTTCCGAGTATTCCGCTTTAAACGAAAACAATTAGACTAAATATAAGGGGAGATCGCCCAAAAACCTACGGGAAGGAGTTCAAGGATTTTCGGGGGCTAAGCAACACCTAGCAAATGCCTGAATACATCACTGCCTGCACAACATAACCCCCACTCCGCCGTGAAGTCAGAGCATATAGTCACTCACACGTAGAATTACTTTTATTAAGGCCCTCTCAAGCTCTTATATGAATTTTTATGGTTGTCTCAATTTCAATAACAATTTAGATCGATGTCGGAAACCACCATTTAGAGTTGCTCCGATGGCGCAGTGGTCTAAACGTTGTTTTATAACCACTCGTCCGAGATGGTTCTGGACTCGAATCCTGGTGAGGCGTGGGTGTTGTGTCTTTGTCTTACGGCACTGGCTCTCTCCCTTCCTTGAAACCAGTGACCCTAAATTAGGGTCGGGAGACTGCTTGTTGCTCATGGTTGTCGTTGAACTGCAAAATAAAAATAAAAAACACATCATTCGGGGATGTTATATCTAATTTTTGAATCAAAGAAATATCGGAAAGTTCATCTTCAGGGTCAAATTCTTTACAGAATCCTTAGCAGAGGTGCACTCAGTACGGGTGGCCCAAGAGCCCGTGCGCTCCCAATGAGGTATCATTTGGTCCATTGGTATTTGCTGCTTATTTTTAAATATACTTGTACATGCTTTTAGATATATATTTTACGAATAATTGGAAACGCCATTGAATACAACTGAGATAATTTTATCACTTCCCAATATTTTGGGAGATGTTTTCTTCGGGGTATTTTTACTTGCATCTTCCACATTTTGGGACAGTGCTGTAACTAGTTTTTCATGTGCTCTGTGCAAGGTTTTACTTTTGGGCCCTTTAATTTTTTTTTTCTTGAGAAAAATAATAAAACAAATACGATATAAAAATTTTTTATAAATAATTTTTGTATATACAAGCAGTATATAATATCATTCACGTGTATCCATAAATGAAAAGAAACATTTTAATTGCACTTTTCTGGCTTTCATTTCAGCAAATTCATTGATTACATTTATCATAATTAATATATTTAACGATATTATATTGAACAGAAATTATGGAAAGATTGTATAATAATTCTTGTCCGATAGTCGATCTGAAATAATTCTTAGTTTATTTTAAGATGCTAAAGCTTCTCTCGGTCGAAGCAGTAGAAATGGAAAGAGTGAGATATATTCGGAGCAGGACCGGTTCAGTCACTAGGCAAACTAGGCGGCTGGCTGCCTAGGGCGCCAGAATTTTGGGAAAATCGAATGAAGTAATTCAAATGAAAAAAAAAATAAAAAAATAAAGACGAACAAAACAGTGGCGGCTCGTGAGTACATCTACAGGGGGTTCACAATTAATAATTTGCAGTTTTTGAGATACACTGTGTCACACACTTGTGTGTTACTTACAATATTCATATAATTTAGGCGCTGCTATACCTTGATGTAATGTATTAATTTTGAAACGAAATGTTATTATACATATTACTGTACTTTAACTGTTTCACAACTTAATAATAAAGGATTACTTTATTGATCATACTTGTTATAATATGCTAATTGTTCTTTTTACTGAAACAATTATTTTCATTTAATTTTATGGTAAAATAAACGCAAAACAGAAAGCTTGTTTTAAGTGTTAAATATTTAGATAGTTAGTCATAAAGCCTCATGCTCTCAATTATTAGATTTGATTATTAAACACACAGAAAAAGGAAAATAATCAAAGCTGCTGCATATGATGGTAAGGTCTAGTATTTACTTACACAAATTTACTTGGATGGTAGCTTACACAAATATTTTCTTCAGGTACAGTTTTTGTAAACAAAGTCCATCCTTCTATCTTTCCTTGACACAAAAACATCAATAACTCTTTCATTGAAATTATGGATGTTAGAAATCATTTCCTTCTCGATTGCAAGCATGGCTTAAGCTGTAAGCCTCTCTTGACACATCGTAGACCGCAAAAATGTCTTTATCCGTTTTAGGGTTGAAAAACACCTTTCAGCTTCAGTAGTCGTCATTGGTATTGTTGCAATAATTAATAACAGTTTATAACTTTCAGAAAATGATGACAATAAGTTGTTTTCAATAAAAAACTGTAAAAGACTAACAGCACCACGTATGTTTCTGAAATCAGTTCTTTTGTAAATTATTTCAAGCTCTGTCTTGAGGCGATTTTTTCAAGAAATGAATACACATTTACTGTATCTTCAAGCAATTCCTCGGGGAATTTCTGTTCAAACTCTTCAAAATTTTGTGATTCAAAAAGAGATACAGCTGAGCAAGATGTTGTGAATGAAAATCTTGTTTTTATTTGCGTTGTAATAATGTCACAGGTTTCCTTGGCAGCCACTGTTCTACTTAAGTAAAAATCTTCTTCACGCCTCGATCGTTTAGGTGCATTTTCTGGGTACTGATTAACCAGCTCTGTCACTTTGTCCATGTTACCTCTTTCCTTATCAATGGCTTTGACGAAGTGGTCAACATTGGCTTTAGTTCTCACAGCATCAGTGTAAGTTAGCTGTAATTGGTTGTACAAAATATCCACATGTGGCATCAATTTGTGAAAAACAGAAAGCCAAAATATGAACTTATTATCTCTAAGGAGACGAGCTAGAGCACCAGCTTTAATTATGGTGGTTGGTTGCTTAGAGGTTGATTGGATTTCCTCCATACATTCAATTAATTTCTCTCTGTACTCAAAAACAGTGTTAACAGTTCTGCTCTTAAAATTCCACCTTGTAGCTGACGCCCGAGGTATTCGTTTGCCAACTATCTTGTCCAAAACAGACACTCTCTGAGGGGAATTCGAAAAAAAATTGGTTATATCACTTAAGTCCGAAAAAAAAATTCTGACATCTTGGTTTTGGCTTGTTGCTTGAGCTACAATCAAGTTCAACTGATAAGCGTAACAGTGAACGAAAAAAGCATGTTTATAGGTTTGTTGCACTATGGTCTGCACGCCAGCATGGTGCCCACTCATTACATTCGCACCGTGATAGCTTTGATATACGAGTTTTTCTGGATTTTGCACAACATAATCTAAACTGGTACAAATACATTTGGCTATAGATTCTGCGTCGTGCCCTTCAGGGTTATCAAATTTCCAAAATCTTTCAACTGGTTGGCCATTAGCTAAAACATAGCGGAAAACTATAACTAACTGAAATACAGACGAGACGTCTGATGTTTCGTCCGCAATCAAAGAAACATACTGTGCAGTTTTTATTTCTTCTATTATGTTTTCTTGACATACAAAAAGCATACAATCTAACAATTCATTTTGAATTTCTTTCGAGGTACCTTTAAAGATAGTAGCGGTACTCAAATGTTCTTTCAAAGATGAGTCAAGTTCTGCAGAAAAGTTTACAAGCCCTTTAAATATGCCAGGATTTAAGGAATCGTCATCCTCACGATGACCTCGAAGGGCCAACTCAAATGCACCGCAAAATTTAATACAGTCTATAAGCTTAGAAAGGACATACCTATTTTTAGTCACTTGTTCATTGTGCTTTTTAATATTTTGTCGATAAGCACTGTCAAGCTGCTGACGAACGTCAACCTTTCCCTAGCAAATTGAAATCCAATGTAGCACTTATGTGTCCATGAGAACTTGCGTGTTTTTAAATTTTTTGTGTCAAATGAGCTAAGTCACAAACTCCATTTTTCACCCAAGTAGGATCGCCCTTTTCACGGGAAAATAACAAACAAGGAAAGCAAAATATTTTGTTTGTTTGTTCACAACCACAAAGCCAAGGAATTTTTTCGTATAGCTCTTCTTTAAATTCCCTTTTAAAAGTTCTAGATTTTGATGTCGATGTTTGACTTATATTAAGTCGGGGCGTTGGCCTGCCACTCTCTTTTATTGCTATTTTAACTTCCATGGGTAAATTGCCAAACGCTACTTCCTTTAAATTACTCACTGAGTACTTACAGGTACTTTCCATTATTGTACAGTAAATAAAAACAACAGTTCACTAGCTACACTACAATAGATAAACTGTAATAAGTGTAATTTCAACTAAAACTTTATCACCAAAAAAATAATCGAAACTGGAAACTCCAAAACACAAATGTAACACGCGCGCAAAGGTTAATAGCATCTGACGTCAACTACAGCCGTGCAACAACTGAGCTGAGCTGAGCTGTGTCACAGGCAGCTCATCGGTATTCTCCGTTAAGCCGCTTGTAGATATGTCCCGCCCCCCCCCCCCACCGCGAGCAAATGGACTCGCCCGTCTGTCGCGTATCCCGTGTGTCCAGTATCGAGAGCGGCACATTCAGTCCGCTCCTAGCCACAGGCGCGTCATTACACTTAACCTCACTTTGCGCATTCTACGCTGTTTTTCATTGTCCGCTCTTTTAAACTTACTGAAGATAAGCCATTTAGTACTGCGTCAATAAAGATGTATTATTTATATCGTATAATTATTTTTCTATTTTTTATAGGGGGTTCACGTGCTCTTGTGCTCTTATGGACGAGCCGCTACTGGAACAAAAACAATTTTATATTCTGATGTCCTTTCGATTATCGATATAACTGGCGAATTCTTATTCCCTGAGTAAGCAAGAAACGTAGACTTACGCTTTTTTTTATTCAAGGCATGGACGTCGCCAAGGGGGTGCAAGCCCACCATGAAATTTGTCTTGCCCACCCAGCTCAAAATGTGCCATTTTCAGTATATTTAACTTTAAAATATAATCTGCATTTTGTCAAGTGTTGTGTTTTATTTCATGCAGCCCTACGTATTTTCCCCTAAGAAGTGAGTTGTTTACTTCTCGGTAGAAAGGTTATCGAAATATTATCAGCACGGCCATGAAAATTCAATTGTTCTCCACTCTTCTAAATCCTTAGTTTAAGCCTCTTTTTCATGTTAATATGGCCAGGGGAGAATGACGAGGGTGGACAGGAATTCACTAAGGGAAATCATTACTAATTGCTCTGCTGTTTGTTTTCTTTACTAAATATGGGATTCCAACACGGAAAGTGAAGTCTAAAGCTACACTAGCACTCTTAAAACTCTCCCCGGGACAGTGAAAGTGGCTGACGACTGCTTTGCAGAAAAGGAGTGCAAGGCAAAGTCGTTGGCTTGAAGGAAAGAAGTCAAGGAGGAAGGAGATATTGTATCTGCGTGGCACGACGTTAAAATTTGATTTAAATAAACAAAAACGACATTTTCTTTTAAATAAATTGTTCAAGTACAGTACTATTTTCGTAAGCAAAAATGGCAAACTTTGAAAAGTAGTTTAAGACAATACATTCAGGGCAAGCAAAAGGTTGAAGGCGACATTCTACCAACACTTCTATCTTACACCAGTGGTATAACTACTCAGATCTGTGTATGTATGTATGTGTATTCAGATGGAAGGGGTGAAGATTGTATGAATTTCTTTGTAGCAGGTATTGAAAAACATTAAAGCCTTCCCGGTGGCGCAGTGGTCTAAGAGCTGTCTTACAACCATTCGTCCGAGAAGAGTCCGGGTTCGAATCCTGGTGAGGCATGGATGTTGTGTTTGTCTTTCGGCACTAGATCTCTCCCTTCCCTGGAACCAGTGACCTTAAATTAGGGACAGGCGACTGCTTATAGCCCATTGAGTTGCTCACGGTGGTCATTAAACCTTCAATTTAAAAAAAAAAAAAAAAAATTCGTTCTTTCAGTGTTTCGTAAAAAAAGTTGCTATCAAGCTTGCCCCACCAAAAATTATGCTCGCCCATCCTGATTTAGAAAAGTCTATGTATTTAACATAGTTGACAGATACATTAACATTTATAGGCAGACATATACAGTATAGACATTTTTGTACAGACAGGGACAGTTTTACATCAACAAGCACAAATTAAACATAGTACACAGTATGTGAAATGAGGAATATACACAGTGAGAGCCAGTGTTGATCAAGGAACAAACGGAGAGCCACTGCCGAAGTCAAACACAAACATCCATGCCTCCGGGGACTGTCTCTGACGACATGGTCACAAGACAAGATGGCGCCCCCCCCCCCCTTATAACCAAATTTGTTCCTTTGCTGAACGTGCGGGTTTATGATGTGTATGTGTCTGTTTGTCTGGAGTGTGTTTTATTGCGTTATGTTAAATAATTTTGCAATGATATTTATTATTAATGAAAAATATAGTAGGTCTATTTCATAGTGTTTTTTTTTGTTGTTGTTGTTGGAGGTTTAACGACCACCGTGAGCAACTCAATGGGCTATAAGCAGTCGGCCGTCCCTAATTTGGGGTCACTGGTTCCAGGGAAGGGAGAGAGCCAGTGCCGAAAGACATTTTTACCAGTATACGTTTCAAATTATTGACCTTCAGGATTTTGTGAAAAATAAATACGTACATTATGATAATAACATTTATTATTTTGAAACAATATGATGCACCAGAAAAGACACAATAAATGTGGGAAAAGAGTCAAATATTAAAACAATCTTAAACTTACGATGAAAATGAGCATTTGAACCCTTACGATGAAAACGAGCATTTGATTAACACGCACATAATTTTCCACTTTTCAACCCAATGTCTGACTGCACCATAATTATGGCATGATCATTGGTTTTTGAGGGGCCATTGCATGGGCAAAATTGTCAATTACCGAAGAGTAGTCAATATCCAGAGTTATGTCCTTTCCTACACACATTATTACGATTGAGTTAAACTTTTTTTCTCCCAATAACGTCCTTTTTTCACTTTTTATTCTTGAGATCGATGAAAATGACCTTTCAGCAGAACAATTCGTGACGGTTAAAAACATTCTCAAAGCTATTTCTAAGTTTGAAAATGAACTCTGAAGATTGTTACCAATGATGAAGTTGTACATATCCCGTGGTGTGTTCAAGTAATCGGCACTCATATATGACTAGAAATGTAGAAATTCGTTGCGGAGAAAGTTTTCTGTCTCCTTGATACCTATGTACAAGTTTATTTGATCTAGCCTCTATGTCACGAGCACTGGTCTCCTTCAAATCCCTAAAAAGTTCAAACCTTTCCAGAACAACTTCGTATGATTTCCTCCTGTTCGCTAAATTACTGATTAAAGAATCCGTAATCTTAAGAAACGTCTTTACTGTTGCTCAGTTAATGCCCTCCGTTCATGCATATTGAAAACTACAAATAATATAAGTTTTAAAAATTAATAAATTTTGCAACATTATTTCAGTAAAAATTTTCGTGGAAGGTGGCGCTAAAATCTGGCCCACTGGGCCCGTTGCCCAAATCGGCCCTGCATGCCTCACCGGGATTCCAACCGGGACCCAACTAGGATGAATGGTCGCAAGCCAGCGCTTAGACCACTGCGCCACCGGGGAGGAGGGGCCCTAACCCTTTTAAACTTGGTAAGTGAGCTTGCAGTAAATCCGACAAAGACGCGAAAGCGAGCATCTGTCGAAAAACTGCCTTAAACCAGAACCGCCCCTATGCCGCATCAGGCAAGTCAGGCGACGACTTTTTTTTTTTTTTTTTTTTTTTTTTTTTTTTTGGAGGTTTAACGACCACCGTGAGCAACTCAATGGGCTATAAGCAGTCGCCCGTCCCTAATTTAGGGTCACTGGTTCCAGGGAAGGGAGAGAGCCAGTGCCGTAAGAAAAACACAGCATCCATGCCTCACCGGGATTCGAACCCGGGCCCCGTTCGGACGAATGATCAGAGGCCATCGCTTAGACCACTGCGCCACCGGGGCGGCAGGCGACGACTTAGGGCGGCGGCACAAAATTTTTGAAAGTAACGAATTCTGTATTACACGGCTTTCAAGGGATATATGAAGACTGTCCACTTCTGTTTCGGATTTATTTTTTTTATTGGAGGTTTAACGACCACCGTGAGCAACTCAAAGGACTATAAGCAGTCGCCCGTCCCTAATTTAGGGCCACTGGTTTCAGGGAAGGTAGAGAGCCAGGGCCGTAAGACAAGCGTAACACCCATGCCTCACCGAGATTCAAACCCGAACCCATCTCGGACGAATGGTCAGAAGCCATCGCTTAGACCACTGCGCCACTTCTCTCATAAATAGCAATAATGCTCAATGCCTAAAGGCTAGCACCTGTCGCACTTAGACTATTTTTTAATGAAACCAGTGGCAAGAAAGAGTAAGAGAAGCTCTACCACTATAACCATTTGCTGGAAGTCTTGTTTCTTTTTTTTTTTTTTTTTTTTTTTTTTTTCTGTTAGGGATCTAGAAAAGAATCGTTTTGGGCTGTCTACGTCATTGATCAAACAGGAAATTATTGCCTATATGACATAGATTTGAAGACACTCGTTCGCAATTTTGCAACCAATAAAGTACGCAAAATGAAATTTTAATTTATATTGGATCAATAAGTAAATAAATGAAGTTTCCATTAGTCTTTTTTTATTTATTTAGTTTAAATTGTATTGTTACATCTCGAAATTACTGAATAAATGCAATATGTTCAGCCGCACGAATGAATAACATAAATTTTTGGAGCGCAAGGATTAGGGCGCCAAGCAACCTACATAGCAACAGCCCTAATTCGGAGAGCAACATCGTTATTCGGATATGACTCAATTAATCCAAAGTCATGAAGAGCCTGCAGAATATCAAGCGGAGTTGCAGTTTTAATGTTTTGTATTAGTGTCAAGGCTTCAAATTTAAAGCGAGAATCGGGCAGAAAGCAAAATCGTCACAAATAGTTCTCAGTTGCGCTTAACGCCAGTCTGTTATCTGCTCAAAAAGACATCTGCCCTCATGGTAACACATAACCCAACAAGTTAGTAAAATCATGCAATGTATTGATTATGATACGCTTTTCAAGTCCAAGGTACCAGAAATCATTACTCAAGTTATGAGGATAATGGCTATGGAATAAATCTCGCTTCTGTGCCCTGACATTTGACCCTATTTCGATGATATTCAGCAGAATCGGTTCACTACACCCCCGGAACAACATACTAAAGTTCCGTTACAATAGAAGCATTTTTACGTAAGTTATGACGCATAAGGGCAATGGAATGGATCCCGATCCTATGTCCTGACTTTTGACCCCATTTCGCCCATTTTTAATAGGGTTTGTCCCCAGGTGGTCCCCTACCACATACTAAAATATAATCGAAATCGAACCATTTTTACGCAAGTTATGACGCATAAGGGCAATGGAATGTATCCCGTTCCTATGTCTTGACCTTTTACTCCATTGGCCCATTTTCAATAGGGTTCGTTTTCAGGTAGTTCCCTACCACATACTAAAATTTCATCGAAATCGAACCTATTTTACGCGAGTTATCGTGCGGACAGGCAGACGGACAAAGCTGAAGCATATACGCTTTCCAACCTATGGTTGGAAAGCGTAAAAAACTACTGTGGCCAAAGATAACAATGAAATAGTCATCCTTCTTAACTATGTATTTTTCAACCGGTAAGAACCATAATTTAACCCTCGCCCAATTTTTTTATTGCAGGTTTAACGACCAGTTATGAGGATAATGGTAATAATAAAGATAAATTAATATAAAGAACATTCTGCCCCATTTGAATGCAAAATAATGGAGTGTTGTTACGTACACGTACCATTCGCAGAGAACTTCATTCCATGAGTTACCGTGGTCGTGTGGCTGCTCATAAGCCTTTCATCTCCACTCGGAATGCTACTCGTCGTTTAGCATGGTGTAAAGAGCCGCTTGGCCAGCGTGGTGAGTTATGGCCAAACCCCTCCAAAATGACTCCACAACTTAAATCTTGGCCCTCAGTCTCCGGCAGCTGGAATGTACCTGGCCAAGGCAGCGGCTAGTGCGACATGAAGGCAGAGGGTGCTAAGAATTCCCGGAGGACCGGACTAGGCTGCCATCTGATGCTGACCTTGGCAACGTACAATGGACGCTCCCTATCTTCTGATTCAAGGCTTCTTGAATTGGAAGAGGAACTACAAAGGATCAAGTGGGACATCGTGGGGCTAAGTGAGGTAAGGAGAAAAGGAGAAGATCTCATCGAACTGAAAAGTGGACATCTCTTCTACTATCGTGGGACAGATACTGGCAGAACTAGTGGTGTTGGATTTATAATAAACAAGAAACTGAAGGATAAAGTTGTAGAAGTTGAAAGTTCCTCTGACAGAGCTGCACGGCTTGTTATCCAACTCTCGAAAAGATACCAGGCTCAGATTATTCAAACTTATGCACCCACCACAAGTCATCCTGAAGAAGAAATTGAAGAATTTTATGAGGAAATTTGTCATCTAAATAATAAAGGTAAGCAGCACTTGAAAATAATTATGGGAGATTTTAATGCAAAAATAGGGCAACGGCAACAGAATGAAACTTCAGTAGGTAAATTCGGTCACGGCAACAGAAACCAACGTGGAAATACTCTCGTTGAGTTTGCAGAGGCAGAAGGGTTTTTCATCTTGAACTCCTTCTTCAAGAAAAAGCCACACAGGAAATGGACATGGAGACATCCAAATGGGACGACAAGTGAAATTGATTTTATTATGTGTAACAAAAAATTCGTCATAGAAGACTGCAGTGTGCTAAACAAGTTCAACACAAGTAGTGACCATAGATTGGTGAGATGTAAGATGCACCTCAACACTAAACTTGAACGTGGCAAGCTCATAAGACAAACAAAATCTATTGACATAACCAACCTTAAAAAACACCATAATACCTTCAAGTTGGAACTGAAGAACAGGTTCTCTGCTTTAGAAGGCCTAACATCGGAAGAAGTGGACATCTCTGAAGTTAACAGAAAAGTAACCAAAGCTCTTATGGAAACAGCAACAAAATTAGCTGGGTCTAAGAACAAGTTGCATGTAAATAAATTATCAGGAAAAACGAAAATGTTGATGCAAAAAAGAAGAGAGATGAGGACAACTAAAGAAGATGTGACTTCCAAAGTGGAATATATAGAGCTATGCAAGACAGTACGAAAAAGTATCACTAAAGACGTAAGAAAATTCAACTGTGAACTAGTGAGGAAAGCAATTGAAAACAACCAAAGCCTAAAGATAGCAAAGGGACATCTCAGTAAGGGAAGAAAACAAATTATGGCACTGAGAAAAGAAGATGGTTCTGTAACAAGAAATAGAGGCGAAATTTTGACAAGAGTGAAAGATTTCTACTCCAAATTATATGAAAGGGATGATACATGCACTCCAGACATCATGAAAGATACCAGTACCAGAGTTCCTCCAATCCTTCCAGCAGAAGTTGCACATGCAATCAAGAACATGAAGCGGGGAAAAGCTCCAGGAGAAGATGGAATTACTGTAGACATCATACAAGAAGCAAGTGGAGAAATCGAAACAGTACTCGCCCAAATTTTCACTCGATGCCTTAATGAAGGAAAGATTCCTGAGGATTGGAACACCGCTACAATGATCCTGCTACATAAGAAAGGTGACATTGAGGATCTCGGAAACTACAGACCTATCAGCCTCCTATCAGTAGTTTATAAAATCTTCACTAAAGTTCTTTCACACCGCTTGAAGGTAACACTGGACATGGCTCAACCGAGAGAACAAGCTGGATTCAGGAGTGGCTACAGCACAATAGATCATATCCATGTGCTGAGAGAACTAATTGAAAGAGCGAGGGAATATGAACTTCCATTGTGCATGGCTTTTATCGATTATGAAAAAGCCTTTGATTCGGTGAAACCATCAGCAGTTACAATGGCTCTGAAAACCTGCGGTATTGAAGATGCATACATTAATATTATTAATAACATCTATGAAAATGCAAGTGCAAAGATTAGGCTGTTTGAAAATACAACACACATAAAAATTGGAAAGGGAGTGAGACAAGGTGACACCATATCTCCGAAGCTCTTTAATGCCACATTGGAGGGTGTTTTTCAGTCACTGAGCTGGGAAAACAAGGGGATAAAGATTAATGGAGATTATCTAACCCACCTTCGTTTTGCTGATGACGTAGTCATTTTGGCAACTAGCCCATCAGAGCTGCAGAGTATGATCCAGGAACTTGCTGACAAGAGTAAAGAAGTGGGATTAAAAATGAACTTTCAGAAGACAAAAGTGATGTTCAATGCTTTTACAAGAAATGAAGATTTATCGATTGATGGAGAAAAGCTGGAGATAACAGACACGTACGTTTATCTTGGACAGCAGATATCAAGTGAGGGTCACATTGATGAAGAAATTAATCGGCGTACAAAACTTGCCTGGAGAGCTTTTGGAAGAAACAGCATAATTTTCAAGAGCAATATGCCATTATGTCTGAAAAGAAAAGTGTTTGATCAATGCATCCTTCCAGTGCTTACGTATGGTGCAGAGACGTGGACCTTAACTAAAAGAGACATACAAAGGCTGCAGACAACTCAAACAAGCATGGAGAGGTGCATACTTGGTGTAACCAGGAGAGATAAGAAGAGGAACTCGTGGATCCGAAAAATGACAAGAGTGGAAGACATCATGATCAGAGTTAAATCCCTGAAATGGCAATGGGCTGGACATACTGCCAGAAGGACAGATCATCGATGGACAGCCGAAATTTTAGATTGGATTCCAAGGGACAGGAAAAGACCCAGAAGAAGACCACATGGGAGATGGGTGGATGAAATTCGAAAGTATGCAGGGGTGACATGGAGGAGACTGGCACAAGACAGACCGTTGTGGAGGAAACTTGGGGAGACCTTCGTCCAGCAGTGGATTGATAATGGTTGACAATGATGATGATGATGAAAGAGCATTTATCGTGGACCGTAGATCAATGGAAACGGGTCCTGTGGACTTATGAATCCAGATAAACGATCCATCAGTCTGATGGCCGTGTATGGGTATGGCAGCAGCTGGGGGAACCCTATTTACCACAGTGTACTGTTCCTACTGTCAAGTTTGGAATGGCAGTGCACTCGTGAGGGGGTGTTTTTCATGGTATGGTCCAGGCCCATTAGTTATCATGGACAAACCTGTTAACCAGCACGTCTACCTCGATATTCTGGACAATTAGGCCTTACCAACTCTGTGGCAATACTATGGACCCATGCAAGCCTTGTTGGTACCAGCAGGATAATGCACCGAGCCATAAAGTAAGGACTGTTACGGCGTGGTTTGACGATAATTCCGTATCTTGTGTGGACTGGCCATCACAGAGCCCTGATCTTAATCTCATAGAGCACCTATGGGATGAATTAGAGCTCCACATAAGAAGTTTGGAACCAAGGCCTACTACTAAGCAACAGTTAGCGGCAGCATTGTGTACTGAATGGAAGCGCATACCTATCTCTGTGTTCCAAAACCTTGTCGAAAGCCTGTCTCGAAGGGTTAGTGCATGCATTAAGGCCAAAGGTGCACCGACACCATACTAATGTATGTCAATAAATGCTATGTTGTGTTTCTCTTCAAGGTGTCCGGTGACTTTTGTCAATATAGTGTATATAGCAAAGCAGAAACTTTTTGGTATAATGTTAATTCAAGGCTAATTTGATCGTTTTTAACGAAAATTTTTTTAACGAAGTCCTTGGATTTAACGACTGAGAGAAAAGCTAAGCTGATCACTTTTAACAAGTAGAGTAACAATGGTTAATGAAATTCCATAATTAACGAGAAGTTAAAAAATTGTTGCGCCCTGTCCTGGAATAGAATAGGAATGGTGACGTACAGGACGAAATTGCGACAGTGCAGGGAATCTTGGTGTGCTAGTGGAAGAATATTGATAGAAAAGCAATGGGGAAGGAATATATCAAATGCTCAACAAGCGAGTTGTGCAAGCGAATCTTCCTGCTACCCACACCAAGGGCTAGAGCTTGGGTATATCGCGTCAACAGAATTGAAAACGGGACACCTACTCCTATGCAAAAAATGGATGCCTTGGGAACAATTGAAGAGAGGAATAGGAGAATAGTGGATTAGGGATGTCACCGGTGGAAAAACAGCAGGTAACAATTCCTGAAATTGTGTCCATTTCTCCTTTCACCCTTCAAGTGAGCGTTGCATTGAGAGGATCGATGCTGCTTTTGCTCCAATGTGTGTTGTGTAGGTAAACAGCCGTCATTATCACATGGCTATCAAGTTGAATATACTTGTAAGATTTAAGTAATTAGCTATAACATTAGTACTGCTAAATAAATTATTCAAGTCTATCCAGTTATTTACGCTTTCCAACCGTAGGTTGAAGAAGCGTATATGCTCCAGCTTTGCCCGTCCGTCAGTCCGCACGATAACTGGCGTAAAAATGGTTCGATTTCGATGAAATTTTAGTATGTGGTAGGGAACTACCTGAAAACGAACCCTATTGAAAATGGGCCAATGGAGTAAAAGGTCAAGACATAGGAACGGGATACATTCCATTGCCCTTATGCGTCATAACTTGCGTAAATATGGTTCGATTTCAATGAAAGTTTACTATGTGGTAGGGGACCACCTGGGGACAAACCCTATTGAAAATGGGACTAATGTGGTCAAAGGTCACGACGTAGGAGCGGGATCATTCCATTGCCCTTATGCGCCATAACTTGCGTAAATATGGTTTGATTTCAATGAAATTTTACTATGTGGTAGGGGACCGCCTGGGGACAAACCCTATTCAAAATGGGTGAAGTGGGGTCAAAGGTCAGGACATAATATCGGGATGCATTCCATTGCCCTTATGCGTCATATCGTGCTTAAAAATGGTTCGATTTCGATGAAATTTCAGTATGTAGTAGGGGACCACCTAGGGACGAACCCTATTGAAAATGGAAGAAATGTGGTCAAAGGTCAGGACATAGGATTGCGATCCATTCCATCCCCCTTATCCCATATTATTAAGGTGGACGTCAAGTAATTTTGCTTCCTATACTTCCAATGGAAAAACTTTTGTACACATTTCCTTCACAATTAATGTGTTCCCAAGGATGAAAATTTGAACATCGATTAAAATAACTTCATATTATAACTTGGAAAACTTAATATTTTCTAAAACATACCCATAAACACATTAAAAATCAAAAACTTTTCCTTTGGTGGTGTTGAAACCAGAGAAAAGATGGCGCGACCTGTACTTTGATGACGTCAGTGGACAAATAAATCTTGGATTGCATAATTACGGTTATGGTTTAGAAAATATTAAGTATTCCAAGTTATAAAATGAAGCTATTTTAATCGATGTTCAAATTTTCATCCGTGGGAACGCATTAATTGTGAAGAAAATGTGTACAGAAGATTTTCCATTGGAAGTATAGGAAGCAAAATTACTTGACGTCCACCTTAAATTAGCAATTCTTGTATGTATGTATATACATTTTATTTTGAAAACGGCTCTAAGAATTTTGATGAAAGTCGTTAACCTACCGTTTTCTGGTACTAGAAATCGATTTAGCTTGATCTCGACTTTAGGAGAATTCGTTCAGTGGGTTAAATAACCACCCCGAATTATAACGTTTTCAGTGTCATGGCGTTGTTCCATTAATGTTACCAATGCTTAGAAATCTTATGACGTCACAATCTCGCGTTTGAGAATGTTGGCGCGCGGTCACGCCATCTGTCTCATTACGTCACGCGTTGTGTGTGGATCCTATTAAAGTTTTATGACGTCACACTCTTGCGAGCAGATGTACGCGATTCCCATCTGCCTCATTACGTCACGCGTTGTGTGCGTATGTCCGTCCGTACGATAACTCGCGTAACAATCGTTCGATTTCGATGAAATTTTAGTATCTGGTAGGGGATCATCTGGGAAGGAACCCTATTTAAAGTGAACGAAATGGGGTCAAAGGTCAGTACATAGGAGCGGGATCCATTCCACTGCTGTTATGCGTCATAACTAACGTAAAAAAGGTTCGATTTCGATGAAATTTCAGTATGTGGTAGGAGACCACCTGGCGACAAACCCTATTGAAAATGGGCGAAATGGGGTCAAAGGTCAGGACATAGAAGCGGAATCACTTACATCGCCATTATGCGTCATAACTTACGTAAAAATGCTTCGATTTGGATGAAATGTTAGTATGTTGTAAGGGTTTGCCTGGGGACGAATTCTGTTGAACATGGGCGAAATGGGGTCAAAGGTTAGGACACAGGAGCGGGATTTATTCCATAGTCCTTATGCATCATAACTTACGTAAAAATGCTTCGATTGCGACAAAACTTTATCATGTTATTTTGAAGGTATACCGAACAGGTTCTGTTGAATATCGTCGAAATGGGATCAAAGATCAGGGCACAGGACCGAGATTTATTCCACAGCCATTATTCTCATAACTTGAGGGATAACTTGAGTAACAATTTCTGGTATGTTGGAAAGCGTATTATAATCAATGCATTGCATGATTTTACAAACTTGTTTTTTATGTATAATATAATCGTACATTCATATGATCACATTTGCGTATTTTCACTCAAAAACGGCTGTTTTTTTTGTTCGTTTTTATTGGAGGTTTAGCGACCACTGTGAGTAACTCATTGGGCTATGTGTAGTCGCCCGTCCCTGATTTGTGACTACTGGTTCCAGAGAAGGGAGTGAGCCAGTGCCGTCAGGCAAACACAACATCCATGCCTCACCGAGATTCGATCCCGGACCCATCTCGGAAAAATGATTAGAAACCAGCGCTTAGACCACTGCGCCACCTGGACGTTGTCAACCATTATCAATACATTGTTGGATGAAGGTCTCCCCAAGTTTTTTCCGCTACTGCCTGTCTTCTCCATGTTACTCCGGCATTATTTCGAATTTCATCCATCCATCTCCCATGTGGTCTTCTTCTGGGTCTTTTTCTATCCCTTGGAATTCAGTCTGAAGTTTCGGTTATCCATCGGGGGTCCGTTCTTCTGGCAACATGCCCAGCTCGTTGCCATTTCAGGGATTTTACTCTGATCATGATCTCTTCCACTCTTGCATTTTCCCGATCCACGAGTTCCACTTCTTATCTCTCCTGGTCACCCCGAGCGTGCATTTCTCCATGCTTCTTTCATTACTGCGACGATACCACGCAATGTCCGTGTAATTTCGTAGCGGAATTCTTTTTGTGTCGTGGTCAATGTGTGCGGTATTCACATCCCTAGTTTGCTGATTAGGCTTATATCTTTCATCAGCACGGTAGAAACTGTTATGTAACGGATACCTGATTATGCGAAAAGTTCATCGACACTCGCCGTACATGACTATGAATGAAGTCTCTTGGATGTGTCGTTTGGCTTCTTGTCTGGAAGTCGAAATCCGTCGATCGCATCTTGGAGTATCTTTGGGCAACGTCCTGCCATCTTTATACGCTTTCACCCAGTTGTGCACCGCCGTTTCTTTGAGGGCATTTTGTCCTCGTGCTGTCCACAGAAAACTTTGTGCCACACCCTCTGGACACTTCAGTATGACACGAAACTTTAAAAAAAAAAAAAAAAAAAAAATCCGCTCTATTCTCCTACTGTTAGTGATCGTCTCAGCTGCTCCATTGTTACAAATTTCACTGGCCAATCGGTAGGTACGAACTGAGTCCGAGGTACAGACTACGCACCCGCAAAACATCGCCTGTGTTGCCACTTCAGGTTTCCAAAATGTATGCCAATGAGTGTTCGCCTACTTCCCGAACGACCTAATATTTTCGTGGGCTTAACAAACCTTCGAAGTACTGCAATGATATTAGTCTCCAGCGATTGTGTAAAAGAAGGCACATCTTACCGTTTCTGTAGAGGTTCTTCATACTCATCAGAAGAGTTATTTTTTCCCTTGCACTTCTACATAAATGTACTATCTCTAAATACAACTGCATCCTCATGTCCATCATCGATGGCATTGGCACACCAACAGAGGGAGCTTTGGGGGCTTAAGCCCCTCCAAGAAGATTAAAAACGACGTACGTCACAAATTAAACATTCAAAAATATTATTTTACACGTTCAAAAAATTACATTATGTCTGACATGGTGTCTTCTTCCAAAGCCCTAAAGAGATTAAGAGCGACATACGTCACAATTTAAACATTAAAAAATTATATTTTATATGTTCAAAACATTACCTAGTGTCTGGCATAGTGTCTTCTTCCCAAAGCCCCAAAGAGATTAAGAGCTACGTACATCACAAATTAAACATTCAAAAATATCATTTAACATGTTCAAAAAATTACATACGGTCTTCTTCCCAAAGCCCCAAAGAAATTAAGAGTATGTCACAACCGTATATAAATTATAGGCATGTATATATTTCTATTACTGGTGTCCCTTTCCCGAAGTAATATATATATATATATATATATATATATATATATATATATATATATCATCATCATCATCATCATCATTGTCAACCATTATCAATCCACTGCTGGACGAAGGTCTCCCCAAGTTTCCTCCACAACGGTCTGTCTTGTGCCAGTCTCCTCCATGTCACCCCTGCATACTTTCGAATTTCATCCACCCATCTCCCATGTGGTCTTCTTCTGGGTCTTTTCCTGTCCCTTGGAATCCAATCTAAAATTTCGGCTGTCCATCGATGATCTGTCCTTCTGGCAGTATGTCCAGCCCATTGCCATTTCAGGGATTTAACTCTGATCATGATGTCTTCCACTCTTGTCATTTTTCGGATCCACGAGTTCCTCTTCTTATCTCTCCTGGTTACACCAAGCATGCACCTCTCCATGCTTGTTTGAGTTGTCTGCAGCCTTTGTATGTCTCTTTTAGTTAAGGTCCACGTCTCCGCACCATACGTAAGCACTGGAAGGATGCACTGATCAATCACTTTTCTTTTAAGACATAATGGCATATTGCTCTTGAAAATTATGCTGTTTCTTCCGAAAGCTCTCCAGGCAAGTTTTGTACGCCGATTAATTTCTTCATCAATGTGACCCTCACTTGATATCTGCTGTCCAAGATAAACGTACGTGTCTGTTATCTCCAGCTTTTCTCCATCAATCGATAAATCTTCATTTCTTGTAAAAGCATTGAACATCACTTTTGTCTTCTGAAAGTTCATTTTTAATCCCACTTCTTTACTCTTGTCAGCAAGTTCCTGGATCATACTCTGCAGCTCTGATGGGGTAGTTGCAAAAATGACTACGTCATCAGCAAAACGAAGGTGGGTTAGATAATCTCCATTAATCTTTATCCCCTTGTTTTCCCAGCTCAGTGACTGAAAAACACCCTCCAATGTGGCATTGAAGAGCTTCGGAGATATGGTGTCACCTTGTCTCACTCCCTTCCCAATTTTTACGTGTGTTGTATTTTCAAACAGCCTAATCTTTGCACTTGCATTTTCATAGATGTTATTAATAATATTAATGTATGCATCTTCAATACCGCAGGTTTTCAGAGCCATTGTAACTGCTGATGGTTTCACCGAATCAAAGGCTTTTTCATAATCGATAAAAGCCATGCACAATGGAAGTTCATATTCCCTCGCTCTTTCAATTAGTTCTCTCAGCACGTGGATATGATCTATTGTGCTGTAGCCACTCCTGAATCCAGCTTGTTCTCTCGGTTGAGCCATGTCCAGTGTTACCTTCAAGCGGTGTGAAAGAACTTTAGTGAAGATTTTATAAACTACTGATAGCAGGCTGATAGGTCTGTAGTTTCCGAGATCCTCAATGTCACCTTTCTTATGTAGCAGGATCATTGTAGCGGTGTTCCAATCCTCAGGAATTTTCCCTTCATTAAGGCATCGAGTGAAAATTTGGGCGAGTACTGTTTCGATTTCTCCACTTGCTTCTTGTATGATGTCTACAGTAATTCCATCTTCTCCTGGAGCTTTTCCTCGCTTCATGTTCTTGATTGCATGTGCAACTTCTGCTGGAAGGACTGGAGGAACTCTGGTACTGGTATCTTTCATGATGTCTGGAGTGCATATATCATCCCTTTCATATAATTTGGAGTAGAAATCTTTCACTCTTGTCAAAATTTCGCCTCTACTTCTTGTTACAGAACCATCTTCTTTTCTCAGTGCCATAATCTGTTTTCTTCCCTTACTGAGATGTCCCTTTGCTATCTTTAGGCTTTGGTTGTTTTCAATTGCTTTCCTCACTAGTTCACAGTTGAATTTCCTTACGTCTTCAGTGATACTTTTTCTTACTGTCTTGCATAGCTCTATATATTCCACTTTGGAAGTCACATCTTCTTTAGTTGTCCTCATCTCTCTTCTTTTTTGCATCAACATTTTGGTTTTTCCTGATAATTTGTTCACATGCAACTTGTTCTTAGACCCAGCTAATTTTGTTGCTGTTTCCATAAGAGCTTTGGTTACTTTTCTGTTAACTTCAGAGATGTCCACTTCTTCCGATGTTAGGCCTTCTAAAGCTGAGAACCTGTTCTTCAGTTCTAACTTGAAGGTATTATGGTGTTTTTTAAGGTTGGTTATGTCAATAGATTTTGTTTGTCCTATGAGCTTGCCACGTTCAAGTTTAGTGTTGAGGTGCATCTTACATCTCACCAATCTATGGTCACTACCTGTGTTGAACTTGTTTAGCACACTGCAGTCTTCTATGACGAATTTTTTGTTACACATAATAAAATCAATTTCACTTGTCGTCCCATTTGGATGTCTCCATGTCCATTTCCTGTGTGGCTTTTTCTTGAAAAAGGAGTTCAAGATGAAAAACCCTTCTGCCTCTGCAAACTCAACAAGAGTATTTCCACGCTGGTTTCTGTTGCCATGACCGAATTTACCTACTGAAGTTTCATTCTGTTGCCGTTGCCCTATTTTTGCATTGAAATCTCCCATAATTATCTTCAAATGCTGCTTACCTTTATTATTTAGATGACAAATTTCCTCATAAAATTCTTCAATTTCTTCTTCAGGATGACTTGTGGTGGGTGCATAAGTTTGAATAATCTGAGCCTGGTATCTTTTCGAGAGTTGGATAACAAGTCTTGCAGCTCTGTCAGAGGAACTTTCAACTTCTACAACTTTGTCCTTCAGTTTCTTGTTTATTATAAATCCAACACCACTAGTTCTGCCAGTATCTGTCCCACGATAATAGAAGAGATGTCCACTTTTCAGTTCGATGAGATCTTCTCCTTTTCTCCTTACCTCACTTAGCCCCACGATGTCCCACTTGATCCTTTGTAGTTCCTCTACCAATTCAAGAAGCCTTGAATCAGAAGATAGGGAGCGTCCATTGTAAGTAGCCAAGGTCAGCATCAGATGGCAGCCTAGTCCGGTCCTCCGGGGATTCTTAGCACCCTCTGCCTTCATGTCGCACTGGCCGCTGCCTTGGCCAGGTACATTCCAGCTGCCGGAGACTGAGGGCCAAGATTTAAGTTGTGGAATCATTTTGGAGGGGTTTGGCCATAACTCACCACGCTGGCCAAGCGGGTTGCTGAGTGTGGGATAGCATTTCCTCTGATCCCGATGGTATAGTTATACCGCTATGGGCGGTCGTCAGAGCCCCTTTAGTGGGAACAGGATGCACCACGAGAAGGCGGGGTTGACATTTGTCAAGGAGAGGCTGTGATGTTACGCATCACCTGACCTTACATCCCATATATATATATATATATATATATATATATATATATATATATATATATATATATATATATATCATCATCATCATCATTGTCAACCATTATCAATCCACTGCTGGACGAAGGTCTCCCCAAGTTTCCTCCACAACGGTCTGTCTTGTGCCAGTCTCCTCCATGTCACACCTGCATACTTTCGAATTTCATCCACCCATCTCCCATGTGGTCTTCTTCTGGGTCTTTTCCTGTCCCTTGGAATCCAATCTAAAGTTTCGGCTGTCCATCGATGATCTGTCCTTCTGGCAGTATGTCCAGCCCATTGCCATTTCAGGGATTTAACTCTGATCATGATGTCTTCCACTCTTGTCATTTTTCGGATCCACGAGTTCCTCTTCTTATCTCTCCTGGTTACACCAAGCATGCACCTCTCCATGCTTGTTTGAGTTGTCTGCAGCCTTTGTATGTCTCTTTTAGTTAAGGTCCACGTCTCTGCACCATACGTAAGCACTGGAAGGATGCATTGATCAAACACTTTTCTTTTAAGACATAATGGCATATTGCTCTTGAAAATTATGCTGTTTCTTCCAAAAGCTCTCCAGGCAAGTTTTGTACGCCGATTAATTTCTTCATCAATGTGACCCTCACTTGATATCTGCTGTCCAAGATAAACGTACGTGTCTGTTATCTCCAGCTTTTCTCCATCAATCGATAAATCTTCATTTCTTGTAAAAGCATTGAACATCACTTTTGTCTTCTGAAAGTTCATTTTTAATCCCACTTCTTTACTCTTGTCAGCAAGTTCCTGGATCATACTCTGCAGCTCTGATGGGGTAGTTGCAAAAATGACTACGTCATCAGCAAAGCGAAGGTGGGTTAGATAATCTCCATTAATCTTTATCCCCTTGTTTTCCCAGCTCAGCGACTGAAAAACACCCTCCAATGTGGCATTAAAGAGCTTCGGAGATATGGTGTCACCTTGTCTCACTCCCTTTCCAATTTTTACGTGTGTTGTATTTTCAAACAGCCTAATCTTTGCACTTGCATTTTCATAGATGTTATTAATAATATTAATGTATGCATCTTCAATACCGCAGGTTTTCAGAGCCATTGTAACTGCTGATGGTTTCACCGAATCAAAGGCTTTTTCATAATCGATAAAAGCCATGCACAATGGAAGTTCATATTCCCTCGCTCTTTCAATTAGTTCTCTCAGCACGTGGATATGATCTATTGTGCTGTAGCCACTCCTGAATCCAGCTTGTTCTCTCGGTTGAGCCATGTCCAGTGTTACCTTCAACCGGTGTGAAAGAACTTTAGTGAAGATTTTATAAACCACTGATAGGAGGCTGATAGGTCTGTAGTTTCCGAGATCCTCAATGTCACCTTTCTTATGTAGCAGGATCATTGTAGCGGTGTTCCAATCCTCAGGAATCTTTCCTTCATTAAGGCATCGAGTGAAAATTTGGGCGAGTACTGTTTCGATTTCTCCACTTGCTTCTTGTACGATGTCTACAGTAATTCCATCTTCTCCTGGAGCTTTTCCTCGCTTCATGTTCTTGATTGCATGTGCAACTTCTGTTGGAAGGACTGGAGGAACTCTGGTACTGGTATCTTTCATGATGTCTGGAGTGCATATATCATCCCTTTCATATAATTTGGAGTAGAAATCTTTCACTCTTGTCAAAATTTCGCCTCTATTTCTTGTTACAGAACCATCTTCTTTTCTCAGTGCCATAATCTGTTTTCTTCCCTTACTGAGATGTCCCTTTGCTATCTTTAGGCTATGGTTGTTTTCAATTGCTTTCCTCACTAGTTCACAGTTGAATTTCCTTACGTCTTCAGTGATACTTTTTCTTACTGTCTTGCATAGCTCTATATATTCCACTTTGGAAGTCACATCTTCTTTAGTTGTCCTCATCTCTCTTCTTTTTTGCATCAACATTTTGGTTTTTCCTGATAATTTGTTCACATGCAACTTGTTCTTAGACCCAGCTAATTTTGTTGCTGTTTCCATAAGAGCTTTGGTTACTTTTCTGTTAACTTCAGAGATGTCCACTTCTTCCGATGTTAGGCCTTCTAAAGCAGAGAACCTGTTCTTCAGTTCTAACATGAAGGTATTATGGTGTTTTTTAAGGTTGGTTATGTCAATAGATTTTGTTTGTCTTATGAGCTTGCCACGTTCAAGTTTAGTGTTGAGGTGCATCTTACATCTCACCAATCTATGGTCACTACCTGTGTTGAACTTGTTTAGCACACTGCAGTCTTCTATGACGAACTTTTTGTTACACATAATAAAATCAATTTCACTTGACGTCCCATTTGGATGTCTCCATGTCCATTTCCTGTGTGGCTTTTTCTTGAAGAAGGAGTTCAAGATGAAAAACCCTTCTGCCTCTGCAAACTCAACGAGAGTATTTCCACGCTGGTTTCTGTTGCCATGACCGAATTTACCTACTGAAGTTTCATTCTGTTGCCGTTGCCCTATTTTTGCATTGAAATCTCCCATAATTATTTTCAAGTGCTGCTTACCTTTATTATTTAGATGACAAATTTCCTCATAAAATTCTTCAATTTCTTCTTCAGGATGACTTGTGGTGGGCGCATAAGTTTGAATAATCTGAGCCTGGTATCTTTTCGAGAGTTGGATAACAAGTCGTGCAGCTCTGTCAGAGGAACTTTCAACTTCTACAACTTTATCCTTCAGTTTCTTGTTTATTATAAATCCAACACCACTAGTTCTGCCAGTATCTGTCCCACGATAGTAGAAGAGATGTCCACTTTTCAGTTCGATGAGATCTTCTCCTTTTCTCCTTACTTCACTTAGCCCCACAATGTCCCACTTGATCCTTTGTAGTTCCTCTTCCAATTCAAGAAGCCTTGAATCAGAAGATAGAGAGCGTCCATTGTAAGTAGCCAAGGTCAGCATCAGATGGCAGCCTAGTCCGGTTCTCCGGGGATTCTTAGCACCCTCTGCCTTCATGTCGCACTGGCCGCTGCCTTGGCCAGGTACATTCCAGCTGCCGGAGACTGAGGGCCAAGATTTAAGTTGTGGAATCATTTTGGAGGGGTTTGGCCATAACTCACCACGCTGGCCAAGCGGGTTGGTGAGTGTGGGATAGAATTTCCTCTAATCCCGATGGTATAGTTATACCGCTATGGGCGGTCGTCAGAGCCCCTTTAGTGGGAACAGGATGCACCACGAGAAGGCGGGGTTGACATTTGTCAAGGAGAGGCTGTGATGTTGCGCATCACCTGACCTTACATCCCATATATATATATATATATATATATATATATATATATATATATATATATATATATATATATCATCATCATCATCATCATCGTCAACCATTATCAATCCACTGCTGGACTAAGGTCTCCCCAAGTTTCTTCCACAAGGGTCTGTCTTGTGCCAGTCTCCTCCATGTTACTCCCGCATACTTTCGAATTTCACCCACCCATCTCCCATGTGGTCTTCTTCTGGATCTTTTCCTGTCCCTTGGAGTCCAATCAAAAATGTCGGCTGTTCATCGATGGTCTGTCCTTCTGGCAGTATGTCCAGCCCATTGCCATTTCAGGGATTTAACTCTGATCATGATGTCTTCCACTCTTGTCATTTTACGGATCCACGAGTTCCTCTTCTTATCTCTCCTGGTTACACCACGCATGCACCTGTCCATGCTGCTTTGAGTTGTCTGCAGCCTTTGTATGTCTCTTTTAGTTAAGGTCCACGTCTCTGCACCATATGTAAGCACTGGAAGGATGCATTGATCAAACACTTTTCTTTTAAGACATAATGGCATATTGCTCTTGAAAATTATGCTGTTTCTTCCAAAAGCTCTCCAGGCAAGTTTTATACGCCGATTAATTTCTTCATCAATGTGACCCTCACTTGATATCTGCTGTCCAAGATAAACGTACGTATATGTTATCTCCAACTTTTCTCCGTCAATCGATAAATCTTCATTTCTTGTAAAACCATTGTACATCACTTTTGCCTTCTGAAAGTTCATTTTTAATCCCACTTTTTTACTCTTGTCGGCAAGTTCCTGGATCATACCCTGCAGCTCTGATGGGGTAGTTGCAAAAATGACTACGTCATCAGCAAAACGAAGGTGAGTTAGATAATCTCCATTAATCTTTATCCCTTTGTTTTTCTAGTACAGTGATTGAAAGACATTTTCCCATGTGGCATTAAAGAGCTTGGGAGATATGGTGTCACCTTGTCTCACTACCTTTCGAATTTTTATGTGTGTTGTATTTTCAAACAGACGAATCCTTGCACTTGCATTTTCATATATGTTATTAATAATATTAATGTATGCATCTTCAATACCGTAGGATTTCAAAGCCGTTGTAACTGCTGATGGTTTCACCGAATCAAAGGCCTTTTCATAATCGATAAAAGCCATGCACAATGGAAGTTCATATTCCCCCGCTTTTTCAATTAGTTCTCTCAGTACGTGGGTAGGATCTATAGTGCTGTAGCCACTCCTGAATCCAGCTTGTTCTTTCTGTTGAGCCATGTCCAGTGTCACCTTCAAGCGGTGTGAAAGAACTTTAGTGAAGATTTTATAAACCACTGATAGGAGGCTGATAGGTCTGTAGTTCCCGAGATCCTCAATGTCACCTTTTTTATGTAGCAGGATCATTATAGCGTTGTTCCAATCCTCAGGAATCTTCCCTTCATTAAGGCATCGAGTGAAAATTTGGGCTAGTACTGTTTCGATTTCTCCACTTGCTTCTTGTATGATGCCTACAGTAATTCCATCTTCTCCTGGAGCTTTCCCCCGCTTCATGCTCTTGATTGCATGTGCAACTTCTGCTGGGAGGACTGGAAGAACTCTGGTACTGGTACCTTTCATGATGTCTGGAGAACACGTATCATCCCTTTCATATAATTTGGAGTAGAAATCTTTCACTCTTGTCAACATTTCGCCTCTACTTCTTGTTACAGAACCATCTTCTTTTCTCAGTGCCATAATCTGTTTTCTTCCCTTACTGAGATGTCCCTTTGCTATCTTTAGGCTTTAGTTGTTTTCAATTGCTTTCCTCACTAGTTCACAGTTGAATTTCCTTACGTCTTCAGTGATACTTTTTCGTACTGTCTTGCATAGCTCTATATATTCCACTTTGGAAGTCACATCTTCTTTAGTTGTCCTCATCTCTCATCTGTTTTGCATCAACATTTTGGTTTTTCCTGATAATTTGTTCACATGCAACTTGTTCTTAGACCCAGCTAATTTTGTTGCTGTTTCCATAAGAGCTTTGGTTACTTTTCTGTTAACTTCAGAAATATCCACTTCTTCCGATGTTAGGCCTTCTAAAGCAGAGAATCTGTTCTTTAGTTCCAACTTGAAGGTATTATGGTGTTTTTTAAGGTTGGTTATGTCAGTACATTTGTTTGTCTTATGAGCTTGCCACGTTCGAGTTTAGTATTTAGGTGCATCTTACATCTCACCAATCCATGGTCACTACCTGTGTTGAACTTGTTTAGCACACTGCAGTCTTCTATGACGAGTTTTTTGTTACACATAATAAAATCAATTTCACTTGTCGTCCCATTTGGATGTCTCCATGTCCATTTCCTGTGTGGCGTTTTCTTGAAAAAGGAGTTCATGATGAAAAACCCTTCTGCCTCTGCAAACTCTACGAGCGTATTTCCACGCTGGTTTTTATTGCCGTGACCGAATTTACCTACTGAAGTTTCATTCTGTTGCCGTTGCCTTATTTTTGCATTGAAATCTCCCATAATTATTTTCAAGTGCTGCTTGCGTTTATTATTTAGATGACGAATTTCCTCATAAAATTCTTCAATTTCTTCTTCAGGATGACTTGTGGTAGGTGCATAAGTTTGAATAAACTGAGCCTGGTATCTTCTCGAGAGTTGGACAACGAGTCGTGCAGCTCTGTCAGAGGAACTTTCAACTTCTACAAGTTTATCCTTCAGTTTCTTGTATATTATAAATCCAACACCACTAGTTCTGCCAGTATCTGTCCCACGATAGTAGAAGAGATGACCACTTTTCAGTTCAGTGAGATCGTTTCCTTTTCTCCTTACCTCACTTAGCCCGACGATGTCCCACTTGATCCTTTGTAGTTCCTCTTCCAATTCAAGAAGCCTTGAATCAGAAGATAGGGAGCGTCCATTATACGTAGCCAAGGTCAGCATCAGATGGCAGCCTAGTCCGGTCCTCCGGGGATTCTTAGCACCCTCTGCCTTCATGTCGCACTGGCCGCTGCCTTGGCCAGGTACATTCCAGCTGCCGGATACTGAGGGCCAAGATTTTAGTTGTGGAGTCATTTTGGAGGGGTTTGGCAATAACTCACCACGCTGGCCAAGCGGGTTGGTGAGTGTGGTATAGCATTTCCTCTAATCCCGATGGTATAGTTATACCGCTATGGGCGGTCGTCAGAGCCCCTTTAGTGGGAACAGGATGCACCACGAGAAGGCGGGGTTGACATTTGTCAAGGAGAGGCTGTGATGTTGCGCATCACCTGACCTTTCACTTTCATCCCATATATATATATATATATATATATATATATATATATATATATATATATATATATATTCTATAAAGAAGATACCTAAGCAAAAAAATACAAATATAATTTTGACTCACACCTAGTACAACATAGAAAAGGTTATGTATCTACCTGTGTGAGTAAAAGGAGAAAAGATAAAAAAATAAAATAAAACAACTGAATGTAGAAGGTGTCGAGAATACTGAGCCTTGGCTTTATCAAGGACCAGCAAAAACTCTGCATTTTCTCACTTCCACAAAGACCTAGTTGGAAATGGCTTTCTGCAAGGCCATAGATGCAAGTAACATTCCCACCTAAAATAGTTTAAAAAATATATATATGTCATGTCCTCCGTAGAGTTGCATGACCTAGCACTAGTTAACAATTTCGCTTGCATCCATTAACCTTCCTGGCCCGACCCATGCTCTTCATCTATTACTATTAAACAGAGAGAAGAAGATTAAAGAGAACTCAAGCTGTGAGAGTGACATAATAATTAGAAATGATTTTCAGCCATAACGAAATGCCAAGTTCGTTTGAGAGAGAATTTAAACCTGAAAATCAATGCAAAAGAAATCCAAATTTTTACATTGCAATTAAAAAAGGAAATATTAATTTTTAACGAACAGATTTTTGAAAGAAAACTTGAGTCTAAAACCCCTACTCTACAACTTATGACAGCACGAAAACGAGAATAAGTTAAAGATAATAATTAACTAAAGAAAACTTTGTGAAAGTTATATACCTTAAACAGTTAGTTGCAATATGTACAAAGTATTTCAGCAGTGCTTTAAGTGCATAATTAATTAGTTATTAAGAACTTAACTACTTTGAAAAAACAGCGCATAGACAGCGCATAGAAAAGGAACAAGCTTAGCCATCTTCTGTTCCTAGGTACCCCAAAAGACGCTCAAAGTTACAAAGAAAAGAAAGAGTTAAAACCCGCAAAAATGTTAACAGACAAACCAATGCCTAAAAGCTGAAAAGCTAAAAAACGACAGAGAAAAAGTACATGAAGTACAAACATTGAACTTATAAAACCTAGAACCCAAAAACAAGGAAGAGAGCTTACCTCTTGTGTGACAAAAACTTTTCTCCTCACAAGAGAAGAACATGGCTGACCTCTTCCGCCACTCCCTAGACGCTGGGGGGCAGTGGGGGTGGGGCTGATGGCCTCCTCATACAGCAAGAAACCAACTCGCGGAGATTTTAACCAGAGAAAAAAAAAATATATAAACTTAAGACTGTGGATCTGTATGATCAGAAAGAGCAGAATTAACTCTCCAGAATACATGAGAAATATTATAAAATACACGAGCAGTGTATTTAATAATCTTTGCATGTATTAAATCACCTTAGTGAGCTTCTATATATTAATCAGAATCTTATTAATTTTAATGTTGGTTTTACTATTTTTAGTATAGCTATCCTAGTGATGAATAACTAGTTTTCTTTTTTTATTTGTTTTTATTTTCTTTTATAAACAGATTTTTAAGCTTTTTTTGTGATTTTGTTTATATTATTTAATTTTTTGTTTTAATAGGACCGTCATATCCATAGCACTAAGGTTCCTTTAGGTAGTTAATAGGCATCCTCTAACCAACTTCCTTACGGCTTTGATTGGTCAGAATCATATTATTAACTGTGTAGAAAATTAAAGCAGATCTGCCAACCTTACTCTATTATTCAGAATAATTTTTCTTAAAGTTCTTTTGATGAAAGAAGAAGGAATTTCGTTCTCTAGAAAACTTTCTAATAGTATATTAATGTGGTAATTGAAGTCCAAATTGTTGCTGCAAATTCTTGAAATTCTTAGGACCTGAAAAATTAGTACATTCTCAATTACTTTGGTTGAAATGTTATTATTCCAGTGTAGATATTTAATTACTTTGAAAGGAAAATTAACTCTTTTATCAAAGAGGCTAATAGATGGGTTACCTCTGTTGAGCTTAATGCTTAAGTCTAGGAACTCAAGTTCCTGATTACTGTGGTTGGTTTTACATAAGTTAAGAGAGCTAGGATAGATATTATCAAAATCACTCTCTATAACTTCTGAATTATTGATACACAGCAGATCATCAATATATCTAAAAGTGTAAAGGTAGTTATCTGAGCAGGTGGGGTGATTTTTAATGAATTTATATTCCTTAAAGAACAGGAATAGATTAGCGATATTCGTGGACGTTGATGTTCCCATGGGAATACCGTTCACTTGCTTATAGAGAGTATTATTATATAAGATATGGTTATTTTTTATGCAGCAATTGAGATAAGAGTTCCAAGTTCCTACATCAACAAATTGGTTAAGTTTAAATTCTGCATACAGCTCTTTAAAGGTAGTGATTATATCTGGTCCTTGATAAAGCCAAGGCTCAGTATTCTCGACACCTTCTACATTCAGTTGTTTTATTTTATTTTTTTATCTTTTCTCCTTTTACTCACACAGGTAGATACATAACCTTTTCTATGTTGTACTAGGTGTGAGTCAAAATTATATGTGTATTTTTTTGCTTAGGTATCTTCTTTATAGAATGAGTATATATATATATATATATATACACACAGCTACCTCCAAACAAAACTTCTTGTTATATAAACTATAACTATATATACACCCTCCTCCAACAAAAATTCCTAGGTGCGCCACTGATCGATGGAAAGCAGTTAGTGCCACTACAACGAAGCGGCACTCCGGGAGGTTGTACAAACTGAGTGACCGTGCCAAACGAAGCAAGATGTGGAATGTGAAGAAGACACGCACGTCCTTCGCCACAGACCTTGCCGGCGACGTTGCACAAGCAACTAGAACAACTGTATACACCATTACAGTCCGTCGGGAACTGCATGCCCACATTTACTGTGCTAGGTCAGCTGCGCACAAGCCCTACATCTCTCCAGGCGATACCAGAAGACCGCAGTGGTGCCTCCCTAGTCGTTTGCAGACAACACAAGAATGAAAGATGATCGTGTGGAATGATGAATCACGCTACTCACTCTTTCGTTATGGTGGACATATCTCGGTGTTGTTTTCCCGGGAATGCTCCCATACGGACTGTATTATCCCTATAGAGTCAAGCTTTCAAAATCTGTGATGGTGTCGGACTGTCAGGATTGTGAAAGGCTCCGTTTTTCTTTTGTTTTTCTTGTGTGTGTGGTGCGCTTCAGCCTAATCTTACTCTCTAACCACTACCCTACTTACTCTTACTCTTATCAGATTTTGAAAAATTCCGCACTACTTACTTTGTGGCAGTACTTAGACACAGATCCCTGCCTGCCTCTTTCTGCAATATGGAGCACCTTGCCACATTGCAAGGTTTGTTTAGGAGTGGTTTGAGGAGCAGGACGTCCAAGTGTTGGATTTTTCTTCCGATGTCCAGATCTTAATGCAACAGAACATCTGTGGGACCAGCTGGAATGCCGAATCCGATAATGCAACAGAAAATCTGTGGGACCAGCTGGAATGCCGAATCCGATAATGCAACAGAACATCTGTGGGACCAGCTGGAATGCCGAATCCGATAATGCAACAGAACATCTGTGGGACCAGCTGGAATGCCGAATCCGATCTCTGCTAATAAGATCTTCCTCCACAGCAGCTCTAGCAAACGTTTTGCAGGAGGAATAGGGGAAAATCCGATACAAACCCACCGACATCTGGTGAAAGCTATGCCTAGAAGGGTCTCTGAAGAAATAACGGCCAAAGGTGGGCCGACTTTTTACTACTTCAGCTAATAAATGCTCTTGCTTCTGTTCAATCTATGTGTCTGAATAATTTCGTCTGCGTAGTGTGTATATACACGGTCGAGTCACATCATTGTGACCACCAGCTAATATCCAGAGAAACCGCCGTGTGCAGCGCGGACAGCAGCTAGACGGCTGGGAGTGACTCAATAAGGGGATAGAAGGTGTTCCTAAGTATGTGGAGTAGGGTGGAGCGAAAAACACTTTTTTTTTTTATTTGAAAGGTCACCATGTGCAATATTTGCGATTTTATTACTGAAATGACCCCCCCCCGAAATTTGGATGACATTATGTGATATCTTAGGCTTACCCAAGAACCTCGAAGTTTGAAAATTAGGGGGAAATGGTTTAAATACACCCGCTTTCTTCATTTTGTAAATATAAAAAAATACTATATCACCATGTTATTTAATATCGCCTTTGAGTGTATATACACGGGTGAGAATTCAGCAGACGTGAATTAATTTCTTAGGCTTCCCCAAAGAGCTCAAAATTTGTCATATTTCTCCGAAAATGGCATAAGTTATGTAAATATGATAGACACCAGCCTTACTTAGTAGCATAACTTGAAGAGTGAGTTTATTTCACTTGGAAATCAGGCTTTCTTTCAAAACTTGGCATCAGCTTCCTATCCAAAATGTTTGCTATGATGAATCCATCTCTTGCAAGAAGACCGCACACATGTACAGAAGAATCTGTTACAATCTTAACCATCCTCTCTATTGCCTGAGAATGGCAGGGTATTTTTGTAAATTCGTGGCAAGAACTTGGATATTTATCCGACTGTAGTAATTCCAGAAGCTCATCATCTTTCTATTTCCGTGTGATGGGAGTCTCACTCACAATACACTTTTGCCGGTCGATTAGGTCGATGTAACCATTGCTTTGGAAATTCAGCTTAAGAATCCGAAGCTTCCTAATGGTAGTTGTTTATTCGGAAGATTTCCTAGCCTTCATGATGCACCGCACAGCAAGCTCACTGACATACCTTCTGTCGTTAAACAACATTGCAGGGAGCAAGTTTTCTGCATGGGCAAAATACGCGTTGTCTTGGACGACTCTTTTTACAATATCCTTTAAATTATCTGGAAGATACTGAAACCGAGATATTAAAAGCTGGAAATTTCTTGGATCATCTTTACAGGTACCGTTACATTTAATCGTGAACCACGATGGTGCATATACTTTCATTATGAAGGTGGTTAATGGGACAAGAGACAAGTTTTGGTATTGGATCACTAGTTCCAACATACAAACACAGAATGCGATTTGCGAGGGTCAGCCAACGGGAATGTACAAGTGCTCCAGGAACCCGATTTGCCAGATCTTGTGGGCAATCACCTGCAGAGACTGCCTTACAAATTTCCCACAAATAAAGTTGACCCGAGCTAAGATCTCCATAGTTAATGTCGGACTGAAGCGAAAATTCAATTATTTGGAAATTAACGATAGGAAGGTTTGCGCACGTCTTCAGGGGCTTTCCAATCAATCCACTAAATCCTCTTGGACCTGATGTTTTCCCGTCGAGGGCTTCAGTGAGGAGGCGTAAAGGCAGTTCATTAAAATGAAGTTGACATATAATCCAGTGTACGGGAGAATTAACTTCCCTTCAAGGCGCCTAATTATGCCTGCATTTGTGCAGGTATTAGTCACTTCTCCGTCACCTCCAATAAAGACTAACTCCGACATGCCAAAGGCCTTCTGGTCCAATAAGCAAAGATATCGTCGGAGATGTCCTTTGCACTCTTGCTCTTCGGTGAAAAATGTCCCAAATAGACCGAACCCGGTTCTTCAACAAGTGTAATATTCTCCTCCCATTCTTTTCGCTTGTGCCACTTCCCATCATCTGTCTGTGTATTCGTAAGAGTTTTATCCCTTTTTCCGTCCAAAAACAGAGTTACAATCTTGCGACCAGTCAGGTTTACCTCATCTTGAATTGTTTGATGGGTCTTTTTCCTTTCTCGTCGTACTCTATGCCGGTCAATAACAGATGCATTACATTCTTTCGACTGAAACGGTTCACTTACATCATGAAGCAACGCCGACGCAAGATCAGCTGCCGCTCGATCGCTGATGCCTCGCCTATCGCATTTTCTATTTAGAAAATGCAGACAGTGTCATTTGAAGCCTAGGGTTTGAAGAGCGACGTGGAGTGAAATCGTAATCTTTCTCAGAGGCCAACATATGACTAGGACCCGGCTCGCCTGGTTTTCCTGCAGAATTAGTATTGGTATCGTCTTCTAAAGGATCATCCTCTACTCGCAGGGCTGATTTTAGTGATGCAGTTTTCTGTAATTTCCTACGGACATGCTCTTCCCTATCACTCTTTCGAGCTGATCTTTTCTTCAGCACAGTGGTGGTTTTTGCGTCAAGCCCACCTACTATCATTCTTATGTTTGTTTTCTGGTCCATTAGAAAGTCTCGCTCTTTCACGGGTACCTTTTTCGCAGAGCTACATTTGCAGGTTCTAAAACATTTGTATTTGCATGAGCATATGTCAAAGATACGTTGTGAATCTGCACGAAATTGTTCAACCTTCTTTCGGTAAGTTTCATCCATTCTTGCAGCGTGTTTTTTCAGCTTTTGGATTTCAGTGTTTTATGCGGTAATACGCTTTACAACTAATCTGCGGAGGGATGTCGGAAAAGATGCTTTCTTCCATATAATTAGCACTTTGTCCGCGACAATACTTGCTATTTCTGAAACAGCAGGCTTATGATTTGCACCTTCCTGCTAAAGAGTATTCCTCACAAGGTAGTAATGGCGCATTACATCTTCGTGCGTAGGGAACACATTTTCATGCATCTCCTTATAACTCCGAGGATAGGGCAATCAGCTTTATTTCTTCTGTCAGCCATCTTAAGTTGTTGAACGACAAAACGAAAATCCCGGTACGCTCCAATCAACGTCACTAGGAGTGAAAAATTGTTCCACCATTATGACGCAAATCCGCCAACACTCTCTTCCAAAAGGATCTGTGCGACTGTGATGAGATGACTCAGCGAGTTCGCCAAGAGAGCTCCGCTGTGAGAGAGGGGGTGGGGTGAGGAGAAGAAGGTAACAAAAACAAAGGAGAGCGTAAAACAGCAAGTTATGCTTCTGTAAATCAACAAGAGGTTTCCAGAAAGTATGAGAGAGGGAGGGGGGGGGGGGATTGTTAATGTTAAGCCCAAATTGGTAACAATAAGGCTGCTGTCGAACTTAATACTTACGCAACTTGTCATGCTATTTTTGTCGAAAAATTACGTACTTTAAGGGATCTGGGGAAGCCTAAGAAATTAACTCATGTCTGCTGAATTTTTATCCGTGTTTATACACTCAAAGGTGATATTAAATAACATGGTGACACGGTATTTTTTTATATTTACAAAATGGCGAAAGCGGGTGTGTTTAAACCATTTTCCCCCATAACTTTCAAACATCGAGGTTCTTGGGGAAGCCTAAGATATCGAATAATGCCATACATATTTCGGGGAGTCATTTGAGTAATAAAATCGCAACTATTGTGGTGACGTTTCAAATAAAAAAAAAAAAAGTGTTTTTCGCTCCACCCTAATGTGGAGCCATGCTGACTGCAGTGCATCTGACAGCTGCTGAAGGGTGCGTGGTGGAGGATCCATAGAGCGAACAACACGATCGAGGTGGTCCCACAGATGCTCAATCGGGTTTAAGTCTGTCTGGGGAATTAGGGGGCTAGGTCTTCATTGTACTCTTCCAAACACTCTCGGACATTTCTAGCAGTGTGACACGTCGCATTGTCGTGCTGAAAGATCTCATCTGCCCCAGGGAAGACAATCAGCAAGTATGGGTGTACGTAGTCTGAAAGGATGGATTCAAAACGAATTCGGTCCATAGTACCTTCCACAGGTATGAGTGGACCTAGAGAATGCCATAAAAACATTCCCCTGACCATAACGCTGCCCCCACCAGCTTGTGTTCTTCCAGCAGTGGTTGAAGAGTGTTTGTTCTCCGATGTTTCTCGCCTTATACGCCAAAGTCCATCCATTCGATGAAGCATAAAACGCGATTAATGGGAAAAGCCAATCCTTTGCCAATCAGCGGAGGTCCAATTCCGATATTACGGTGCAAATGTAAGCATTTTCTGCCGATGCGCCTTCGTTAGCATAGGTGCAGTGATCGTCCGTCTGCATCGGAGCCCCATACGCAGCAGGGTTCGCTGAACTGTCGTTTTAGACACACTTCCGGTAGCCTCCTGGTTCATTCGGCCAGTGAGTTGCTTTACTGTAGCGTGTCGATCGGCCCTCACGCACCTTCGAAGCTGACGTTCACCTCTCACATCAGTGGCACATGGTGCTCCGCAGTTTCCACACCGCTTATTCGCAGTGGTGCCATTTCTCCAATCACGATACTCTTTAACCACAGAAGTACGCGAACAGTTCACAAACTGCGCTGTTTCAGAAATACTGCCACACTTGGCCCGAAAGCTGATAATCATCCCTTTTTGCAAATCTGATAAATCGCTCCTTTTATCCATGACAGTAACGAGTGATATGTTTTCAGATTTCCTACAGCACAGCTTATATACCCTCCAAGCCAGCTCAGGACACGCACCTTCTTTCATTGGCTACGCCCTGTTGACGTCAAAAGTAGGAGGTAGTCACAATAATGTGACTCGATTGTGTATATACAAAAAGTGGGCTTGGGCCGTGGGGACGTCAACCCGCAATCAACTAGAAAACCAGTTTTCCCCTATGGTTACAAGCAACATATACTTAACAACGGTGTTTGCATAGGCGACACTTACTTCCTTATAGTGAAGTCTGTAGTTGGATGACATTTCTTTCAAAACCGAAGGACCTAGAAATTCTTCGAACAAGTCCAAATTTTATCTTAATGAACATCATGTCGAACGTTGCGACATAAAGGGCCTTTCCATCTGAGAGCATAATAATATCCATCAGAATCTGCATCAGACCCAGAATTTCGACTTAATGCTCATTTTCTGCAGGACAAGACTCAATATCCAATTCATCAGCACCACGTGTCGTACCCGTATTATCGCTCAGACTGGAACAGTCCCAGGCTCTGTGGAACAGGAGTTAGAATATAATCCAACACTAACATTCGACGTATTCACAAGATTGTTCACTTCAATTAGTTTAACTATACTAATAATCCGAATTTCTTGGCGTAGAATAGAAATAAAACTTTCCAAGCTTTCGCACATCAACCAGATGGCTTTTTCAAGGAAGGTACGCAGCTAACTGCAAACTGGATAATAGAACGTTTCAACCAGTATCCATTATTCTATTATCCAGTTTGCAGTTAGCTGCGTACCTTCCTTGAGAAAGCCATCTGGTTGATGTGCGAAATCTTGGAAAGTTTTATTTCTATTCTACGCCAAGAAATTCGGATTATTAGTATAGTTATACTATTTGGAGTATAATTGGTGTACAGTTCCTACTTATTAAGATTGTCCACTTGCTCTCTAGGTGGCGGAGTGTACTCTTCCGACATCGGTCCAGATGAGGTATGGATGGCGTTCGTCTGATGGCGGTGGCTCTGTGCCTTCTGTGGAATCAGTGGCCCTAAATTAGGGACGGTCGACTCAGGGCTAGAGAATAAGGATTATTCTCTAGCCCTGCGGTCGACTGCTTATATGTATATCCCGTAGCTGCTTACAGCGGCCCTTATCTTTCTATCCTCCTATATAGAAGAAAAGTATGACAACGTGATGTGTAATTGAAGTTCCATTGTAGACTTATGTACGTGTGCGCATGTAAAGAGATCTAACACCCACTATACTGAGCTCCGGCACCAAAAGAACATTTTCAGAGCTGGAGAACTTAATATTTCCTCATAGTGGTCGTTATTCTCTGTGATAGAGAAAAAAGCGTCCTCGAAGCATTCAATTTCCGCTAATGAGAAGTCAGTAAACAATTCGACATCACGTGACGTACACTCTGTAAAAAAAAAAATCTGAAATTCAAGAGCCATTTTTTGTGATTCCTTTCGTAAATTAACGAAGCATATTCCTATAGTCTACAACCTTTTCAGTGAAATGAAAGAAAATAAAAAACCCCAGAATTTCACGGATTTTTTCGTACACCGGCAAAATTCGGAATTTTCAGAAACCTTTCTCAATTCATTCCTTTCGTATATTTTAACGGTAAATTATTATTTTGAGAGGTGTTAACGTAAAATTTTGAATTCACAGAAACTTTTCTGCAGTTCCTTCCGCATGTTAGCGGGAATATTTGAGGTTTGGTCAACTATTAAATTTCAATCGTCTGTTGGTAGGTCTGATTTTGAAGTTGGTTCACTGTAAACCGTTGCACAGGAAAACTGCCACACATCTTTCAGCAACTTGGAAAACTGCCACACATTGGAAAACTACCACACAGGAAAATTGCCACATGTTTTTAACTAAGGGGCGAGGCACAAATGGCTGTTCTTCCGAGGAACACTTTGAATGTGTGGCAGTTTTCCAAGTTTCCGAATTATGTGTGGCAGTTTTCCAAGTTTCCGAATTATGTGTGGCAGTTTTCCAAGGTGGCTAACGACGAGAAGGAGCTCTTTTATTTGTCTGAATTTTCATGCCGGTTCATACGAGTTTAGGGCAACTGGCCACAAAAGCTCAGAGAAGGGGGGGGATAGAGATTGCCGTTTCTTGGCCTATATTGAGAATTGAATTGGGAACTCAAACAAATTTCGAGAAAACGTTCTAAGACAAGCGAGAACTGTACTTTAATTTGAAGAAATAAATTGCCGTGAATAATAATTGCCGTGTGTATTTCTTAAAACTACAGTGTTCGACGAAACAACGGAATTACAGCATGACTCATGCTGTGTTCAGAAAAGGACGACAACGTGGGATTTTTAATAACACTGCACTTTTACTTAGGCATTAAATATTTACATAACATGTCAAGTTTGTAATGTTTTTCTTTTACTTAATTAGTTTATAGGCCCTACACCTTGGTCTTTTTAACAGCTTTTAATCCGCCAACTTCATATTCATAATGTTTACGCATCAAATCAAGTCAATAGCATTGCGCTTTTACTTAGGCACTAAATATTAATTCATAGGACCTACGCCTATGTCTTTTTAACATGTTTTAATCCGCCGACTTCATATTCATAATGTTTACGTGTCAAGTCAAGTTAATAATATTGCGCTTTTATTTAGGCACCAAATATTAATTTACAGGCCCTAGGCCAAGGCCCTTTTATCAGTTTTTATTCTGCCAAGTTCATATTCACAACGTTTACATATCAAGTTAAGTTAATAGTATTGTGCATATTAATTCATAGGCCCTAGGACCAGGCCTTTTTAATAGTTTTTACTCTAACAATGTTACATTCACAACGTTTACACATCAAATCAAGTTAATAGCATTGCTCTTTTACTTAGGCACTAAATATTAATTCACAGGCTAGGCCTACGCCTTTCTGACCATGTGGTCTACTGACCAAATCATACCCAAAGGTCATTCTTGAATGCAATCAGTTAGTAGCTTACACCTATAATCCGCGATAAGTTATGACTTAAAGATTACAGCAGGAATCGAGACTGCCCGATAAATAAGTCGTGTTGTAGCGACTTTACATTATCTAATCTTTTATGTTAGCATGTCTTTTGTAAAAAAAATCGTGCTTGTGTTATCGGTTTGTCCGTCCGTCCGTCTGTAGACACGATATCTCTGCAACTAAATGTCCGATTTGAAATATTCTTTTTACATTAGGAAACTTGAAATGTGCGAATGATGATCCTTTATTTCGTTTTTTTTTTTTTTTTTTTTTTTTACGATGCAAAATTTCGCAGCTAGAAGGCGTAAATGCAGATGATAATAAATTCAAAATACATTTTATTCCATATATTTGCTTCTAAACATATAATTCAAAAAATTCATTTAGGATTCGATTTCATTCATGTCGAAGATTATTTTAGTTAGGCAAAGTCACGTTTACAAGTTAAGCATAGATTCTGCACTAGGGGCGTAAAAGTAAATTGCTTTCAACCCGATATCTCTGCTTCTAAAACTCTGATTTCAATTATTTTTTCTTTCGCGGATACAGCTCCTGATGAGAAATATTTTGCATATAATTTCTAATTTTTGGTATAAAATGGTATGGCCACCAGGGGGCATAAACCTTAATTTCTGCTTCTGATGTATTTGCAGCAAAATCTGAGCTTCTAAAATCTCGATTGAAAAAAATTTGTTTTTGGACCGATACTACTTACGTCGATAAACTTTCTCAAAATATTTTCTCCTTAACATAATGCATTGTTTCTCCACCAGGGGCGTAGATATTCAGGTGATGCGTAACATCACAGCCTCTTCTTGACAAATGTCAACCACGCCTTCTCGTGGTGCATCCTGTTCCCACAAAAGGGGCTCTGACGACCTCCAATAGGGGTATAACTATACCATCGGGATTGGAGGAAATGCTATACCACACTCTTCAACCTGCTTGGCCAGCGTTCTGAGTTATGGCCAAACCCCTCCAAAATGACTCCACGACTTAAATCTTGGCCCTCAGTCTCCGGCAGCTGGAATGTACTTGGGCAAGGCAGCGGCCAGTGCGATATGAAGACAGAGGGTGCTAAGAATCCCCGGAGGACCGGACTAGGCTGCCATCTGATGCTGACCTTGGCTACGTATAATGGACGCTCCCTATCTTCTGATTCAAGGCTTCTTGAATTGGAAGAGGAACTACAAAGGATCAAGTGGGACATCGTCGGGCTAAGTGAGGTAAGGAGAAAAGGAGAAGATCTCATTAAACTGAAAAGTGGTCATCTCTTCTACTGTCGTGGAACAGATACTGGCAGAACTAGTGGTGCTGGATTTATAATAAACAAGAAACTGAAGGATAAAGTTGTAGAAGTTGAAAGTTCCTCTGACAGAGCTGCACGACTCGTTGTCCAACTCTCGAGAAGATACAAGGCTCAGATTATTCAAACATATGCACCCACCACAAGTCATCCTGAAGAAGAAATTGAAGAATTTTATGAGGAAATTCGTCATCTAAATAATAAAGGGAAGCAGCACTTGAAGATAATTATGGGAGATTTCAATGCAAAAATAGGGCAACGGCAACAGAATGAAACTTCAGTAGGTAAATTCGGTCACGGCAACAGAAACCAGCGTGGAAATACTCTCGTTGAGTTTGCAGAGGCAGAAGGGTTTTTCATCTTGAACTCCTTTTTCAAGAAAAAGCCACACAGGACATGGAGACATCCAAATGGGACAAGTTAAATTGATTTTATTATGTGTAACAAAAAATTCGTCATGGAAGACTGCTGTGTGCTAAACAGGTTCAACACAGGTAGTGACCATAGATTGGTAAGATGTAAGATGCACCTCAACACTAAACTCGAACGTGACAAGCTCATAAGACAAACAAAATGTATTGACATAACCAACCTTAAAAAAACACCATAATACCTTCAAGTTGGAACTGAAGAACAGATTCTCTGCTTTAGAAGGCCTAACATCGGAAGAAGTGGATATTTCTTTTTTTTTTTTTTTTTTTTTTTTTTTTGATTGGAGGTTTAACGACCACCGTGAGCAACTCAATGGGCTATAAGCAGTCGCCCGTCCATAATTTATGGTCACTGGTTCCAGGGAAGGGAGAGAACCAGTCCCGTAAGACAAACACAACATCCATGCCTCACCAGGATTCGCAACCAAACCCCATTCGGACGAATGATCAGAGGCCATCGCTTAGACCACTGCGCCACCGGTGCGGCAGATATTTCTGAAGTTAACAGAAAAGTAACCAAAGCTCTTATGGAAACAGCAACAAAATTGGCTAGGTCTAAGAACAAGTTGCATGTGAACAAATTATCAGGAAAAAACAAAATGTTGATGCAAAAAAGAAGAGAGATGAGGACAACTAATGAAGATGTGACTTCCAAAGTGGAATATATAAAGCTATGCAAGACAGTACGAAAAAGTATCACTGAAGACGTACGGAAATTCAACTGTGAAGTAGTGAGGAAAGCAATTGAAAACAACCAAAGCCTAAAGATAGCAAAGGGACATCCCAGTAAGGGAAGAAAACAGATTATGGCACTGAGAAAAGAAGGTAGTTCTGTAACAAGAAATAGAGGCGAAAGTTTGACAAGAGTGAAAGATTTCTATTCCAAATTATATGAAAGCGATGATACATGTACTCCAGACATCATGAAAGGTACCAGTACCAGAGTTCTTCGAGTCCTCCCAGCAGAAGTTGCACATGCAATCAAGAACATTAAGTGGGGGAAAGCTCCAGGAGAAGATGGAATTACTGTAGACATCATACAAGAAGCAAGTGGAGAAATCGAAACAGTACTCGCCCAAATTTTCACTCGATGCCTTAATGAAGGGAAGATTCCTGAGGATTGGAACAATGCTGCAATGATCCTGCTACATAAAAAAGGTGATATTAGGGATCTCAGGAACTACAGACCTATCAGCCTCCTATCAGTGGTTTATAAAATCTTCACTAAAGTTCTTTCACACTGCTTGAAGGTAACACTGGACATGGTTCAACCGAGAGAACAAGCTGGATTCAGGAGTGGCTACAGCACAATAGATCATATCCACGTACTGAGAGAACTAATTGAAAGAGCGAGGGAATATGAACTTCCATTGTGCATGGCTTTTATCGATTATGAAAAAGCCTTTGATTCGGTGAAAGCATCAGCAGTTACAATGGCTCTGCAATCCTGCGGTATTGAACATGCATGCAATAATATTATTAATAACATCTATGAAAATGCAAGTGTAAAGATTCGGCTGTTTGAAAATACAACACACATAAAAATTGGAAAGGGAGCTAGACAATGTGACACTATATCTCCGAAGCTCTTTAATGCGACATTGGAAAATGTTTTTCAATCACTGAACTGGGAAAACAAAGGGATAAAGATTAATCGAGATTATCTAACCCACCTTCGTTTTGCTGATGACATAGTCATTTGCAACTACCCCATCAGAGCTGCAGAGTATGATCCAGGAACTTGCTGACAAGAGTAAAGAAGTGGGATTAAAAATGAACTTTCAGAAGACAAAAGTGATGTTCAATGCTTTTACAAGAAATGAAGATTTATCAATTGATGGAGAAAAGCTGGAGATAACAGACACGTACGTTTAACTTGGACAGCAGATATCAAGTGAGGGTCACATTGATGAAGAAATTAATCGGCGTACAAAACTTTCCTGAAGAGCTTTTGGAAGAAACAGCATAATTTTCAAGAGCAAAATGCCATTATGTCTTAAAAGAAAAGTGTTTGATCAATGCATCCTTCCAGTGCTTACGTATGGTGCAGAGACGTGGACCTTAACTAAAAGAGACATACAAAGGCTGCAGACAACTCAGAACAGCATGGAGAGGTGCATGCTGGGTGTAACCAGGAGAGATAAGAAGAGGAACTCGTGGATCCAAAAAATGACAAGAGTGGAAGACATCATATGAGATCAGAGTTAAATCCCTGAAATGGCAATGGGCTGGACATACTGCCAGAAGGACAGACCATCGATGGACAGCCGAAATTTTGGATTGGATTCCAAAAGACAGGAAAAGACCCAGAAGAAGACCACGTGGGAGATGGGTAGATGAAATGCGAAAGTATGCGGGAGTGACATGGAGGAGACAGGAACAAGATAGACCGTTGTGGAGGAAACTTGGGGAGACCTTTGTCCAGCAGTGGATTGATAATGGTTGACAATGATGATGATATATATATATATATATCATCATCATCATCATTGTCAACCATTATCAATCCACTGCTGGACGAAGGTCTCCCCAAGTTTCCTCCACAACGGTCTGTCTTGTGCCAGTCTCCTCCATGTCACCCCTGCATACTTTCGAATTTCATCCACCCATCTCCCATGTGGTCTTCTTCTGGTCTTTTCCTGTCCCTTGGGAATCCAATCTAAAAATTTCGGCTGTCCATCGATGATCTGTCCTTCTGGCAGTATGTCCAGCCCATTGCCATTTCAGGGATTTGACTCTGATCATGATGTCTTCCACTCTTGTCATTTTTCAGATCCACGAGTTCCTCTTCTTATCTCTCCTGGTTACACCAAGTATGCACCTCTCCATGCTTCTTTGAGTTGTCTGCAGCCTTTGTATGTCTCTTTTAGTTAAGGTCCACGTCTCTGCACCATACGTAAGCACTGGAAGGATGCATTGATCAAACACTTTTCTTTTAAGACATAATGGCATATTGCTCTTGAAAATTATGCTGTTTCTTCCAAAAGCTCTCCAGGCAAGTTTTGTACGCCGATTAATTTCTTCATCAATGTGACCCTCACTTGATATCTGCTGTCCAAGATAAACGTACGTGTCTGTTATCTCCAGCTTTTCTCCATCAATCGATAAATCTTCATTTCTTGTAAAAGCATTGAACATCACTTTTGTCTTCTGAAAGTTCATTTTTAATCCCACTTCTTTACTCTTGTCAGCAAGTTCCTGGATCATACTCTGCAGCTCTGATGGGCTAGTTGCAAAAATGACTACGTCATCAGCAAAACGAAGGTGGGTTAGATAATCTCCATTAATCTTTATCCCCTTGTTTTCCCAGCTCAGTGACTGAAAAACACCCTCCAATGTGGCATTAAAGAGCTTCGGAGATATGGTGTCACCTTGTCTCACTCCCTTTCCAATTTTTATGTGTGTTGTATTTTCAAACAGCCTAATCTTTGCACTTGCATTTTCATAGATGTTATTAATAATATTAATGTATGCATCTTCAATACCGCAGGTTTTCAGAGCCATTGTAACTGCTGATGGCTTCACCGAATCAAAGGCTTTTTCATAATCGATAAAAGCCATGCACAATGGAAGTTCATATTCCACTCGCTCTTCAATTAGTTCTCTCAGCACATGGATATGATCTATTGTGCTGTAGCCACTCCTGAATCCAGCTTGTTCTCTCGGTTGAGCCATGTCCAGTGTTATCTTCAAGCGGTGTGAAAGAACTTTAGTGAAGATTTTATAAACTACTGATAGGAGGCTGATAGGTCTGTAGTTTCCGAGATCCTCAATGTCACCTTTCTTATGAAGCAGGATCATTGTAGCGGTGTTTCAATCCTCAGGAATCTTTCCTTCATTAAGGCATCGAGTGAAAATTTGGGCGAGTACTGTTTCGATTTCTCCACTTGCTTCTTGTATGATGTCTACAGTAATTCCATCTTCTCCTGGAGCTTTTCCCCGCTTCATGTTCTTGATTGCATGTGCAACTTCTGCTGGAAGGACTGGAGGAACTCTGTACTGGTATCTTTCATGATGTCTGGAGTGCATGTATCATCCCTTTCATATAATTTGGAGTAGAAATCTTTCACTCTTGTCAAAATTTCGCCTCTATTTCTTGTTACAGAACCATCTTCTTTTCTCAGTGCCATAATCTGTTTTCTTCCCTTACTGAGATGTCCCTTTGCTATCTTTAGGCTTTGGTTGTTTTCAATTGCTTTCCTCACTAGTTCACAGTTGAATTTTTCTTACGTCTTCAGTGATACTTTTTCGTACTGTCTTGCATAGCTCTATATATTCCACTTTGGAAGTCACATCTTCTTTAGTTGTCCTCATCTCTCTTCTTTTTTGCATCAGCATTTTCGTTTTTCCTGATAATTTATTTACATGCAACTTGTTCTTAGACCCAGCTAATTTTGTTGCTGTTTCCATAAGAGCTTTGGTTACTTTTCTGTTAACTTCAGAGATGTCCACTTCTTCCGATGTTAGGCCTTCTAAAGCAGAGAACCTGTTCTTCAGTTCCAACTTGAAGGTATTATGGTGTTTTTTAAGGTTGGTTATGTCAATAGATTTTGTTTGTCTTATGAGCTTGCCACGTTCAAGTTTAGTGTTGAGGTGCATCTTACATCTCACCAATCTATGGTCACTACCTGTGTTGAACTTGTTTAGCACACTGCAGTCTTCTATGACGAATTTTTTGTTACACATAATAAAATCAATTTCACTTGTCATCCCATTTGGATGTCTCCATGTCCATTTCCTGTGTGGCTTTTTCTTGAAGAAGGAGTTCAAGATGAAAAACCCTTCTGCCTCTGCAAACTCAACGAGAGTATTTCCACGCTGGTTTCTCTTGCCGTGACCGAATTTACCTACTGAAGTTTCATTCTGTTGCCGTCTTGCCCTATTTTTGCATTGAAATCTCCCATAATTATTTTCAAGTGCTGCTTACCTTTATTATTTAGATGACAGATTTCCTCATAAAATTCTTCAATTTCTTCTTCAGAATGACTTGTGGTGGGTGCATAAGTTTGAATAATCTGAGCCTGGTATCTTCTCGATAGTTGGATAACGAGTCGTGCAGCTCTGTCAGAGGAACTTTCAACTTCTACCACTTTATCCTTCAGTTTCTTGTTTATTATAAATCCAACACCACTAGTTCTGCCAGTATCTGTCCCACGATAGTAGAAGAGATGTCCACTTTTCAGTTTGATGAGATCTTCTCCTTTTCTCCTTACCTCACTTAGCCCAACGATGTCCCACTGGATCCTTTGTAGTTCCTCTTCCAATTCAAGAAGCCTTGAATCAGAAGATAGGAGCGTCCATTGTACGTTGCCAAGGTCAGCATCAGATGGCAGCCTAGTCCGGTCCTCCGGGATTCTTAGCACCCTCTGCCTTCATGTCGCACTGGCCGCTGCCTTGGCCAGGTACATTCCAGCTGCCGGAGACTGAGGGCCAAGATTTAAGTTGTGGAGTCATTTTGGAGGGGTTTGGCCATAACTCACCACGCTGGCCAAGCGGGTTGGTGAGTGTGGGATAGAATTTCCTCTAATCCCGATGGTATAGTTATACCGCTATGGGCGGTCGTCAGAGCCCTTTAGTGGGAACAGGATGCACCACGAGAAGGCGGGGTTGACATTTGTCAAGGAGAGGCTGTGATGTTACGCATCACCTGACCTTACATCCCTATATATATATATATATATATATATATATATATATATATATATATATATATATACTTAAGAGCAAAACTGAAGACTAAGGAAAAACTTTAGAATTTAAAACGAAGGTTGCAAAATAACCTGAATTCCTCAAAAGAACTTTAAGAAAAATTATTCTGAATAATAGAGTAAGGTTGGCAGATCTGCTTTAATTTTCTACACAGTTAATAATATGATTCTGACCAATCAAAGCCGTAAGGAAGTTGGCTAGAGGATGCCTATTAACTACCTAAAGGAACCTTAGTGCTATGGATATGACGGTCCTATTAAAACAAAAAATTAAATAATATAAACAAAATCACAAAAAAAGCTTAAAAATCTGTTTATAAAAGAAAATAAAAACAAATAAAAAAGAAAACTAGTTATTCATCACTAGGATAGCTATACTAAAAATAGTAAAACCAACATTAAAATTAATAAGATTCTGATTAATCTATAGAAGCTCACTAAGGTGATTTAATACATGCAAAGATTATTAAATACACTGCTCGTGTATTTTATAATATTTCTCATGTATTCTGGAGAGTTAATTCTGCTCTTTCTGATCATACAGATCCACAGTCTTAAGTTTATATATATGTTTTTTCTCTATTTAAAATCTCCGCGCGTTGGTTTCTTGCTGTATGAGGAGGCCATCAGCCCCACTCACACTGCCCCCCAGCGTCTAGGGAGTGGCGGAAGAGGTCAGCCATGTTCTTCTCTTGTGAGGAGATAAGTTTTGTCACACAAGAGGTAAGCTCTCTTCCTTGTTTTTGGGTTCTAGGTTTTATAAGTTCAATGTTTGTACTTCATGTACTTTTTCTCTGTCGTTTTTTAGCTTTTCAGCTTTTAGGCATTGGTTTGTCTGTTAACATTTTTGCGGGTTTTAACTCTTTCTTTTCTTTGTAACTTTGAGCGTCTTTTGGGGTACCTAGGAACAGAAGATGGCTAAGCTTGTTCCTTTTCTATGCGCTGTCTATGCGCTGTTTTTTCAAAGTAGTTAAGTTCTTAATAACTAATTAATTATGCACTTAAAGCACTGCTGTAATACTTTGTACATATTGCAACTAACTGTTTAAGGTATATAACTTTCACAAAGTTTTCTTTAGTTAATTATTATCTTTAAGTTATTCTCGTTTTCGTGCTGTCATAAGTTGTAGAGTAGGGGGTTTTAGACTCAAGTTTTCTTTCAAAAATCTGTTCGTTAAAAATTAATATTTCCTTTTTTAATTGCAATGTAAAAATTTGGATTTCTTTTGCATTGATTTTCTGGTTTAAATTTCTCTCAAACGAACTTGGAATTTCGTTATGGCTGAAAATCATTTCTAATTATTATGTCACTCTCACAGCTTGAGTTCTCTTTAATCTTCTTCTTCTGTTTAATAGTAACAGATGAAGAGCATGGGTCGGGCCAGGAAGGTTAATGGATGCAAGCGAAATTGTTAACTAGTGCTAGGTCATGCAACTCTCACGGAGGACATGACATATATATATATTTTTAAACTATTTTAGGTGGGAATGTTACTTGCATCTATGGCCTTGCAGAAACCCATTTCCAACTAGGTCTTTGTGGAAGTGAGAAAATGCAGAGTTTTTGCTGGTCCTTGATAAAGCCAAGGCTCAGTATTCTCGACACCTTCTACATTTAGTTGTTTTATTTTATTTTTTTATCTTTTTCCTTTTTACTCACACAGGTAGATACATAACCTTTTCTATGTTGTACTAGGTGTGAGTCAAAATTATATTTGTATTTTTTTGCTTAGGTATCTTCTTTATAGAATATATATATATATATATATATATGTTGTTGTTGTTGTCAGTATCTCTACTTCTAAGAGTCCGATTTGAAAAATTCCTTCTTTGTTGGATATCGGAATGTTTTCATATAAATTCAAAAATTTTAAGTGATTCATAGACTTTCCGCTAGGGGGCGTAAAGGTAAATTGCGTTTCCCCTGCTATATCTACTTCTAAAACTCCGATTTGAAAAATGTCTTTCTGCACCGGATACAGCTCCTGATGGGAAATGTTTTTCATAGTATTCCTAATATTTGGTATAGAACGGTTTGGCCACCAGGTGGCATAAGTGTTCATTTCTGCTTGTGATGTATTTCCAGCAAAATCTGCGCTTCTGAAAACTCGACGGAAAAAATTCTTTCCTGGACCGATACCGTTTAAATTGAAAAATCTTTTGATAATACTTTGTTCTTAAAATAATGCACAGTTTTCCCGCCAGGGGCGTACATGCATATCTTATATTTGTGGATATCTCTGCTTCTAAGAATCCGATTTGAAAAATGCTTTCTTTGTTGGAGAGCGTTTCCGCTGTAAAATGTTTCTCATATAATTTCAAATTTTCCTTAAAGCACAAGTGTGCAACCAGAGGGCGTAAGTTCACGATTCCGTTTACAGCAATATCTGCAGGATTAAAAAACTTCTTTCTTCGGTCAGATACTACTGTTTCCCAAACCGGTTCCATTGACTTTGAATAGCTTTGATAAATTTAATTAGCGTCAGAACGAATTCAAAAGACGTGCTCATTACACCCGTAAATTCGGTGTCATCTTTCTTATTTTTCTTATGGTTTAAATTAAATGTGTCTGTCTTGTGCCAACCCCCCATTTGAGTGTGTTATTTTGAGTATCGCGATAATTTGATTGTTACTGTTAAATTTTTTGTTGGTCAAACTTTCGCCTAACACACAGGGTTTCGGCGTTGAACGAATCCTTCAATTAGTAATTCTGTTTGAAAAGCTTTAATGCTTACTTCTGGGGTCTCACCCAATATCAGTCCCGCTACCAATTCTGAATTTTTAAAGTAATAATTTGTGTTTCTCTTTTGTGTGTGTGGACAAGCACCCCCGGAGTGTAACAATTCTTTTGGTAGCCACTCAAGAAGTAATGGTTCTCGATGGTCAAAGAACAGGGTTAACATCACTTTGCCTGCCGATATGGTGGACCGTGATTTCCCCGGCGGTGGCGATGATGCATATTTCCACTGCGTGCTCTGGCGTTTCAACTCTGGCTCGAAATGACGTCACCAGCTTTCGTCTCTAGCAATAATGCGTAGCAGGAAATCTTCGCCTTCTTCATGGTAGTGAAACAGATACTCTAACCATAGTCCCATTCGTTGACTCATCTGTTTATTGGACAGATGTTTCGGTACGCACGTGACACAAACCTTACGATATTCAAGGTGCGAATGCATGATCACATTGACAGTTCCGATGCTCACACTCGGCACTGTTCGCCAGTTCTCGGTTCGTGATTCATCGGTTAGCCTTTTTACAGCATCCACACGTGCAATTGTCGTCACTGAAATAGCACGACGTGGTGCTCCTGATCTCGGCTGGTCTGCAGTGCTTGTTCGTCCACCAACCACTACAGAGCTGATACCACCGCATTACAGTTTTGCGTGAAAGACAAGCACGCCCATACACCGCCTTCATTTGTCTGTGAATTTCGTTTGGTGGCGTTTACTCACTTTCTAAAACTGAATTACAGCACGTTGAGCAACTTTGGGCGTATCCATCTCCTACGAGAGAACAATAAAATTAGTCTAGCACATTACACTGCTTCCGTAACAAATAAGCTGCAATGCGGTTAGATAGCCTTTAAATCGCCTTTACACTAGCGTCACCCATGGACAAAATTAGGAAACGCAAACGCACTCCAGTCAAAGAGTCTCACTATTATCCATTCACCTCCTAGTTATTTGTTCAGGTGCGGCTTTCCATCTTTGGTGAATCCACAGCATTGTGCGGGGCTACGTGAAGCATCCTGCCATGTAGTTTGGCAGTTAATCACATGTGAGTCTGGAGAATTCGAGGCCGCTGTGGTTGAATGTCCGGCGCATAACTGGAAGACCCTGGGTTCGATTCTCGGTGGCGGCCGATGAGAATTTTTCCGAGACTCACTTATTAACGTGGAAAGAGCGATGATTTCTGTTTGGTGTTCCTGATCCACGTCGAGTGTTTGAATTAATTTGTTATGTGATTAACAGGTACGAAGATCGCAGAAAGGCTAATAAATCTTACTCAGGCCACCTGAAAGTGTTATCTGACAGAGATTGCAGCAGAATTATTGACAATTTATTTGATTCTTCACGGACGTGAAAATATTTTTTGATCGCCACATTTTAACATTTTTTCTTTTGAAACTAGTACACTATGCATTTGTCCATTTTTGCTTTTGTTCTAATGTGTTGTATGCAAGGCCGGCTGGACCATAGGGGTAACCGGGGCGGTCAAGCCCCGCGTCTTCACGGGGCCCCACACTTTACAAAACAAAAACAAAATTGTTTTTGCCAGAATTCTCTATATTTATTGTTATTTTTTTTAAGTTTTGGGGCGCAAGGCCCTCAAAAAAATATATTTTACGTTTTCCAACCGTAGGTTGAAGAAGCGTATATGCTCCAGCTTTGTCCGTCTGTCTGTCCACCAGATAACTCGCGTAAAAATTATGCAATTTCAATTAAATTTTAGTATGTGGTAGGGGACAACCCCTATTGAAAATGGACGAAATGGGGTCAAAGGTCAGGACATAGAAGCGGGATCCATTCCATTGCCCTTATGCGTCATAACTTACGTAAAAATGCTTCGATTGCGACAAAACTTTATCATGTTGTTCCGGAAGTAAACTGAACAGGTTATGCTGAATGCAATCGAAATAGGATCAAAGGTCAGGGCACAAGAGAGAGATTTATTCCACAGCCATTATCTTCATAACTTGAGTAAAAATGCTTCTATTGCGACAAAACTTTAGTATATGAAATTTCGCCCTGGACCCCGCAAAAATTCAATCTGGCCCTGGTTGCATGGTTGATAGCAGAATCTTTCTACGCCAGATGTTTTCATTCTCATACTAACCGTTGAGAAATGACAAACGCACGTTGATGTCACATGCAGTTTGAATATTTACGTACCACTCATCCTGAAGAAAATAAGCCAAAGCCCAGCAAAACCTTGGTTGAGAAGAAAATAAAATAACTGTGAATAAACAATGTTTTCCTTAATCTTGTATTCCTGATGATGCTTGTGGCCTTAATTTGGAAATCCCGGCCCGGCCCAAGCCCGCACGTCCAAGGCCAGGCCCGTTTCAAATGTTTTAATTAAAGCCCGGCTCGTATATTTCTCCAGTTTCCAAGGCCCGGGCTGGCCCGTAAAATTTCAACAATTACCAAAGCACGAATTTGACACCTGGTGCACTCGGTCATTCGACTCCTGAAGAGTTTCCTTTTTCTTAATGGCTACACGTATTCTATTACAATAAACGTTAATTCAGAATATTTCTGAGACTGTATAAGTCACGTGACGTCCGAGGAGGGGTGGAGGGGGCGTGTATATTCAAAAATATTGCATGAAAAGGACACTTTCCATGCCCTTCAAATTTTCTGGGTTTTCGAATTATCATTCCCTACCGCCGGACCCAGAAATATCCTTGGGGATAAGGAAGGGAGGGGGTTAATTCGAAAACTACGAAATATCCAGAATTATGAATCCGATCGTTTTACTTGGAGAAGATTTTATGGCTTTATAAATTGCACCTATTTCTACTGTCATATCATATCGCTGGAACCCAATATGTCTCTCGTGTGTGTGTGTGAGGAGCACATTTGTGCCGCTTAAGATGCGATGTTTCAGACTCTGTGCTATCGTAACTCAAAATGTTTTTGCATTTAGTGCACTGCAAAACGTTTACCGGCCGACTAGTTTCAGAACGGGACATTAATTTACAATATTTCCAAATATTGCTTTTCCCCTTTACATTGTCTACAAGCACATATCCTCGTGCTAGGATACATGCGAGGATTTCATGTATCAAGATACAAGATTTCTTAAACCCCATAATAATATTCTTCCATACTTATTATGGAGTTTAAGAAATCTTTCGCTTTCTTAAACTCCATAATAAGTATGGAAGAGTATTTATCAGCAACACTGAACTGAGCATAAGCTAAGGGAAAACAACGACAGACTGCCCAGCTAATCAGTGTCACAGAAGTTTTGAAAACGGCTGCCTGATAGTACAAATGGGGAAAATACGACACAGACTTATACACAGAAGTAAGTTTCTCCCAGCCCATTTCTCCCGTGCCATTTAAGACAACTTAAACGCTTTTCACACATCTAGAAAACAAAGTGCCGCCGACCAGAACAATAAAAAAAAGATCGTCTGCGATAGCCCTGGTATGCGAGCGGGTGGCTCGGTTTAGAAATACTGCAGTTATAATAGCCTGCCTTGAAGCATGAGAGGAGGGTGAAAGTTAGAAAGAGAGAAGGGGCCACATTCAGCTTGAAAAACTGAGGGAGCTGACCCACTCCAACTGTTTTGTAGGATGGGAGGATGTCGTAAAACTTCTATTTTTTTCATCAGCGGAAGTTATTCAATCCTATCCTGCTGCTGTATGCTGCGAGTTTTCCAAACGAGAAAGGCATCGTACAGCGATTGTTTTGCTCATAAAAAAAAAAAAAACCCTGCTTGGCCCGTGTCTGTTTTACATTAAATATTGAAGGCCCGGCCCGTTTTCCCAACTTAAAAATGAGCAAAGGCCCGACCCGACCCGCGGGCAGGCCCGGGCCCGTGCATACCTCTACATCACATGTCTGGACTTAAAAAGGTTTCACTGGTTTTTAAGAAAGGTGTTAATCATGGGAGTTGTATAACTGGTAATACACAATTTGCGTGTTTCGTTGTTGTTGAAAGACTATTGTGATTAGAATTTACCAATCACCCCACATTTTAATATTTTTGATTGGAATTCTGCATACACACACACACAATAAATGTACTAGCAACTGCAGTCAGAAAATATGCATCAGAATACACAAATGTTAAAAATGTAAGACACATGGTTGCTTTTTGCTTTTGTAAAAACACATGATTGAAAAGGGCTTACGGGTAGCTGCCCTTGCTTTTGTGAAGTGTTGATACGTGGATGTATCTTGTCCTTCCTATAAATAAACTTCTGCATTTTTAGAGAATGAAATTTAATTACTTGAGCTACAGTGAAAATTACCAGTATGGAAAAACTGAAGAATTGTACATCCCACTCCTCCTCAAATTGAAGCCCCAGGCCTAGATTTTGGACACTTTTCCAGTGATCAGGCTAAGCCTAGGATAACATGCTTTTACCAAGCTAGCACCTACCTCTCATGGTCATTGTGTTGCCCATTGCTCTTTCTGCTGTTGACAGGTTGACCTTTGTCCTACTGATGGCTCTAATTCTATTAAGGGTGTGCAAAAATTTCGCCGCTTCCGCTAGCAGGCGCTATAGGGGTCTAATGCGCTGGGGACCAGTGCTGTTAGTTCGTACATGAAGCCAAGCATGGCGGTCGATAAAGTTCATTTGCGGCACTGTTTTTTATTCATGTTTAATTTAGGGAAAATATGCGCGTGAAGCATACAGTTCAATAAGTCAGGCGTATAGCAAGGCGGTTATGGGTGAGCGGACATGTCGAGAATGATTTGCCAATTTTAAGAAAGGTGATCTAAGCTTGGAAGACAAGCCACGTGCAGGTAGACCGCAGAAACTCGCAGATGAGGAGCTGGAATCGCTGTTGCAACAGGATGCTACACAATCGACCACGAAACTGGCGAAACGTTTGAAAGTGGCTCAATCGACGGTGGTACATCGTCTTCATGCCTTAGGGAAGATCCAGAAGATTGGTAAGGGGCTTCCGCATACATTAACGGAGCGTAATATTGGTCAACGATTGGGCATCTGCATGTCGTTGCTGAAGAGGTTTCAAGGGAAGAATTTCTTGTGGAAGGTTGTCTACGGGGATGAAAAATGGGTGTATTGCAACAACCCCGTACGCAAGTGATCTTGGGTCGACCCAGGCCAGCCATCAACATCCACTGCAAAACAGGATATCCATGGAAAAAAGGAGCTGTTGTGTGTGTCGTGGGAGATGTATGCATAGAGTGCTGTTCTTGGAACTGTTGAAACCGCGCGAAACAATCACTGCACGATGATATACCGATCAGTTGATGAAACTGAACCCAGTAATTGAGCAAAAACGCCCATGGACGGTTAAAAGACGCCGCCCAGTCATCCTGTTACACGATAATGCCAGACCACATGTCGGTGCCACCACGAAATCTACCCTTGAACAGTTACACTGGAAAGTTTTACCGCACCCGGCTTACTCCCCGGACATTGCACTCTCAGACTTTCATCTGTTTCGCTCTATGCAACATGCCCTAGCTAGCCAAACAGCAATTCACCACAGTTCCAGAGGGGGAAAATTTCGTCACTGCGTTCTTCAGCTCAAAACCAGAGTCCTTCTATCACAGTGGCATTCATTGATGCTAACGGCCAATATTTCGTTGAATAAATGTGTACTGGCTTTCCTATTGTTCCTGTCTCCTTAAAACGGCGGAAACTTTTGCATACCCCTAATACAAGAATTTTTCACTGATTTCGTTGGCTCTGTGTTGACCCTCGGCAGTGTGTTATCTACACAGCCCCCTCTCCCAAGACTGTTAAATTATGTATTAATTATATATATATATATATATATATATATATATATATATATATATATATATATATATAATTAAACAGTTAAATTATATGTTAATTAAGCTGTTAAATAATATATATATCATCATCATCATCATCATCATTGTCAACCATTATCAATCCACTGCTGGACGAAGGTCTCCCCAAGTTTCCTCCACAACGGTCTGTCTTGTGCCAGTCTCCTCCATGTCACCCCTGCATACTTTCGAATTTCATCCACCCATCTCCCATGTGGTCTTCTTCTGGGTCTTTTCCTGTCCCTTGGAATCCAATCTAAAATTTCGGCTGTCCATCGATGATCTGTCCTTCTGGCAGTATGTCCAGCCCATTGCCATTTCAGGGATTTAACTCTGATCATGATGTCTTCCACTCTTGTCATTTTTCGGATCCACGAGTTCCTCTTCTTATCTCTCCTGGTTACACCAAGTATGCACCTCTCCATGCAACTTTTGAGTTGTCTGCAGCCTTTGTATGTCTCTTTTAGTTAAGGTCCACGTCTCTGCACCATACGTAAGCACTGGAAGGATGCATTGATCAAACACTTTTCTTTTAAGACATAATGGCATATTGCTCTTGAAAATTATGCTGTTTCTTCCAAAAGCTCTCCAGGCAAGTTTTGTACGCCGATGAATTTCTTCACCAATGTGACCCTCACTTGATATCTGCTGTCCAAGATAAACGTACGTGTCTGTTATCTCCAGCTTTTCTCCATCAATCGATAAATCTTCATTTCTTGTAAAAGCATTGAACATCACTTTTGTCTTCTGAAAGTTCATTTTTAATCCCACTTCTTTACTCTTGTCAGCAAGTTCCTGGATCATACTCTGCAGCTCTGATGGGCTAGTTGCAAAAATGACGTCATCAGCAAAACGAAGGTGGGTTAGATAATCTCCATTAATCTTTATCCCCTTGTTTTCACAGCTCAGTGACTGAAAAACACCCTCCAATGTGGCATTAAAGAGCTTCGGAGATATGGTGTCACCTTGTCTCACTCCCTTTCCAATTTTTATGTGTGTTGTATTTTCAAACAGCCTAATCTTTGCACTTGCATTTTCATAGATGTTATTAATAATATTAATGTATGCATCTTCAATACCGCAGGTTTTCAGAGCCATTGTAACTGCTGATGGTTTCACCGAATCAAAGGCTTTTTCATAATCGATAAAAGCCATGCACAATGGAAGATCATATTCCCTCGCTCTTTCAATTAGTTCTCTCAGCACATGGATATGATCTATTGTGCTGTAGCCACTCCTGAATCCAGCTTGTTCTCTCGGTTGAGCCATGTCCAGTGTTACCTTCAAGCGGTGTGAAAGAACTTTAGTGAAGATTTCATAAACTACTGATAGGAGGCTGATAGGTCTGTAGTTTCCGAGATCCTCAATGTCACCTTTCTTATGTAGCAGGATCATTGTAGCGGTGTTCCAATCCTCAGGAATCTTTCCTTCATTAAGGCATCGAGTGAAAATTTGGGCGAGTACTGTTTCGATTTCTCCACTTGCTTTTTGTATGATGTCTACAGTAATTCCATCTTCTCCTGGAGCTTTTCCCCGCTTCGTGTTCTTGATTGCATGTGCAACTTCTGCTGGAAGGACTGGAGGAACTCTGGTACTGGTATCTTTCATGATGTCTGGAGTGCATGTATCATCCCTTTCATATAATTTGGAGTAGAAATCTTTCACTCTTGTCAAAATTTCGCCTCTATTTCTTGTTACAGAACCATCTTCTTTTCTCAGTGCCATAATCTGTTTTATTCCCTTACTGAGATGTCCCTTTGCTATCTTTAGGCTTTGGTTGTTTTCAATTGCTTTCCTCACTAGTTCACAGTTGAATTTTCTTACGTCTTCAGTGATACTTTATCGTACTGTCTTGCATAGCTCTATATATTCCACTTTGGAAGTCACATCTTCTTTAGTTGTCCTCATCTCTCTTCTTTTTTGCATCAACATTTTCGTTTTTCCTGATAATTTATTTACATGCAACTTGTTCTTAGACCCAGCTAATTTTGTTGCTGTTTCCATAAGAGCTTTGGTTACTTTTCTGTTAACTTCAGAGATGTCCACTTCTTCCGATGTTAGGCCTTCTAAAGCAGAGAACCTGTTCTTCAGTTCCAACTTGAAGGTATTATGGTGTTTTTTAAGGTTGGTTATGTCAATAGATTTTGTTTGTCTTATGAGCTTGCCACGTTCAAGTTTAGTGTTGAGGTGCATCTTACCTCTCACCAATCTATGGTCACTACCTGTGTTGAACTTGTTTAGCACACTGCAGTCTTCTATGACGAATTTTTTGTTACACATAATAAAATCAATTTCACTTGTCGTCCCATTTGGATGTCTCCATGTCCATTTCCTGTGTGGCTTTTTCTTGAAGAAGGAGTTCAAGATGAAAAACCCTTCTGCCTCTGCAAACTCAACGAGAGTATTTCCACGCTGGTTTCTGTTGCCGTGACCAAATTTACCTACTGAAGTTTCATTTTGTTGCCGTTGCCCTATTTTTGCATTGAAATCTCCCATAATTATTTTCAAGTGCTGCTTACCTTTATTATTTAGATGACAAATTTCCTCATAAAATTCTTCAATTTCTTCTTCAGGATGACTTGTGGTGGGTGCATAAGTTTGAATAATCTGAGCCTGGTATCTTTTCGAGAGTTGGATAACAAGCCGTGCAGCTCTGTTAGAGGAACTTTCAACTTCTACAACTTTATCCTTCAGTTTCTTGTTTATTATAAATCCAACACCACTAGTTCTGCCAGTATCTGTCCCACGATAGTAGAAGAGATGTCCACTTTTCAGTTCGATGAGATCTTCTCCTTTTCTCCTTACCTCACTTAGCCCCACGATGTCCCACTTGATCCTTTGTAGTTCCTCTCCCAATTCAAGAAGCCTTGAATCAGAAGATAGGGAGCGTCCATTGTACGTTGCCAAGGTCAGCATCAGATGGCAGCCTAGTCCGGTCCTCCGGGGATTCTTAGCACCCTCTGCCTTCATGTCGCACTGGCCGCTGCCTTGGCCAGGTACATTCCAGCTGCCGGAGACTGAGGGCCAAGATTTAAGTTGTGGAGTCATTTTGGAGGGGTTTGGCCATAACTCACCACGCTGGCCAAGCGGGTTGGTGAGTGTGGGATAGAATTTCCTCTAATCCCGATGGTATAGTTATACCGCTATTGGCGGTCGTCAGAGCCCCTTTAGTAGGAACAGGATGCACCACGAGAAGGCGGGGTTGACATTTGTCAAGGAGAGGCTGTGATGTTACGCATCACCTGACCTTACATCCCAATATATATATATATATATATATTCTATAAAGAAGATACCTAAGCAAAAAAATACATATATAATTTTGACTCACACCTAATACAACATAGAAAAGGTTATGTATCTACCTGTGTGAGTAAAAGGAGAAAAGATAAAAAAATAAAATAAAACAACTGAATGTAGAAGGTGTCGAGAATACTGAGCCTTGGCTTTATCAAGGACCAGCAAAAACTCTGCATTTTCTCACTTCCACAAAGACCTAGTTGGAAATGGGTTTCTGCAAGGCCATAGATGCAAGTAACATTATAAAGCTAGCAATAATTTTGCAATTATCTGTAAGAAGTTCTATTTTGAATTGTTAACTATGGAACTCAATAATAGAGTAACATACGAGCCCGTAAGTTATTCTACCAAGCAGTTAGAAAATCGGTTTAAGGCATTCTTCAAGAAACTTAAAATTCCACAAACTAGAAGATATGGGCCTGAATTTCCATTTCTTTTGCAACGGTTAAGTTTCATAAGGATCCTGTAAAGTTCAGGTTCATAGCTAGTGGAGTAAGGAGTCATAAAAAGAAAATAGATCTTGCTTTTGAAGATGTCTTAAAGAAGGTTTTGAAACACATTAGAAACTGTTCTAACTTGATGTACAGAGATTTTTGGATAATTAATAATAATGCAGAAGTAATTTCTACTATACTCAAAGTTTGTCCCCTAGATATTAATAGTTATGATTTTGAAAACCTATATACTAATCTGCCTCTATCAGATATAATCACTACCTTTAAAGAGCTGTATGCAGAATTTAAACTTAACCAATTTGTTGATGTAGGAACTTGGAACTCTTATCTCAATTGCTGCATAAAAAATAACCATATCTTATATAATAATACTCTCTATAAGCAAGTGAACGGTATTCCAATGGGAACATCAACGTCCACAAATATCGCTAATCTATTCCTGTTCTTTAAGGAATATAAATTCATTAAAAATCACCCCACCTGCTCAGATAACTACCTTTACACTTTTAGATATATTGATGATCTGCTGTGTATCAATAATTCAGAAGTTATAGAGAGTGATTTTGATAATATCTATCCTAGCTCTCTTAACTTATGTAAAACCAACCACAGTAATCAGGAACTTGAGTTCCTAGACTTAAGCATTAAGCTCAACAGAGGTAACCCATCTATTAGCCTCTTTGATAAAAGAGTTAATTTTCCTTTCAAAGTAATTAAATATCTACACTGGAATAATAACATTTCAACCAAAGTAATTGAGAATGTACTAATTTCTCAGGTCCTAAGAATTTCAAGAATTTGCAGCAACAATTTGGATTTCAATTACCACATTAATATACTATTAGAAAGTTTTCTAGAGAACGAAATTCCTTCTTCTTTCATCAAAAAGAACTTTAAGAAAAATTATTCTGAATAATAGAGTAAGGTTGGCAGATCTGCTTTAATTTTCTACACAGTTAATAATATGATTCTGACCAATCAAAGCCGTAAGGAAGTTGGCTAGAGGATGCCTATTAACTACCTAAAGGAACCTTAGTGCTATGGATATGACGGTCCTATTAAAACAAAAAATTAAATAATATAAACAAAATCACAAAAAAAGCTTAAAAATCTGTTTATAAAAGAAAATAAAAACAAATAAAAAAGAAAACTAGTTATTCATCACTAGGATAGCTATACTAAAAATGGTAAAACCAACATTAAAATTAATAAGATTCTGATTAATCTATAGAAGCTCACTAAGGTGATTTAATACATGCAAAGATTATTAAATAAACTGCTCGTGTATTTTATATTTCTCATGTATTCTGGAGAGTTAATTCTGCTCATTCTGATCATACAGATCCACAGTCTTAAGTTTATATATTTTTTCTCTGGTTAAAATCTCCGCGCGTTGGTTTCTTGCTGTATGAGGAGGCCATCAGCCCCACCCTCACTGCCCCCCAGCGTCTAGGGAGTGGCGGAAGGGGTCAGCCATGTTCTCCTCTTGTGAGGAGAAAAGTTTTTGTCACACAAGAGGTAAGCTCTCTTCCTTGTTTTTGGGTTCTAGGTTTTATAAGTTCAATGTTTGTACTTTATGTACCTTTTCTCTGTCGTTTTTTAGCTTTTCAGCTTTTAAGCATTGGTTTGTCTGTTAACATTTATGCGGGTTTTAACTCTTACTTTTCTTTGTAACTTTGAGCGTCTTTTGGGGTACCTAGGAACAGAGGAAGGCTAAGCTTGTTCCTTTTCTATGCGCTGTCTATGCGCTGTTTTTTCAAAGTAGTTAAGTTCTTAATAACTAATTAATTATGCACTTAAAGCACTGCTGAAATACTTTGTACATATTGCAACTAACTGTTTAAGGTATATAACTTTCACAAAGTTTTCTTTAGTTAATTATTATCTTTAACTTATTCTCGTTTTCGTGCTGTCATAAGTTGTAGAGTAGGGGGTTTTAGACTCAAGTTTTCTTTCAAAAATCTGTTCGTTATAAATTAACATTTCCTTTTTTAATTGCAATGTAAAATTTGGATTTCTTTTGCATTGTTTTTCAGGTTTAAATTCTCTCTCAAACGAACTTGGAATTTCGTTATAGCTGAAAATCATTTCTATTTATTATGTCACTCTCACAGCTTGAGTTCTCTTTAATCTTCTTCTCTCTGTTTAATAGTAACAGATGAAGAGCATGGGTCAGGCCATGAAGGTTAATGGATGCAAGCGAAATTGTTAACTAGTGCTAGGTCATGCTACTCTACGGAGGACATGACTTATATATATATTTTTTAAACTATTTTAGGTGGGAATGTTACTTGCATCTATGGCCTTGCAGAAACCCATTTCCAACTAGGTCTTTGTGGAAGTGAGAAAATGCAGAGTTTTTGCTGGTCCTTGATAAAGCCAAGGCTCAGTATTCTCAACACCTTCTACATTCAGTTGTTTTATTTTATTTTTTTATCTTTTTCTCCTTTTACTCACACAGGTAGATACATAACCTTTTCTATGTTGTATTAGGTGTGAGTCAAAATTATATATGTATTTTTTTGCTTAGGTATCTTCTTTATAGAATGTGAATTCTGAATTTTCAAAACTGCTGCGTTGCGCGTTTTGATTTTCAGGTTATTTTGCACCCTTCGTTTTAAATTCTAAAATTTTTTTCCTTAGTCTTCAGTTTTGCTCTTAAGTATATATATATATATATATGTAACAAAAAATTCGTCATCGAAGACTGCAGTGTGCTGATTATGTGTAACAAAAAATTCGTCATCGAAGACTGCAGTGTGCTGAACCAGTTCAACACAGGTAGTGACCATAGATTGGTGAGATGTAAGATGCACCTCAACACTAAACTGGAACGTGGCAAGCTCATAAGGCAAACAAAATGTATTGACATAACCAACCTTAAAAAACACCATAATACTTTCAAGTTGGAACTGAAGAACAGATTCTCTGCTTTAGAAGGCCTAACATCGGAAGAAGTGGATATTTCGGAAGTTAACAGAAAAGTAACCAAAGCTCTAATGGAAACGGCAACAAAATTAGCTGGGTCTAAGAACAAGTTGCATGTGAACAAATTATCAGGAAAAACCAAAATGTTGATGCAAAAAAGAAGAGAGATGAGGACAACTAAAGAAGATGTGACTTCCAAAGTGGAATATATAGAGCTATGCAAGACAACACGAAAAAGTATCACTGAAGACGTAAGGAAATTCAACTGTGAGCTAGTGAGGAAAGCAATTGAAAACAACCAAAGCCTTAAGATAGCAAAGGGACATCTCAGTAAGGGAAGGAAACAGATTATGGCTCTGAGAAAAGAAGATGGTTCTATAACAAGAAATAGAGGCGAAATTTTGACAAGAGTGAAAGATTTCTACTCCAAATTATATGAAAGGGATGATACATGTACTCCAGACATCATGAAAGATACCAGTACCAGAGTTCTTCCAGTCCTCCCAGCAGAAGTTGCTCATGCAATCAAGAACATGAAGCGGGGGAAAGCTCCAGGAGAAGATGGAATTACTATAGACATCATACAAGAAGCAAGTGGAGAAATTGAAACAGTACTCGCCCAAATTTTCACTCGATGCCTTAATGAAGGGAAGATTCCTGAGGATTGGAACAATGCTACAATGATCCTGCTACATAAAAAGGTGACATTGAGGATCTCAGGAACTACAGACCTATCAGCCTCCTATCAGTGGTTTATAAAATCTTCACTAAAAGTTCTTTCACACCGCTTGAAGGTAACACTGGACATGGCTCAACCGAGAGAACAAGCTGGATTCAGGAGTGGCTACAGCACAATAGATCATATCCACGTACTGAGAGAACTAATTGAAAGAGCGAGGGAATATGAACTTCCATTGTGCATGGCTTTTATCGATTATGAAAAAGCCTTTGATTCGGTGAAACCATCAGCAGTTACCACGGCTCTGAAATCCTGCGGTATTGAAGATGCATACATTAATATTATTAATAACATCTATGAAAATGCAAGTGCAAAGATTCGGCTGTTTGAAAATACAACACACATAAAAATTGGAAAGGGAGTGAGACAAGGTGACACCATATCTCCGAAGCTCTTTAATGCGACATTGGAAAATATCTTTCAATCACTGAACTGGGAAAACAAAGGGATAAAGATTAATGGAGATTATCTAACCCACCTTCGTTTTGCTGATGACGTAGTCATTTTTGCAACTACCCCATCAGAGCTGCAGAGTATGATCTAGGAACTTGCTGACAAGAGTAAACAAGTGGGATTAAAAATGAACTTTCAGAAGACAAAAGTGATGTTCAATGCTTTTACAAGAAATGAAGATTTATCGATTGATGGAGAAAAACTGGAGATAACAGATACGTATGTTTATCTTGGACAGCAGATATCAAGTGAGGGTCACATTGATGAAGAAATTAATCGGCGTACAAAACTTGCCTGGAGAGCTTTTGGAAGAAACAGCATAATTTTCAAGAGCAATATGCCATTATGTCTTAAAAGAAAAGTGTTTGATCAATGCATCCTTCCAGTGCTTACGTATGGTGCAGAGACGTGGACCTTAACTAAAAGAGACATACAAAGGCTGCAGACAACTCAAAGCAGCATGGAGAGGTGCATGCTTGGTGTAACCAGGAGAGATAAGAAGAGGAACTCGTGGATCCGAAAAATGACGAGAGTGGAAGACATCATGATCAGAGTTAAATCCCTGAAATGGCAATGGGCTGGACATACTGCCAGAAGGACAGACCATAGATGGACAGCCGAAATTTTAGATTGGATTCCAAGGGATAGGAAAAGACCCAGAAAAAGACCACATGGGAGATGGGTGGATGAAATTCGTAAATATGCGGGAGTGACATGGAGGAGACTGGCACAAGACAGACCGTTGTGGAGGAAACTTGGGAGACCTTCGTCCAGCAGTGGATTGATAATGGTTGACGATGATGATGATGATGATGATATATATATACAGCTCATTTTCATGGCAGGTAGAAGCATGCACTCATGCGATTTGGTTTCTGCTCAAGTGTGAGTTGATGGGGTACCCACAAAAACTCCCCTCTTGTGCACCTTTCCAAGTTGACGCAGGTGCGTGATAATGCTCGTGTGGGCAGTCGCCATCTGTCCAACCAACTCTCGCGTGGTCACACGTGGGTCGAACCGCACTAAGGCCTTCAGTATGTCCATATCCAGTGTTTCGGGTCTTCCGGCTTTGGGACGGTCTGACAGATCAAAATTTTCTTCTCGAAACCGTTAGAACCAACGACAGCATTGACAATGCGATATGGCATTGGGGTACACACTGATAATGTTCCTTATAGCACTTGAGGGACTGCTACTTCAACGAAACTCATACAACATGGAATGGCGGATGTGCTCCTTGTCCATGTTGGCTGGCGCTTACACTCTTCGCCTTCTGACGGCTAACTGCCACTGACTTAAGTCACCTACCTGCTGATGTTATGCCGGTGTGCTGCGCAATCGCAGTGGCCAAGGTGCGCCGTGGCCGGGGAATCAGCTTTGGGCACCTCGTCATCGGATACTACTGGTAGTCTTTCCAACCCAATAATAGTGCCATTGACTTACATACCCGTGTGCATACTATATTATACAAGCTTATAGATTTGTTCCCAAGTTTGATGAATTTTTAACAGGTCTTATGGTATATCAATAAAAATATATGATTAAATTCAATTTCTGCACACGCATAGTTAACTTCAGAATTCATAAGGTTTCCCTTCAACGCAGGCATAATTTCTTGTAAAGAAAGATTTACGCTTATCGGTTTCAATCATTTATTCCACTACTTTATTCATCAGACCTGTTGTGATTGACGAGAACATGGCATTCTTAATGTTAACAAATGTGATTTTTAACTACATTTTTCATTGTCATAAAAATTCCGCGCACTAAGAAGAAACCGTGCGATTAATGTGAAACTCGGCGAATAGCTACGGTGAGAGCAGACGTGCAAATGATTAAAAGTTTCATGCGATTCCGCATACCCGCGCGTCCAAGACCGGCGCTGCAATCGCAATCTTTGGAGCTTATAAGGTGCCGCGCAGGGGACTCCACATTCGTGCCGAAGTACATGGTAAGAGTCGGTGAGATAGATCCCTGAGCAATAGATATGCCGAGGAGCTGCCGCAGATGTGCGTACGGGCAACTGACGGAGTTTGAACGAGGCCGTATCGTCGGGATGAGAGAGGCAGGGTAGCCGGCGCGCCGAATCTGCCGCCATTTGGGCCTGTCGGACAGTACGGTGCGATCGTGTTGGGAGCAATAGACACGAGAAGGCACCCAAACATTGTGGACTGGCTCTGGACGACCCAGACACACCATAAGCAGAGGACAGTGGGATCCTGAGAGCGACACGCCCCGATGCAACCACGTCCTTGTCCAATATCCAGAGACATGTGGCGGCTGTACAAGAAACTCTTGTGCCCGCCAGAACAGTTTCCAGACGCCTGGCAGAGGCGAATCTGTACTCTCAACGGCCCTTACGTTTTCTGCCATTAACACCTGACCATCGTCGGCGTCGATTGCAGTAGTGTCAGCAGCGAGGAATGCTACGGACTGGCGACGTATAGTGTTCAGTGACGAATCCCGCTTCTGTATTGGAACGGACGACCGCCGTTTCAGTGTGGAGGACCGCAGGTGAGCGCTACAATTTCACCCTCACTGTACAGCGGCAACGTCCTGAACTACAGGCGTGATGGTCTAAGGGGCCATCGCGTATGACAGTCGGACTTCCCTCGCAGTGATCCGAGGGACGTTGACAGCCCAGCGCTACGTACAGGAGATCCTGTGGCCCCATGTGCTGACTTTCCTGGCGAAGCGGTCCGGAGCCATTTTCCAACAAGATCACGCGCGTCCGCACACGGCTCGGATTTCCCAGGACTCTCTACGTCATGCTTTGACACTTTAGTGGCCTGCTAGATCTATCGCCCATCGAGCACGTGTGGGACCAGATGAGACGCCAGCTTTTTCCGTGTCCGCATCGTGATTTAGAGCGCCAGTTGCAAGAAGTGTGGGCCAATCTGTCCTAGGATAACATACGGAGTCTTTTTGACTCCATGCCGGACAGTATCACCGCATGTATCCCAGCAAGAGGCGGTCCAACGCGGTACTAACGCTGACCGGAATGTGTACCGTATGTCCGCGGGAAATCATCCTGCTGCTGTGATATTGTAATAACTTCTGTCCTTGGTATGTACCATCTCACTACTAAAATCTCATTTCAATCCGACGCCTCTATCTTGGTGCACGGATTTTTACGACAATGAGTGTATGTTGCTTTCTTTGTGTTTTTTTAATCAGGTAAATACATCAGTGTGGAGGATTAGCCCACAGCTGATGGTTCCAGATGGCCATTCAGCCTAAGGATTCTGGAACAAACCCCAGCGAGTTGGGGTATTTTCGCCAATGTCACACACAACTAGCTGTCATCTCTCCAAGATTCACAGAGGCAGTGAAACCTGGGTGCTACAGAACATAGGAGCCGTTTGTGTACATAGGAGTCGTTTGTGTGCTGGAGACTCGTTCTGATCGTGTGAGGAATGAAGATGTATTGCAGTTGTATAATGTGAAGCAAAATGTTGTTAGCAAAATTTTGCTAATATGCTTCGGTGGTTTGGGCATGTTGAAAGAATGAGTGATGACATGCTTACTAAGAATTTTTTAACCCAAGTGGCAGGAAGGAAAGGCAAAGGCCAAGGAAGTCATATGAGGATCAGATTAAAGTGTGTCTGCATGAGAAAAAGATCATGAGTATGAGGTATAGAAGATCTTGTGTGCGTCGTGTGATGGACGTCAGTGAAGACCGAGTTGTATGTCAAGATCGCTGTAAATGGAGAAGTTTGATACGGCAACAGTAAGTAAATAATCATTTGAAAATTATCTGGTAGTTTGTTTTTTCTTTGTGAAGCTAACCTCTGAATCCCAGAGAACAGCTTAGTGATATGTATGTTGCATGAAATGTCTGTACTTCAGATTGCAAGCAAATGTACAGAAAACACGAACTTATAAATGCAGACACAATAAAGGCTACAATGCATCTGATTGTCTGGAGAAATAAAACTTAGTAAAAAGCATTTGAGAGTGGTAGCTATGATATACCTACCAACATTAGTGTAATGCTTTATCATATACAGTTGTGTCAGAATAATATGACCACCTACCTAAAAATGGGAACCACCGCTGGCCCAGATGACAGCGTGGCACGGACGCAATGAGGCCCTGGAAGGTTTCCCGAGGCACACTTGCCCATTCGAACTGCAGCAGAGCACGGAGGTCCGGAGATGACGTGGTTCTGGGTCGGCACTTCGAACCAAATAGTCCCACAAGTGCTCTATGGGATTGAGGTCGTACGATTTCGCCGGCCAAGGGAGACATCGCTGTAGTGTTCCTAGAGCCAGTCACACATTCCTCTAGCGACATGGCAGGGCGCATTGTTCTGTTGGTAGACACCATCTCCACAAGGGTAAACGTCCAACATAAAGAGATGCATGTGGTCAGCGAGAATGGGCAAGTAGCCACTGGCGTTCAGGGACCCATCCAGTGGCACCAGCGGTCCCAGGTCATACCAAGAAAACCTCCCCCAGACATGCACACTGCCACCACCGGCCGTACTTGACCGGCAAGCGTGTCTGGATGATGGTTCTCGTGTGTCTGACGCCGTATCCGCCAGTGTGGAGAAGAAACCTCGCTTCGTCGAAGGTACTCTTTCCCCACTCTTCAATGACCAGTAGTCCAATGCGAACTGCAGGCGTCGTTGCCGACGGACGTGGGTTAACATGAGCACGTGGATGCAGGACCCACGCGTAACAGGGTTCGCTTTACGGTTATCGGGGACACGTACCTGGGTGCTTCAGCGTTCATTTGCGTGGGCAATTGCTGTGCGTCGATTGCCCCTTACTAGTCGACGTTTTCCTCTGGGGTCGATGGCCTTTGGGGCTTCACAGTTATGACGTCGGGAGGTACACCCTTACTACAGCACCTCGCGAACAGCCCACGAAGTCTGCTGTTTCTGAGATGCTTCCACCCTTGGCGCAGTAGTCGATGATAATTCCTATTTGAACGTTCATCAAATCACCATCTGCCCATTGCGCTAACTTTGCGCACTATGACTCATCTGTCCTGGCCGGCCGCTTATATCTCCGTGTGTTCGGCCTTGTCACGTGCACCGTGATTCCGGGGGTGGCCGTATTATTCTGATATGACCATGCAAGAGCCATAGCGGGTTCGGGATTTACATGTCACATACCAAAACAGCTGATTGGGATTTGATCACTGGTCTAGAGTTAGTAAAAATAGGAAACACCGAAATTTTTGAAGTGCTACTGATTTGCACTTATTCTTTCAATGCTGGATACAGTTTCTTGATGCAGACTCAAATTTTGTAAGTACTTCCCAATAAATTTTTGTGATTGTTTACCCCATTAAAATGCATTGCTCAATCACGAAAACAAGCTGGATTCAGAAGTTGTTAAGCACCATAGGTCATATCTGTGTAGTGGATTAATTAATTATTTGAAAGGGCAAATGAACTCCCACCACCGCGTTTAGCTTTTATTGATCATAAAATGCTTTTGATTCTAGGAAACCATCAAAAATTTGCACAGGCAGAAAAAAAAAAAAAAAAAAAAAAAGAGTCCGAGAATAAAACAAAGTCCAAGAATTTCCGTCCAACTTCCGTTGTTGGAAATTCTTGTCTCGATTTTTAAGATGAAACACAAAAATTTATGGAATAAAATGATATTTAACAATTCGAGTCAAAGGGATTCATCGAGAGGATTTTTTTTTTTACAAACTACGAGAAATCTTTGCTGCGTCAACTTCCGTTTAAGAAAAATGTCCACCTCCATTTTCAATCATAAATGAAAACATTTATGTAAATAAATGGAATGAAAGAAAAAGAAAGGGGGGGGGGGATGAAAAAAAATAATAAAAAAATGCGATCACGGAGAAATAAATCTCTATCTTCTGTTGTTGGAAATTTTTGCCTTTACTTTTAACCTGAAATACAAACATTTCTTGATGTTTAGCAACAATATTTGGGCAAAGAGAACATTGCGGAAAAACAAATTACGATTGTGGGATTAATCTTTATTCCGTCCAGTTTCCTTTTTTGGAAAATTTTCCTCCATTTTCAAGTTTAAATACAAATGTTTATGCAATAAAACATTTAACAACAATTCAGAGCTGAGAGGGAATCGTGAAAAAAAAAAAAAAAAAAAAGATTACAGCGCTCAGTCTACGGTTTTCGGAAAATTTTCCTCCGCTTTCAAGCTTAAATATACAAACATTTAACAACAATACAGAGCAGAGAGGACATCGAAAAAAGAAAAAAAAAAAAAAAAAAAGGAGAGAAAGAAACAGCGCTCCGTCTAACTTCCGTTTTCAAGCTGAAACGTGAACATTTAATTTTATGCAATAAAATGATATTTAACAATAACATGGACAGAACGAACATCGCGAGAGGAAAAAAACTACGACTATGGGAGAAATCTTTACTTCGTCTAATTTCCGTTTTCGGAAAGTTTTGAAGGACGGGATTCCGTCCCCAAATGAAAAACTTTTGCTCATGAACGCAAGTCTGCAAGAAAAAATAAAAAGGATTCTGGGGATGTTTTTTTTTTTTTTTTTTTTGCAGGATCAGAATAAAGGTTCTGAGGGTATCATTTTTGTGTGCAGGACCAAAACAAAATCTGCGACTTACGTCGCCCGTAGCAGCGATTCTGCTACGGGGCCACATTAGTAAATGATTTTTAATCGTTGAACTGGGAAGACAAAGGAATAAATGTTAATGGAGATTGTTTAACCCACCTTTGTTTTGCTGACAACAATCATTTTTGAAAGTAACCCCTCAGAGCTGCAAAGCATGCTCTAAAAGCTTGCTGACAAGGGTAGAGAAGTAAGAAAGATAAAATTGCAAAGAACAAAATTAATGTACAAGAACTGAAGATTCAGAAGCTGATAGGGCAAAATTTACAAGTAACTTGCAACGCTCCTAGCCATTACTTCCCCACCAGAATTTACTTTGCCCAGCTACTATCTAGGTAATCTCTCTCTCTCTCTCTCTCTCTCTCTCTGGTTTCGAACCCACGACTAGGACGCAATGTGCAGTAGACAGATATTCAAATAAATTTACAATAACAAATAAACAAATCATACACTCTTCTAAACCCTTTTATATCATTCAACAGTTTTAGTACAACTACAAGTCAATTACTTCAGAACGCATGTTACTAAACTGAATTCAAATTCTAACATACTGCAGATTTTCACCCCGTTTGCTTCATCAATTTTTATCACGCAAGACAGGCAATACAATACTAATAACATTAGGTATTTAAACCCCATTAATCATTAGCCTGTCATTTCTTGAGACAACATTCAAGATTAAAGCATATGAGCACACTAAAGCACAAGAGTAACAATTAACTCTGGGTATGTACACACTATTAATTTGAAACTCCTAATAGTACAACATGCATCAATGAACACCACGTGAAAATAAACCAATTTCAAATAACTTTCAATTATCCTACAACCCTACTTTAAGCTCTGCCAGCAACTATTAATTATACAAAAAAAAAAACTTTTGCACTCATGTACTAGGATTTAATGGTATTCCTCTGACGGCCCCGGCACACACACAACAGGCTCAATGAGAAGAAAAGTTCCAACACAAACTCCATGCTCTCTCGGCATAAAAAAAAAAAAAAGACGTGAGGAAAACTTTCACTGCTTCCAACACCCAAGAACAATCACGCAGAAACTCCGAGTTCTCATAGCATGGAAGGGCGCAAAGCAACTTCACTGCTTCCGACACCCAGGAACAATTGGGCAGAAACTCCGAGTTCTCACAGCATTGCTTTCCAAGAAGAAATCAACCTGCACCTGTGTGCCACATGCAGAGCAAATGTGCAAACGATTCCTCCTCCCCTCCCCCAAAAAACGAGAAAACAAGAGATAAAAATCACCACTATAGAGCGCCAAGAGACCCTGAGCTCCAATCAAGCCACTCCACCACGAGGGGCGTCAGCTCCGGTACATTTTTACATACAAGAATTTTCCACACATCAAATCCTTAATCATAACTTACAACTTAATAAATTCCAACATTATATAAATAAAATATACAACAATTTCTTTTACAAATAACACATAATGAACAATTTATACAATCATTATTTGTGACCTCACCACATGAGCGACTACAAATTTTCTAATGACGTGAGCGACTACAATTATTCTAAGTATTTAGAATTTCTACCTGTATATTTACAATTTGAGAAAGCTCCCACATATACAGTATACAAAAAAAAAAAAAAAAAAAAAACCTCTCAAACCATAAACATTATTAATTGAACTTTACATTTATGTTATTTTCTATCCCCACGACTGCAGGCCATGACTCCGGGACTAATCCCACCAAGACGTCACAAACTGATGCATACACCTATCTTCCTTGGACAATAGATGTCAATAGAGGATCACATTGCAGATGAAATTAATAGGCATATAAAACTTGGGATGGGGGGGGGTGCATTTGAAAATAGAGCAATTCACCATTATGTGTTGACAGAAATGAGTTTAATCGATGCATCCTTCCGGTTTTTACTTGTGGATCAGAGACATAGATGATGATCTTAGCTAAAAGTGACATACAGAGGTTGTTGATTTCTAAAAGAAGCATTGAAAGATGCAGGCTTGGTATAATCAGAAAAGATATGATGATAAACTCACAAATCAGGAAATTGATAAGAGTTGATGGCATCACTGATCACAACCTCAAGTGCCAACAGGATGCTAACAGATATTGCTAACATCATTAGAAAACTGAAATACTAGACTGGAAACCAACTGACAGGAATATATCCAGACCATGTAGTGGATGGGTGGTTGAAATTAAAATACATGCTGAGGTGAAATGGAAGAGAAATGCTTAAGACAGCTGTGGAAGACTTGAAGAGACCAGACCATCCAGTAGTAGACTAAGAATGGGTGATATACGGCAGTGCATGTTTAACTATTGGGAGCCGCCCCGGTGATGCAGTGGTCTAAGCGATGGCTTCTGATCATGTGTCCGAAAGGGGTCTGGGTTTGAATCCCGGTGACGTATGGATGTTGTGTTTGTCTTAAGGCACTGGCTCTCTCCCTTCCCTGGAACCAGTGGCCCTAAATTAGGGATGGGCAACTGCTTATAGACCATTAAGTTGTTCATGGTGGTCGTTAAACCTCCAATCAAAGAAAAAAAAAAAAAAAACTATTGGGATGTTATGATGGTCCATAATAAGTTGAAAAAATTACCATTTTTGGATTTTTTTCTCCCCCTTATGCAGATTGATTCCATGGTCTTTACTTAAGAGTGAAAGTTATGTTAATAATTGATCAAGGAAGACCTAAATTTCTGACTGCAATTTTTTTAAATTACAGCAAAACCTCCGAATAATAGGCACTACTCCTTCCAGGTAAAAGTTACTGTTGGGATGAGGCCATGGTTTGGAAGTTAGGTATGAGTTAACATTGCTAGTCTGTTGCATTTGTACAAAAGCTTAGTAAGTTTATGAAGCTTATGTACAAAGGAAGCATTGCCGTGCTTTTTCCAAATGCTGAATAAAACTTAATAAAATAATTAAATAAATAAGTTGTGGTGAAAGAGCTTTTAGGAAACTCATGTCTGACATCTGGTCTTAAGCAGTCCTCACAAATAGCAAAATAGGAGATTCAGAAAAGAAAAATGTCAGAAAGTGAGGTGTAACTTCATAGTCTGTCAGCCACACACTGGAACACAAGAACAGCACTCACAGGAACCAAGCCAAGAGCAGATCCATAGCCACTAGGGGGGAGTGAGGGTTTGCCCTCCCAGGATGGTCATACCAAGGGCATAAGTTCATGCTCTGAGGGTGAAAAAAATAAAAAATCACAGTGCTAAATAAATTTACTGAAAACTGAAACTGAAAAAGTAAGTCATACATTTCAGTATTTCCTTGTTTTTAGAGACTTCAGTTAATCGCATACAGTATTCTGAGCAGCCAACTAGGGAACAGTGTCCTACACTACATTATGAAGTGCGAGCCCCTTATATGCATGAAAAGAACTTTTTTAATCAGCAGACAGTGGCATATAAGACACAAACAAGCTGTAGGGATGAAGAGCTAAGTAGTAATCAGTACACTGCCACAGAAAGTTCCTGTGAGTGTTTAACCTTGAACTTCATTTTTCCAAGCCCTACCCCAAAAGCATCTTCATATTTGTTATGTTCAGTATCTGATATTCGTTCATTCTATACTGGTTTGTTTTTCATTCTGCATTTCTACAGCATGTTGTGTTGTCGGTGTTCACGTAACTTTTACTTGATATTTATCATTGTTGCATCTTGGGTATTTATCTAGTTTTTACATTTTCTATAAAAATATGTCAAAAACCAGGAATGCAATTTTTGAAGAATTATAATATTTTGTTATAATGGTGGTGTGAGAAAATAAGAAAATAAAAACAGCATGCTATTAAGAGTGGAATTGGGGAATTTTTGACTCAAGTGACATAATTTCAAGTCCTGCCCTCCCAGATAAGAAAAGCTTGCTCCAGCCCTGACCACAAAATAACACACCAAATCAGATCTAGAGGATTTTAGGAAGAGAGTGTCTGACCCCAGATCTTAAGCAACCCTTAGAAATAGGAAGCTAGGAGATTTGGGCTAGAGTGCCCGATACGAAAGTGACACGGAAGCGAAGTAGAAAGGGGGAGGAAGACGCCCTTATTTATTACCGGGGGCCAGTACCCTGGGTCCGACGGCTTAACGTGCCCATCCGACGCACTGCGCATATTTAGTGGATCGAGCGTTTGTACCTGCCTGGGATCGAACCAGAGGTCCTTTTCGCGGCAGTCACGAACGTTACCCACTAGGCCACCCGCGGCCCCAAAAATAACACACCAACAGGCAACATTTCAGGTACCATCAACCCCCCTATAGCCACTGCTGGGCAAGTGAAACATACATGGGAGCTGGAGCTCACCTCAAGCAAAACAAAACTTGAACTCCTTTCTTTTCACTTACGGTACGTTCACCATTGTAAATGCCGTAATTCGACCCATCCTATCCAAGACAAAGTTCCTTTAGCAACATTATTTGTCCCTATCATCTTTCTTGCCAAAGTACAGAAGGAACTTTGTAAAATCCAAAGTGATAAGATGTCCATTAGATCTCCTTCTGGACAGACTGGGGTCTCCATTGACAGCTGTTAAGAGGTTTCATTGCTTAGAGGTTACTGTTAATGTTAATCCTACCGCAGCTGTTCTGTACAAACCAAAACTTGCAGTTGCTCGGAGGTGACCGTTGTTTGGAAGGCCAAGCAATAGGAACCTCATTAATGGAAGTCCCACTGCATTACATATTTATATCCTTCACACTTTCTATAGCTTCATAATTAACAAATGCAAAACTTAATTAAGTGTACTGTGATAGTACCTTTTATTGACTAAAATTCTGGGCTCACCCAAATTTACAGTACTTTATTAAACCCAACATGCATATTTCAAAATAGGCAATAATCATAAAAAATATATAGTAGTCCCTTGCCCAGTGCAACCCCACTGCTTTGAGCAGATGTAGACTGACTCAACTTTTTAATTATACATATTCAAGCCTCAACCTTTTAACGATTGATGGACTTCAAATTCCACATAGGCAACTCTGAATGCTGCATTTAATTTTGGTGTAACACAAAATGTTTTCCCAAAATTGTTCATACTAAAATATACATATCTACTGTTGATCTGTAATTTAATAAGTGAAATGCAGTCAGCACACTCTTGTATGTGTATTTTTTGGCCTACTTCTTATCCTACGATTTCAAAATAAATTATGACTACACATTTTTTTCTCAGTATTAGTAGAAGCACCAAATTGGATACAGCCCTTTAGTTAAATCAGTTAGATTAAAAAAGACTATACATCATTTTCATATATTATTATTATAGGTGACAATGTTTCTAGTTCCTTTACTTGTATTTAAGTCTAATTGTGAGACAAAGTTTGAAATCCTGAATTTTTTTTCTATTTTTGATTGGAGGTTTAACGACTACCGTGAGCAACTCAATGGGCTATAAGCAGTCACCTGTACCTAATTTAGGGCTGCTGGTTCAAGGGAAGAGAGAGAGAGCCAGGGCCGTAAGACAAACACAGGGATCATAGCATACTTCTGGAAAATTTTAGGTTGGAATTTTAGGAATTTTAGGAATTTTTTAGAAAAATTTTAGGAAAATTTTAGGAGTGTATTTCAATAAAAACTAGATGTATATTTGTACACATCTAGTAAAACAACTTTGTATACATTGTAAAGAGTTTGCTTCACACCCTTCAACCATATATACTGATAGACTGCGCATGACATCAAAATTTCTGGCTCCAACATAAAATCACATGACAACAGTCAAAAAGATGGGTTACACCTGCTGTGCTTATGGTTGCACTGAGCGATATAGTAAAGAAAGTTCTATGATTTTTCATGGGTAAGAAACGAATTAAATACCTAAGTCAATAAAGTTCAATTACTTAACCAGAAACTTGCAGCTATTGATATAAAAATATAGTAACTTAAGAAAAAAAATGGAATGCATGTTCCAAATTCTTCGCAAATGTTCATCACATTATAAATCACAAAATGTAAACAACCCGATCATGCATGTATATAGCTCATAAGTAAACTTACCTGAAGAGTTTTCATTATATATGAGGCGCATTCACATAATACACCGAAAACACTGAAGTTCTGCAGCGTAAATTAGTAATCATAACAGCATTTTTACACGAAATTTGGAGTCTGATGATGACGTGCCCAATGTTTTAGCCATGGCGGCTTTGATGCAGCTATTGCCAATGTGCAGTCCATTAGTATATATGGTCGAAGTTAACACCCAAATTTTTTGCATAACGTCTAATGTCTAAAGTTTAAGTATGATTTACTTCTAATGTTCAGTTCTTATCTTTTCCCGTGTTATTATCATATTCAAGTATATTTACCACATTCAAGTTTCACTTTGAACATTAATATGCTGTTGAACCAGAAGCAATTCACGATTTTCACAGTAAAGTTTTCAGGTTTCACATTAAATTATAATATCCTAAAAAGGTAATTGAAAACCAAGAACTATGTACAATTGTTCACTGAATTACTTTTTTCATATTATTGTTTTAACCTTTTCCTGATTAGCCTATCTTTTTCTGCTTCTACCACAACTAATTTACTTTCAGTTTTCTTTATTTCAGCTGAACCTTGTATGATCAAGTTAGAGGCAACTGCTATTTCAACAGTATTTTGTTTTTCTACAGCTTTTCTCATTCTTTCTGTTCCCTCTTGAATTATTGCTAGGAGGCTTCTTTATCGTTTTTAAGTCTGTTTATTTCTGCATCATTTTCTTTTATTTTGTCATCAAACTCAGCTTTTCTTTTTTTCTCTAGCTGCTTTTCCTTATTTTCCCTCTCTTTCTGCTTCCTTTCTTTTACCTTTTTTAATTCTTCTTCCTTCAGCTTATCAACATACTCTTTATAAAATTTATGTGAATCACAAACACTATTTAACAAATTTCTTGTTATGGGAACTTTACTTACACATCCATAGTGTTTAATGGCCCCTTTAACTATTCTTAATGATGTTATAGTTGAGTCTTTTAAGTTAGCCTTGTCCTTCCTTAACAGAGCAGTGTTAACCGAAAATCCCCTTTCTGCATCAGCATTACCATGAGGTAAAACTAAAATTGACTTTATGAGTTTAGCAAGATTTGAGTATTTTTCTTTTCCGCTAGAGTCTTTAACACTAAATATATTACGCCAGTAATGATCAATCCGCACTGGAATATGCCCTTCCTCTGAAAATTTCACTAGTTCATCTAGAGTTGGCTTATCGCAATTTAAAAGTTTCCACTCTTCTCTTACTCTATCAATTTGTTCCTCAGAAAGATGCAAAACACTTGAAATTCTGGTTATTTCCGAAAGTCCTTCAGTGACTGAAAGTTGAGTTGACTCTTTCTTTGGTTCTTTTACCTTTAAAACTTCTATGTCTCTTAGCTTTTGATTGCAGAATGGCAAATTTGACTTTAAATATTTTGTGGTTGCAATTAGTGATGATCTTACATCTAAGAGAAATAATTTCTGCCTGGTCTCCTGAACATTCCTGAGGAGATTTTTTGTCTTCATACCAACTTCTAACTCCCCTAGTTTTTTCCATGAATTTTTGTTTTCAAAATCTACATTCTTTAGGTCTTCTCCAAATTTCCCTGCTATAACATCATCTTGGATAAACTGAGCCATAACATTCCTCATTAAAGTATTTAAATCAGAATATAACTGGTGTATTTTTGGTTCTTCACTCTGATAACATAATGAAAACTTTTCAAAATTTTGGTGTGAAAATAAAATTAATGCTAAATAGCAAGGAGTAAGCTCATTTTTCAGGAAACGGTGAATTCTTTTATACCTTGCCGAATTGCGCAGTTGTTTTTCAAATATTATTTGAGATGGCAAGAAGTTTAAAAAATATTCTGTAATATTTAGCCATTGATCCAAGAGCCTCTGGGCTACAGAACCAACGGTTAACCATCTGTTGCTGACATGACGCAAAAGAAATTTGGCAGTGACCAATGTTATATCCTCGACAGATTTATAATCCTCTCGTCTGCAGCACTACTCTTTAAAAAGTAATGCATATCAGTAGCAAATTCGTCAAAATCTATATTTAAGCTTGTCAAAAAAATTTTAAATGCATTACTAACAACATGCAGGTTGCAAAAACCTAGTTCCAAAGATTTCTGGCCTGTTTCTTGTTTTACAACTTCATTGAATTTGCGTAAAAAGCACTTATTTACATTTGGGCTGTGCATGGATACACAAATAATTCTGTTCAACGAAATATTGAAGGATGATAACACATCAAGAATTTCTTTTAGCAAAATATCTGCTGTTGCATGACCCAGAAAAAACGCTTGTTAAGTATCGGCAAGAAACTGAATTTATTTCTGAAGACCAGTACCTGAGATACACATCCAACTGCCGTTTCACTTGTGTATTTGTAGTTTCATCAAATGCTATAGTAACCTTTCCTGGGCTACTAGATGCAATGTCTTTTTTCAAATCCTCTTCAAAATATTTTGACAATCCATGTGATATCACATAAGCAACTTTTTTCTTCTTAAGTTGCATTTTGGCTGCAATAGCAGAATCAGGAAACATTTCTTTGAAAAGTTCAACTGTTTCAGTGCATGAAACAAAAGACATATTGTCCTTAGCAACTTTCATGGCCCATAATGCTTCGGCTTTAGCCAACTGTAAATCATGACTCAGTACTTCACTAATATTTGTTTTGGGCTGAAGATCCCGTCCTCCAAAGGCTTTCAGGATGGACTTATTTTGAAATTTACTTTGAAATTTCTGCAAATGTTTTTTTCCTTATGATGCGCTTTTACTTGTGAAAAGCCACTATTAGAAATGTTGAAAATTTCTGAACACAATATACACTTAGCAGAAAATATTGTTTCAGTTGCAGAACACCATTCTTTCAACTTCACTCCGTCCAATTCTTTGGCGAGCCACGCATCTTGAAATTTCGTTTTGGATTTAGGCATCTTAAACACTTGTATTACTAACCAGAAAATGAAAGGGAAGTACAAAAACACGTTCCAATATTGCAAAACCAGACAACTTCCCGAAATTTGGCTGCGAGGATGTCAGAAGATATGAAAAAAAAAAAAAAAGCAGGTCACCACTAGAGAACTGAACCTGCACACAGCACAGAGAACACCATAAAAGACGTAAAACCAGAAACTATCACACGCATCTCACGCAAGTTCAGTCAAAGCGAGTCGGAGCCGAGATATATTGCGCATCGAAGGTCGCTGTCGCCGACGCATGATCGAAGGTCAATGATCACGTGCTCTACTGCCTGCCAAGATAACTCAGCTACCATCCCATCGTCATTACCGGAGGTTACGGAAGAAGACCACGTGTTTCCGCTTTGCTTCCACCCACCTGCGGTTTACAATAACAAAACATCAGCAGAAAGAGGAGGTTCCACAAGGCATGTACAAAAATAAAGTACGATCTTCTGCGTGCCACGGAGTTCGTCTGCAAAGCGCAAACCAGGGGTGAAAATGACCCCTCCCCTTTTCCCTTAGATCTCTTGTTACTCTCGAAAACTGTTCGAAGGCAAAAAAATGGAACGCCCGCCCCGAAGCAAGTGCATCTCGATGGCGTCATTTTTCCCTCCCTTCAGCAGCACAGCATATAGGCTGTGTTTCTACAATAACAGGTCTTTTTACCTTACCGTAATGGTAAATTTATTGGCGTTAATAACGGTTGTTTTTAATAAAAATAAGCTTACGAAAATTTTAGGATGAATAGCAAATTTTAGGTCTAATTTTAGGAATTTAAGGAGGGTCACAAAATATTAGGAATTTTAGGAATTTTAGGACGAATGCGATCCCTGCAAACACAACATTTATGCCACACCGGGATTTGAGCTTGGGCCCATCTTGGACGAATGATCAGAAGCCATCAGTGGTCTACACTGCGCCACTGGAGCAGCCTTGAAAATTTTGGGCTAGGGGAGACAATATCACCAAACTATTATTTTGAATGAAGAAACTCTTAAGAGTACACCAAACAGTGTACGTTGAAAACGCTTATTGAGGAGTGCAAATTTGCTCATTTTACAGTGTTTATACAGTCAACTCTCAATAAACCAAATCCCAAGGGAGTGGAAAAAAAAAGTTCTAGGTCAGTAGGAAGGCCATTTCAAGTAATATGAAGAAACCAATAATGCAGAAAATTTCACGCATGTTTTATTACGCACTATTGGAAAAAAAAAGTTATCCAGAAAATTGAAATTTATTCGAATTTAATCATGTATTATGTAGACCAAATTACCCGATTACTAATTCAGAAAATCTGGTAATATAGTCTGTCAGTTGCTTTTTTTTTCTTCTTTCATGTGGAACAACATTTTCTGGGTGGAAATCGCATTTAAATTTTGATCACTTGTTCCAGGTAGGGTGTCAACAAAGTTTCACACAAAAATGTTTATTGTTGCTTGGGCATATTTTCTTGTGAGACCAGGGGTTGGGACACTCTTCTCTTGTTTGTCTTAGTCTGCTGAATGAGGATTTAATTGGGCTATGATGTCTTCATCCCTTAAATCTCCACATACCTTTGCTTCACTGTCAATATTTACATATGCTCGAAATATTTCCTGTGATTAGGAAATTTTGCAAAACTAGACACGTTCATGTTCACCCATATCTACACAAGAGTTTTACTTTCTCACCATTGTCAGCTAAAAAGTGAGCTTCTTACAGTTTTTAATCATATTTTCTATCACTTCTCTCCACGTACAGCCAGCCATAATCACTGATTGTTACAAGACAACCCATGTCTTACTGTTTCGGTGAAAAAGTGTGGTAATATTACGATCTTCCTCAATAGCAGCAATGCATATTTATTACAACTTATTTTCAATAAAAAATCTTAGAGTTCTAGATGATTCCTTGTTCTAAAGATTACAATTTTGATTATGTATAGGTTGGTAAAAACTGAAACTTATGCATTTTATTACAGGAATGTATCCATGCACAGTATGGTTCAACAAGGAGAACCCCTTTAAACTTTTGCAGCAGCATTTTTTTATCAAACATTTTCAGCCATTTTTAAAAAATTTCATTCATTATCCAGGCTTTTTTATTCCATTGATGGTCAATAGGTAGACATTTTACTGCAAAACATCATTTGTGATTTTATAATTTGCATGTAACATTTTCCAGATCCACTCGCGTTAGCTGCTAAAAGCAATGTTACATTTTCTTAAATTATCTGGTTTTCCATGGAGCACCCTGGTTTGATGGAAAATAGGTTATACTAATCCTCAACTCAAGTACAAAGCCCATAGCAGCACTAATTACTGTGCAGGGAAAACAATGGAAAAGCAATGCCCATTGGTTGGAATCTCTGCCTTGTGACCTGACGTGTGTGGAACAGAAAGACTGGCGAAACTGTGAAAGGTATATGGCTGTGCTTCACAATTCTTTGTGGGCTAATTGATGTGGTGTATCATTTTAAACAATTTATTAACCGTTTACCATTGTTGGCACAATTTACAAAACTCTAGAAAGGCAAAAAAAGTACAAAAAGTTTAAAATGATATACCATACCATTTAATGGTGTTGGCACAATTTTCACAGCCAGAAACTCGGAATTCTGGGTTCAATTGAGCCCAAAAAACCAGGGTTAGACCCAGAACACAAACACCACTGTTAAATTTGCCTAACCCCTCCTCACCATAAGATAGTAAGTATAGGTCCTGTAAGATTTTTCAGAAACAGAATCCTCACTGTTGGTGGGGATGGGATATTATATTTTGTTTTAGAACAAAGCATCTTGGTTTTTGTTAAGTGAGACAAAAACAGGAAATGTTCTGGTAGCATTTATTTTCACTAGACAGTTTTTTACAGTTTGCCACTCCTTGAAATTTTAGCTGAACAGTCCTGTTAGTTTGACAGGGAAAATGTGCAATGAAACTGAAACATAGGAATCCATGCATGCAAATGACAAGAATTTACTTAATTGGTTACAACAAACAGGATGCAATGCAGAGCTTTCTGCTCACATAACTGAATTTTAAAATTACAATTAGTAGTAAAATACATATTTATTTAGCATTCCCCTTTGTCTTAAGTGGTTACAGTACATAGAATGTCAAATACTTTCCATATACAGTTCAATGAGAAAAGCATATTTTTCCATAGCTCTATGGAAAACAAAATTTTTCAAACAGACTTTTCTTTTACAGATTTTCAAGGATTGCCATGAGAAATCATGTACATCTGTGAGTAGTAACAGAAGACATTTCTCAATCTTTTCTTCCAGCATGGACTGTTCTTCTTGCATTAAGTGGTTACAATACATTGAATGTAAATGCAGGCACTAAAAAAACAGGTATGTATAAAATTAGCATGTAAGTTGTCAAATGTTTACTGTTACATACAGAATAAACTGAAATTTTACTAATGAAATACATTTTATAGAACTAGGGCTGTCGCATCCTTTAACAACTTCGCTCTGGAAATCTCTTTCAAGAACTCACATTTCAAAATGAACATTCATGGGATGTGGGGTCTAGGTGCCATGATGAAGTCCCAAATACAGGGTTATAACAAATGAAATAGACATTTTCAACATTTATAAAAGCAAAACTATTTAAAATGTTGACACTCCCTTTGCAACATTTTGCAGGGAAACTCTTGAAGCATGTTACAGTAACTTACAGATGTTTGTGTGTGCATCATTAGTCCCACAGCATATATCAATGCGGTAGTCGGATTCTTGTCAAACACGCGGTAACACATCTTCATCACTCCAGCAATAGCTGTTGTGTAATACTTTGTTTCAGATCAGCAATTAAATTAACAAAAAGGAGAGAGACAAAGAGCTTGTGGTGGCCAACATAGGGGTGACATGCTATCACCTGTTGCACAGCCAATCCAGTGCTGTGGAGGATTTTTATCTAGGTAATTTCTAACTTCCTGATGCCAGTGGGATGGTGCTCCATCCTGTGGGAAAATGAAGTTGTCACTGTCTTCGTGCAGTAGAGGAATCAACCAAATAATTGTCATATTGAGATAAGAACTTCCTGTTACAGTGTTTTACTGGAAAAAGAAGAGGACCATACATTTTTTATGGGACACAGCACAGAACACATTAACCTTCGGGAAATCCTGCACATGCTTCACTGTTTACTAGGATTTTCAGTCCCTTATTTGCCAATATATCTAGTTTTCCCACTTATGTGGATTTGTCGCTGAAAACTAGACACTCACTAAAACCATCTTCTTCAAAACATTCCTGTATTTCTGTGCAGAAACTGTGACGTGCAGTTCTGTCATTGTCACTTAAACTTTGTAATAACTGACGTTTGTACGGAATCATTTTCAGCCGCTTCCTCAAAATTTTCCTAACAGCTGGTTGTAGAATTTGTAATTTGGATTTCCTTAGACTGCGTTGGTAAATGGCAGAAACACACTCCACTTGTACATCAGATACACGTGGTCTCCCTGGACTCTCTTTTACCTTTACACAGACATCTTGTTGTTTCAAATTTCTTGTGTTAGTCATAGATGGATTGTATATTTGGCAGTGATTTTATGTGAACATGTTCTAAAACACCATTGCACAACCGTAACAGTATTAATTTTATACTTAATTCAAGCACACAGAATGCCTTCTCCACAGCATTTGTAGCCATCTTGTCTCACTGGTCATGTGATGGTGAAAACATACAATATTTTAGTGACGCCATCTATATATTAAAATCGTTACTATTGGTGATTGAACAGTGCATCGTGAGCGTCAATATCTTACATAGTTTTGGTTTTATAAAATGTTGAAACTGTCTATTTCATTTGTAATAACCCTGCATATCTACAGACTATGTGTTTCTGATTAGTCTTGATGCCCTCCTCTCAGCACAAGCCATATTTGTGCGTAAGGATATTTTTGACCTGGTATATTGACCACATACATAAGTTCAAATGCTCACAGTTAATATTCCTTGTAAAATAATAGCATCCAAATAAATTTTGACGAACCACCCTAAAGAACACCTTTAAAAGCCATAGACTTACCAGTTTACCAGAGGTGGTATCCCAAACCCATACATTTTGCAGGAGTAAAGCTTTTAACAGGCCAATGCTTTACATTATGCAAATAAGGCTATGATTGTGAAACAAGTACAAATAAAGTTCAAGTTTTTGGCCCAAAACAGATCGCAGAGGTTTTCATGAAAGACAACTTGTCAATCTGTGCTGTGACTTCCAGTGCATTCACAGAAAATTTCACATTTGTAACTATTTTCTTTTCTTTTATGTACAAAGGGTGCTGAAATAAAACTGAATGAGGATGGTGACAGTATAAAGAGAATTGAGCACTATGCAGAGAACATCAGGGGAGTCTTAATTTTCATGCACAATGGTCAAAAACTGGGTTGCGGAATTCAGGCTGAGACAGTGTTGAAGATGCACGGTAGTGGGAGGCTAGTTACCATGTCAACACCTGCAAATGTGGATTCCAGTCTTGACTAATCATGCACAAGACCATAGAATAGCATTCAACCTTTCCTGTTAGTGGGCATACAATTTAGTGGTTAGTGATCTCACAATATAATGGTTAGTGTTCTCACAATATAATGGTGTGTGCTTCTTTGAGGTGGGTCCCTAAAGAACTGAATGCTGAAGTGGGGAAGAGTTAAGTGTTGTCATAAGATTGTGGAGCATTCTGAAGCTACTGAAGCTTAGTTTTTCTGGTGGTATATGGACAAAATGTGTGCACACTAGTGCTTAGTTTAGGCTCAATTTTAAGCCAAAGATCCAATTTTATAATGTAAAATTGAGCCCAAGCCTGAATGAGAGGGAAAACAATGACTTTAAAGTGTTAATGAAAAAAAAAATCTCTTCTTACACAGACTTCCACTTTTATCTCCCCCTTCAACTAACCAATGTCTTTCTAAAGTGGGAAAGGGACATATATCTGTTTCTGTAGCATAGCTGCATGATTTTTTTTTTAGTTTTTGTTCTCTCCTAAAATGCTTCTGATGACTGGGCAACTGGCAAAATCAAGCTGCGCTGCAATTTACGTATGTTGCAGAATAAAATTAGCGGGAACTGCTGCAAGGTGGGAGTAATTTTTTGATTGAATGATATCTGCAGTTTTTGAAGAAGCTTTTCCTTTATTGAAGAAATCTGCTAATACATGGCCTATGCATTTGCTCTCTAAGCCTACAAAGAATAGCCCTCCCCACCCAGTTGTAGAGGAATTCTGTATATCACCACAGAAGTGTAATTAAAGACTTGTATGTTACTTATATCATACAAAATCACAATTTAAAAAAAATTCAGAGCCTGAGCCTGCACCATAGTATATGTTACACAACTGGAGCCTGCCCAGGCTGGGATTCAGGCTTGGATCGTCTCAGCATGTGCACCACATTGACCCTGAAACAAAATGATCGATAAAAAGTTTTTATCCACTGTTTGGTTTTTCTTCTCTCCTAAAAGTTTGTTTTCCTCCTCCCAAGAGTTTGAATGCAGAAGTCAGCTGGTAAAGTCCTGGCATCCACTTTCTGGAATGCAAAAGAAACAATCATGGTTCATTTCCTGGAACAAGATACTACTATCAATCTAGAGTATTATTCTAGCCTACTGAGACTCTTCTGCGAGTAATTGCAGTACAACATATATCACTATATAATATCATATCACTAAGCTGCTCTCTGAGATTCAGAGGTTAGCTCCTCAAAGAAAGTGTATCTGCCAGATTAAAGTTTAAAACTGATGGTTCTAGATCTTATTTACTGTCGATGTGTCAAACATCTTCATTTACAGAGATCTCGGCACAAAACTTGAGCTTCCCTGACATCTATTCATAGGTCTCACACAAGACCTTCAGTATTCATATTGAAGTTCAACAGGAATGAGAAATTTGACAAAGGAGTCATCCTCAATCAAGACAAAGTACTGCCACACATAGTGTTTATGACTCATGCAACACTGCATGACAACTGTGGATTCCAGTTGTCACCTGCCCTACTCAACAGAGTTAGATCCATCAGATCATGCCCAGATCTTAAAAAGGGCTTGAAATGATAGAAATTTAACAGTGACAATGCAGTGAACAAATGGTCTGAGTCAAAACTTTCTGAATTTTATTTGAGGTAAAAATGTTGTAGTATGCAAAAGCACACCTACAACATACTTGAGCTGGTTTCGAAAGCTAGTGGATTGTGCCAGAAAGTGTTGACTTAACAGAGGACTAAGTGGGGAAATAAATGTGTTTTCACACATAAAAAAACATTCCCTCTTTGAGAACTTCAACACTCTTTTTGTATGTGCATAGAATTACACCAGAACTGAAGTTTAATGTTATGCCCAAATATTCTTATGCTATAAGTTTTATCAGCATAATTATTAGAATGATTTCTAAATAGTTAAGAATATTGTTGTTGCCAGAGTAAGAATGTCTCATGACAAATTAATAAAAATAACAATGGATCTACACTTTGCATACTGGAACTGGATCTATGGACTCAAATTAATTTACCATAAGATTCATTTGTTAAACTGGTTGCAGTAGCACAGCCAGGATTTTCTGTTGGAGGAGGGGGGTTACTATGAGAAGGGCGCATTAGCCGTAATCAGGTCAGTTACGCGAGCTTAGATGCAAACAGCATGAAACACACCTTGAGTTATCCATGTTGTATTATTTATAAAAATAAGCCACAAATCATTCAATGCTTCGTTAGTTACTAAATACTTCGTTTTCTAGGATACAAGGTGCACTTTATTACATACTGTGAATTACACATAAATAAAGATGTATGTGTAACTACAGAAATATGCGTTAAAATTGAATTTATTTGGATAGGTTGATTACTAATTAACTCGTGAATCTAATACACTACGCTTTACTTAATCAAGTAGTACGATTATTAGAAAATATTAAAGTAAACACTGTAAGAAGTTTTTAAAACTCGTATTGAGCCAACAATTATTGGCGTTTGGGTGTACGAGTTTCACTTTGACTCATTCTCACACTGTACGAATATAGAAAGAAAGATGGAGTATGGAGATACATTCGAGTTCGACATTCACATTTAAACTTGAAATAAAAATTAAAGTACAAAATTTAGTCTGCGATTCTTCCTTAGTGCAAGCTGGTTAATGACGTGCTCAATGTCAATGTCTCTGTTTCTGTGAACGGACATTAACGATAAGCAGTTCTCACTCATGGTGGAGCGCATATATGATTTTAGCCGTCATAAAGTGCTGAAAGTTATTTCAGCTGTTGTTGTGGTGATGGGTAGGACAGCAAAGATATTCAACATTTTAGCTATGCTTGGAAATAATACAAATAATTCTGGAACAGTTGCTAATGTTTCTAAAGCTGTGCTTGGTCGCTGATACTCTGAAACTTTACCCCATTTCTTTTTCCATAATTCGAATTCTCCTTTTATGATAGATTCATCGTTGCACAAATCAGATGAATACAGTTTTACAGCATCAGATATGTCATCCAAAGAAGCATGAATGCAGTAAATTGGCAAAAGATACTGCAGTTTTGCGGCAGTAGCTATACTACCTTCAAACCTCTCTTCCAGCTCATATATCAGTTGGTCCAGGTATGGAATGAACAAGGATCGCCTATAATAATTTTCTGCAGTTTCCACAGGATAACTCTCTTTGTTTCTTTGTCTCCTAGCCAATCTTGGTATTTTGATTTCAAAATCGTGCTCCTTACGCAAATTTAAAGCTTTCTCAAATACCGCAAAAAAATCCTTCTTTGGCATTTTCGCGAATGTCTGCAAAATATTCTTTTGTATCCTTCACTACTTTTACAGCCTGAATGAGCTCTAAACTTTGTAATTGTAGCAGCTTAGAAATGGGGAGCAGCAAGGAGCTAACGTGGTGCATACACAAAAGAGCAATAACAAATTGCCCGTTGCAAACTGAAGAAAGGAGATGTTGCTTTTTTTAATGTTATCAGCTTTTTCTTCAGCTGACATCTTTTCAAGCGCCAAGAGAACAGCTGGGAATAGTTCAAGAAATATAGATACAGCTTCATGTCTTTGTACCCAGGGAGTTGCAGAGAGAGATTTTAACCTTGAACGTGAACTTGTGGGACACGTTTCATTAATACATTCTTGCAATAAAGTTAGTCACTTTGCCGATGTGCCAAAAAATAACATATTTCTCCTACAGTTCCTAAGGCATTTTTAATGGCCAAAACATTACAGGCATAATTCACAACAAAATTTTAAATATGGCTTGCACAATGGGTAAAGATTGCCAATGGACATTCCTTTTTAATAAGGGCTTGAACACCTTTTATATGCCCGCTCATTACAGAGCAACCATCATAACCTTGGCCACGCATATACAATTTATCAATTCCTTTAGCATCCAAAGTATCTAAAATAACTTTCGAAATATTCTTCGCGGTACAATCGTTAATACATACGAAAGCAAGAAGGTTTTCAAGCAATTTTTTATTTAAAATATATCGAATTGTAATGCTCAAATTTGCTGTTCAGTAGAACAATCTGTGGTTTCATCTTCTAAAATACTCAAATATTTAGCTTCGGCAACCTCTTTTAACAATCTCTTCTGTAATGTATTGCACGATTTCTTCAATAATAGAATTCTGCATGTGCCAACTAATATATGAAGCGTTTGCCGACGCTGTTTTTAGGTGGTTTTTCAGGACATTATCTCCAAAATCCATTCAAAATCTTAAAGCCTCTCTGAAATTTCCCTCGTTCGCTTCTGGCAAATCTTCAAAAGGCCCATAATTCCGATGTCCTCGTAGTGCCAGTTCTTGGCACCCACAAAAGATGATTGTTTTAATTATCGACGTTAAAATATCTGTTTTTTTTTTTTTAACTTCATTTCTACGATTCATATCAATCTGGTTGATTACATTAGGTTTTTTTTTACCTTGAACACAACTTATAAAGTTAGAATAGCTCTCTACAGAATATTTGTGATAATTTGTCTGTGCATAATTTGCAAAATCTTCAATGGCAATTTTGTATTTAGTGTAAGGCTTGCTAAGCTTTGCAAGTGGACTTTTTGGGCACCTGCTGATTCAGAAGCAAACAATAGGCAATATTCACAAAAGGGCCCCTTTTCAACTTCACTATACTCTAACCAATTAAAGTGCAAAAACCATGAGTACTGGAACCGTCTGTTACTTTTTGGACACTTTGGAAATGAATAGGCATCATTAGGTTTCCAAAATCCTTCTCCAATTAGTTGTTTTTTGGTTGCATCATCAATTAAAACTTGCCTTGTGAACAAACCAATATCTGAAGTTTTTATGTTAGAATGAGGAATGTTCTTTACACTAGGAGGTGATGATACCAAAGAAGAACTTACTTTTGCAATAGTGGGTGATTCTATCAACAATACGTCATATGTTATTCTTGGTTTCTCCACTGGTTCTTGGGGAAGGACATCTGCTTCTCGGACAAACGAATCCTCTAATGCATGTTCCTCCACGTGAAGTTCACTTTGACTTTCATTCGATGCAGAATTATTAGATTCTCGAAGACAATTTTTGGATTTCAGGAATTGAAAAATAGAAACAGTGTTCTTAGCACTTTCTACCATAAAGACGTTTCGATTTAGCTGGCCGAAATTCATTACCAGAAGGCTTTCGTTTTTTATCGCCTTCCATTTTCTGATTCAGCGCGAAGTGTACTTGCTTTGGATAGCAAGATTACAGTTGTAAATAAGGCGAAAAGAGTGTTTCAAACCATCGATTTCTCCGTGGTCATTAGTAACCTGAAACGCCTCGGCATTTCCTGTGGCGCTAAACAGGTACAAAGTATGAACTACGGAGGGACTGTGGTGGACGGAGGCAGGGGGGTGTCAAAGAAAAAGTTGTCTGGTACAACACCGTATTTTGAGCATGGTTTGATACTACATTCAAACATGAATGGATTTAGAACACTCTTTGACAGTTAAATTGTTAAAATTCATTCAGGACTGAATTCATTTTAAAGCACATTTTTTAATAGTTCTCTTTCATCCAGGATTCAATAGAACTGTTTTACATGAGGGATTGTAGGTATGTGTGTTTTTGTAATGGACTGCGCTAGACTGAAATTCCTGTCCTGGGTTTGGTCGGCCCAATCCACCCCTGGCTACTTCTGAAATACAATGGTTAAACGCAAACTTGCCAAAATGATTTAAGAGCTGCAAATGTACACATTGCCAACCAAAAGTAAATGTTTTAACTGAAGTCTGCTTTTCCAGCAGATTGAGATTGGTGTCCTCATGGTCTGAGACAACTTTTGTATTACATACTTAGTGTGTTACCTCTTTGCGTGAACATGACCTTTGCACCATGAATTTTAAATAAACATCATGTGGCCCACTTTATGTGGCTGAACTTAGCTGAGATCAGCTTCATATTTCTTTCCCAATTTGATATGGTAAACTTGCTATCATGATGCATGAATTTAACTGAAATAACCACTAATGGCATTGCTAACTACAACAAATTATTTATAATCCTCCCTCAGGATTATTAACATGGCAATCAGAAGAGCTTGAATTGCCTAGTTTACTGTTCAACATGTAACATCATTTCAGGAGACTTTATTGGAAATTCATTGTCCTGGGTGGTGTAATAGATAACATGCTCGAATAGAAATCTACAGATGCAGGTTTGATTTCTGCTTCACGGCAATGCATTTTTAAAGTTTTCTGACATGTTACATGTTGAACAGTAAACTAGGCAATTCAGGCTATTCTCATTATTTTGCTAATCCTGTTGTTACTCCACGTATTTGTGAACAATATTCCATAATTTTCATATCCTGCCTTAGCTGTCAAATGCTGGAACCTGACTTGTGATAAAATCTTGCCTTGATTGTGTTTTTGAACTTGTTGCTAAAACCTTACAGTATAGCAAAGTAATTACTGGAATAGAAATGTTAATTAGGCAAGACTAAAAACTGCACACATGCAAAATATATTAAAATTTAAACATTAGAGGTATTTAAAGCATTATAGGAATTTGCTTTGGGAAGTGGAGTAGACTTATGGCATGTACTACTTTGGCCTTGTCTTATGGAGAGAGGGAGGGGAGCTAAATAAAAGTTTTGAAATCAGCATTGTACAACAATGGAAGACCCATTGGGGTAGTCATCTATTTAGAGTGTGGGCTATAAAAAGGGATTGAGTTTAATGAATCTTGCTGACAAATTCAGATATCACTGCAAAGGAAAATTTGTGCAAACTGATGTGGAAAATGAATGAACTATCATTTACATGGCACTTTGCACATTTTGACTGCTCTAAGGAATTACATAGTTCAATAGCATTTCAGCAGTAAAACCACAGGACGTGTTTGTAGCTACGGGAAAAAAAAAAAAATGCAAATAACAGATATGATTTAACACTGTATCAAAGAGACAGTCAATGATACGTTGAATCTATTCATCAACAGAACAATGAATTTTGCGTAAGATATACAGAGGCAGTGACAATGGAGAGAACTAAATGCACCAAATTGTAATAATATCCCAATACATCATGAAAATTTCTAACAGATGGGGTGGAGAAAGGAAGTTTAAAAAATAAAAAGATCAAAAGAACCATTATAATACTTACATCAATAGATGGCATGCAGTCAACAGGGACTCACCTGATTGGCTCGTCATTCAACAACTTAGGTCGCCAAGTTGCTATGCTCCATCAGACCCTCAAGGACTTAATTCTGAAAGCTTCAATGGCAAACTACAGTCCCATCCTGATGAGTACTCGGAGGTAAAGTTTGAAAAAAAAACAACAACAACTGAGAACAAGCTTCATCGGGACTAGATGGATACTCCTGCATGGATTAATAATGTTCATTAAACTTTTTATCACGCCTCTTTCCACTGGCACTTTTAAGGATCTTGTCATACTTACCTCCTAACTAAAGCAACATCTTAGAGAGAACATTCAAATTTATTTTTGAGCTGCACTGAATGGTAAGTGATTGCTGGGAAGAGACGTCTTACCACTCCATGAACAAAAAGATTAAATATGGTAGTACAACAGCTATATCAAAATAAAATACAACTCAGTATACTTACTTGAACTTCTTATCTTCTGAGGAGTAAATGGTCTATATATAACACATTAAGTTATATAAAAGTTTCAATGAAGTATTTTTACGTATAAAACATTACTATTTTTTAATATTATGCATCACTGTACTAAATATGCAGTGGTGTGTTCATTTTTTGTTTATCAGAACTACACCACACATGTTGCCTTTCATCAGCTTCAACACAAATAAGTAATTAACTGCTGACTTTTTATACTATTAATATATTTAAAAAAAACATTTGATATACAGTGCTTATATAACTTATTAGAATATCTAAGGACAGTTCCATGCAATGGCTCATAGAATTAGCTTTTGTAAAACACCCACTTACATTCAGTAAGTGCTTACATACATACATATATCATCAAGCTGTTTTCTGAGATTCAGGGGTTAGCTCCTCAAAAAAGGCTCATCTACCATATTAAAGTTTAAAATTGATGGTGCTCGATTTTTACCTACTGTCGATGTGTCAAATGTCTTCATTAACATCAATCTCAGCGCACAACTGAAGCTTCACTGACATCCATCACCTTTAGTACTTCATACTAATTATCTTTTGCAGGCACTCCTTAATCTGGTCTTCCCATGATTTCTTTGACCTGCCTCTCTTGGGTTGAATATATTCTCTTAGCATCTCACCACTCATTTTTTCAACATGGCCAAACCACCTTAGAATATTTGTCTCTACCTTACCAACATCATTTTGCTTAACATTACACATCTTTATTCCTCACATGATCAGAACGTGCCTTGTCACAAACCCCCGATATATAATACTCCAGCACACCAAAGATTTTGGTGTCTCTTTAGGGGTAACCCAGGTTTCACTACCGTACATCAAATACACACAGCCATTCAGGAATTTTTCGAGAACTCCTCAGGCAGCTATAATTTTTGAAGATGAATTCACTCACCCACTAATTTCACCATCTAATCTGTTTTCTCTGACAGACATTTCACTCAGCAAGTACCTAATACAGTAAACACAGAATAAGAGCTAATTTTCCCTTTCATTTGGCAAGTTGTGTGAAGATGGGCCAGAACTTGAGAATCTACCATATTTTGCTCTGTATACTTTCTTGAACAGTCCATCCAGTTACATCTTATTGCTTCCCCCTTCAAAATATGGGTTTATGCACTGACATGCTGTTTTATCTTTCCTTCGTATGCTTGCTTACCCTAACGGTATAACAAGTTTTCCAAAATTATGGTGTTGACCTAAATTGTTGTGGTAATACATGTAAACTTCCTGAATTTGTTTCAGATTTCTCAAGACGGCACTACTTTTCTATTACTGTTTCTATTATTAAATACATTTCTGGCTGAAGATTTTTGAAATCAAACTATCTTACCATCAACAACCTTCCCATTCCTGGTGGTTGGAGGGTGAACGAATATCTCTAGTAAAATCGTCAAAGTGAGCTGAAGAGCTGCATTTTCCGATCATAAGATGTCAATACTTTCAGCTGCACAAATGCATTGTGTTTTCATATGAGCACCCATCTGAAAGCATATGCACACTTATACAGCAATATTTTTAAGGACTTAGAATGTAGAGAAAGAAATAAGAACCGAACAGTTAGAGGGAAAAAATTAAAATATATATATATATTACTTTTTTTTTTCTTGATGCTGAAATTTACCAAGCAAATTTTAACCATGAAGACTGATACTTTATTAATTTGCCTTGGATTTTTCCTTTTATGCAAAGGATATTTTTTTTTCATAAGCAGAGAATCAGATTTTAACCTGATGGTTGAGTACTCCAACTCTACAATTATTTACTTTCTAATGTAGCTGTAGAAACAGAAAAAAATTACAGTGAAAAATGAATTGCCTGCAATCAATGAAAAACAGTACATCCTTGCATCAATCTTTTGTCTTGTGTGTCTAATTTCTTCCAAATCTTATGTTCCATTTCTGAAGAATATTTATAATATGAAAATGTAAGAAAGCACACCAATTAATAGTTCTCTTGCAAATACCCTGAATGAATTAAAATCTTTAAATGGTGTAAAAGGCATTTTTATAAAAAAAATCAAAACAGAACAGGCTTTCTCAACTTTTTTTTTAATATACACTGAAGAGCAATTGAATTAGAGATACCTGTCTAGTAACGTGTAGCACCAATTTTCACCCTGATGACAGCGGCAATTCGTCTCGGCATGAACTCAACAAGACACCGGAAGCCATACAGATCCACAACCCCTTAACAAGCTCCCACAGTTCACGAAGATTTGATGGAGGGGGGTCAGAGCCTCGAACATCTCTCTCGTTGGCATCCCAGATGTGCTCGATGGGATTGAGGTCAGGTGACCTAGCTGGTCAAGGAAGCGAGGCCACGTCGGTGGAGTGTTCATCCAACCATTTGGATACAATTCGGGAGCGATGGCTTGGTGCATTGTTATGTTGCAGGATGAGGTCCCCAGTGGGATGTTGAAGATGCACAAATGGGAGCAAATGGTCGCCCAGGATATCCCGGTAATGTTAACCTGTGAGGGACGATGTCACACGTACCAAGGGTCCCATTTCAGTCCACGTAAAGTCCCCAGACGAGAATGCCACCCCCACCAGCTTGAAGAGTACCCTGCTGGCAAGAAGGATCCATCGCTTGTGGTTTGCACCGTACTCATATCCTGCCATCCACATGTACCAACATGAATCTCGACTCATCAGTCCAGGCCACATTTTCCCACATGACTAGGGCCCCGTGGCGATGTTCCTGCGCCCATGCTAATCTTTGCACCCTGTGATGTGCGGTCAGCAGCGGTACCCTCGTGGGACGATGGCTTCTGTACCCCATAGCAAGGAGATGGTTCTGGATGGTGTGGCTGCTTACACGTTTTTGTGCACCAGCGTTAAACTGCTGAGTGATTTCTTGCACTGTGGCCCGTCTATCCGCTGTTACAATGTGAGCTAGCCGACGATGACCTTGCTCATCCACACGCTGTTGTCCACAGCAGCTGGCCCTTTCAGGGATGGTTTTACCAGATTTGATGTTGATGTACTCACGGTGCACCCGTGACACAGTGGCTTGTGAAAATCCCAGTGCCTGCACGACTTCCGAGATAGAGTGACCCATTCGTCGGGCCCCAACAATTTGCCCACAATCAAATGCGCTTAGATCCTTCATCTTACCCATACTGCATCCGACTCTTACTGATTCCCGTCACATCACTCCTTATATTGTTGGATCGCTGCATATGTTATGTCGTTTCTGCTTACAGGGTCGCCCACAGCGCCATATTTGCATAAAGCCAGCTGTCTCTAATTCAATTGCTCTTCAGTGTACATCAAAGTGACACCAAAAGTGCTTCGGTAAATACTTAGCCTTGAAATTTTGAGAAAGTATTGAGGAATTCATGATTTACGCTTTTACTCAGAATGTGAAATAAGAACACTTAGAAATTTTTCAACTGTTGAAAAAGCCTGTTCTGCGCTGAAGTTTTTAGCACATCTTTTGTAAAAAAAGATTGTGCTTATATCATTGGTTTGTCCGTCCGTCCGTAGACACCTATCTCTGCAACTATTATTCTGATTTGAAAAATTCTTTTTGCATTGGGGAACTTGAAATAAGGGAATGATCTTTTATTTCGTTTTTTTTTTTGTTTACCATACACAATTTTGCCACTAGAGGGTGTAAATGCAGATGATATAGACTTCAAAATACAGTTGTAAATGAATTTATGGCACCTCTATTAATATTGTACTGTGGAATTAACGTTTTTACAGGTCTTATAGAGGTTATTATTCAAAAAAGTTGGTGGTCAAATTTTTGAACTAAAGCCTAGTTCATCATCAGGACTATGTCACTCTTGACGTAGTTCTGATATAGTCCTGATGACAAACTAGGCTTTAGTTCGAAAATTTGACCACCAACTTTTTTGAATAATAACCTTTATAAGACCCGTAAAAAAGTTAATTCCACAGTTCAAAATACATCTTATTCCATATATTTGCTTCTAAACTTCTGACTGAAAAAATTCTTTTACCTTTAGATTCTATCTTTGTCGAAGAATGTTTTATGTATAGTCACATTTTCAAATTACATATAGATTTTCCGCTAGGGGGCGTAAAAGTAAATAGCGGTTTCCCTGATATTGCTACTACAACTCGATTTGAAAAAATTTCTTCAGCGAATATAGCTCCTGATGGGAAATCTTTTGCATATAATTTCTAATTTTTGATAAAGAATGGATTGGCCACCAGGGGGCATAAGTGTTAATTGCTGCTTGTGATGTATTTGCCACAAAACTGAGCTACTAAAAATATCAATTGAAAAAATTTGTTCGCTGTCTGATGCCACTCACATTGATAAACCTTTTTGGAATATTTTCTTTAAATATTGCATGGTTTCTCTGCCAGGGGACATACATGTATATCTTGTTTTTGTCAATATGTCTTCTTCTAATGGTCAGATTTGAAAAATTCCTTCTTTATTGGATAGTTTCCGGTGCGACATGTTTTTCTTATATTTTCACAATTTTCAAGTAATTCATAAACTTTCCGCTAAGGAGTGTAAGGGTAAATTACCCCCCCCCCCCTCTACTTCTAAAACTCAGATTTGAATTGAAAAGTTCTTGCACAGGATACAGCTCCTGATGGGAAACCTTTTGCATATAATTTTATAATTTCTAATTTTTGTTAAAAAATGGTTCGGCCACAGGGGGCGGGCATAAGTGTTAATTTCCGCTTCTGATGAATTTGCAGCAAACTCTGAGCTCCTAAAATCTCGATTGAAAAAATTTGTTTGTGGACTGATACTACTCATGTAAATAAAGCTTCTTGGAATTTTTTCTTCTTAAAATAATGCATGGCTTCTAGACCAGGGGGCGTAGATGTATATCTTATTTTTGTCAATATCTCTACTTCTAAGAGTCCAATTTGAAAAATTCCTTCTTTGTTGGATATCGTTTCCGGTGCAAAATGTTTTTCATACAATTCAAAATCAAAGTAACTCATAGACTTATAGACTTTCCGCTACAGGTGCGTTAAGGTAAATTGCCCCCCCCCCGATATTTCTGCTTCCAAAACTCTGATTTGAAAAATTCTTCCTGTATCACATACAGCTCCTGATGGGAAATGTTTTTCATATAATTTCTAATATTTGGTAAAGAATGGTCTGGCTAGCCGGGGGCATAAGTGTTAATTTCTGCTTCCGATATATTTGCAGCAAAATCCGAGCTTCTGAAAAAGTATTTCCTGAATCGATATAGCTCACATTGAAAAACCTTTTGAGAACACTTTCTTCTTAAAATAAGTCTGTTTTTCCTTCCAGGGGGCATAGATGCATAGCTTATATTTGTTGATACCTCTGTTTCTAAGAGTCCGATTTGAAACATTCTTTGTTGGAGAGCGTTTCCACTGCAAAATGTTTTTCATATAATTTCAAAGTTTTCTTAACGTACAAGTTTGTAACCAGAAGGCACAAGTTCACATTTCCGTTTACAGCAATATCAGCGGGATTAAAAACCCGGTTGAGAAACCCCTTTCTTCGGTCAGGTACTACTGTTTTCCATACTGGTTCCATTGATTTTGAATAGCTTTGCGATAAGTTTAATTCACATCAGAATGGATTCAAAAGACGTGCTCACTACACTGGAAAATTCGGTATCATCTTTCTCGAGGTTTTTTTTTTTTTTCCAAGAGTTAGCATAGATGATTAACTCTTCATATTACTCAAATCTGCATTTTTTCACAGTTACAAGCTAATCAACACGAAGGTTGGCAATACAAATTCGGAAGATGTGAATCCATTTATTGGTGTAAATATGGCATGGATGTTAAGTCAGATAATATCTAAAAACTTAAAAATTTAGTCTTTCTGGAGTGGGAATGAAATCCTTGTCTCCAGGATAGCTCCCGACGAAATTTTCAAGTTTCCGGATATTATCTGACTTAACATCCATGTCATATTTACACCAGTAAGTGGATTCACATCTTCCAATTTTGGACTGTATAATGGTGTAATTCCGTATTTCATTCATTGATGAAGGTTGACATCTTTCAAATCACACTAAGTCCTATATGAACTTTTTCTCCCTTGATATAACACAGCTCTTCCTTGTAACTGATTAAACATAAAGATAGGGGGATATCGAGTTCCACTGTACATTGCAGATAAGCAAGCTAGCCAATTCCTCCTAGATTCTTCCTTGCTTAGTCAAAGAAAGCTGGAAATTAAAAAGGTCTCAGGTCATTCTTATTGCTCCCAATTCCTGCAGAGTCGGCATTTTGACGAAACAGGTACATTCATCAGCATAACTTTTTGCTCCCCAAGATTTTTAAATTTGGATCTACATCTTTAATCACTTTGAAATTTCTGACACAGAGAAAAGAACCTTCTTCCTCTCTCTTTTTGAAAACTGAAAACTCAACAAATGGAGTTGCAATAACTTGTTTTCTAATGAAGTTAAGGTTAAAGCATTGTAGCTGTAGTAAAAGTTTATGCCTTATCTGTACATTATAAAAAATGAAATTCACTTACAAAAGCTTGTATTTGCTCACAGAAGTTTTATGTGCAGCACTGGATATTAAAAGTTCCACTTTTAGCTATAGTGCTGTTTATGAAACTTACCAAAAAGCTTGGGGGGGGGGGGGGTCTTAGCTTTGAAAAATTGTACACAAGCACATAACCATATCAGGAAGTATTAAAACTTCAAAAAACACACATGGGTAGAAAAAAAAAAGAAGAAAAGTTTCATTTGATAAATTCAGTCTTTTTCAACTTTAATTCAAAGGTTGAAAAAGACTGAAGTTCTCATTTGAAAGCTTTCTCATTTTTTTTTTTTTCTTCACACAAGCATGATATTTGAGGTTTTAATAGTTGTGCGAACTGTCCCCTTACAATACTGCTTTTTATAGCTCTTCTGTTATAGACAAAGCAATCCAAAGGTCTAGGAAACCAAAGCCTATCAACATGCTCATGCCTATAGACCTCTCAGTATGAGAGAATTAGGCTGTCCTCAGATTTGCTTCAAAATTTCTCAAAAGTTTTAATTTCTAAGTTATTTTTAAACCCATAAACAAACTGAATTTTTATGGATCATAAAACTTTATCAAAGATGAATTCCTGGGAAATTTATCAGATCTGCTGTGAATGTGGGATCTTATATCAGACAAACCCACAGGGCCTTATGTTTCCGTGTGAAGGAACAAGACTTACATATGGAACTGTGAACTGAAAAAGTCATCTAAGCCAACATTGTCCCCAAAAAAATTTTTGGTTTGAAAATGCTTAACTTATTGATAAATCTGATTTGACTATCAAACTTAATATTTTAGAAACTTTCCACATGTATCGCAACTCTTCACAGCCTGTCAATGGCATGGATCAATTCCATTTCTTTCAAGCATATGGAAACAACTAACCAAAATCTGAGACTCAGAACGCTAATGTCAAAATGATTGAATGTTTATTGCTCTCTCCCAATCACATTTTTGAGTTTTCAATGGACACCTGAACTGGTTTTCTTTTTTTATAAATACCACAATTTTTATTAAATGTTATAGAAAATATGCTAAGCTTAAACTGATCTACATTTAATAACACACTCTTCAAAACAAACTAGAAATGACAACATCGGAACTACCATGTCCTCTTAAATGCAATGAATATTTATTAAATCTAGAAACAAGTACAGGTACTTTTTTTGTTTGTTTTTATAACCATTTGCTAAAAGTTGCAGCTAATAAACATAAAAACTTTTCACAAAATTTTGGGGTTAGCTTCTTCTTTGAACTATTTTCAATTGGGAAAACCCCTGACATCTTTTTCTTATTATTATACAGTCCTCTTGACATCTGTTGCAACCAATGATGAAAAATTGTCAGATCACTCAGACTGCTATGACTTGTAAACCGCTTTGTTCTTTTTCTTATTATTAGCATTCAATAAGGCATCTGGTAATCATCAGAACTGTAATGGAAAAACAGTGGCATTTATTTGAAGTATTGTTATGCAGAACTTTCAGCATCAACACTTGCAAGAATCATACAAATACATAACAATTTCTTCAATAACCTACCCTTGAAACAAACTATTGATAGTTATAATAAATCAAGATTCATGAAATACTTAAACCAGTTTCAAAACTTTTTAACTGTAAATCTAGCACTTACCTCAGAACAGGCCAGTTTTTGTTTTTTTTACTACTTAAATTCACATGGAACACTTATTCTTCTGAGAAAAAGAAATGGAAAAATTATGGCAGTGGCTCTCCAAAAGATTTTCAACCTATCACAGCACATTTTCTATCTGCTAATGAATATAACAATTTTACTGCCCCACTTAGTTTCTACACCCACATACAATGCACAATCTTACATGTTCTGAATCATGCTCTTTAATGGTAAATTGTCACTTGAATTGTTTTACATTTCTTGTAAAACAGATAAATTTTTCCATTCTACTTTGGGTTTCCTTAAAATAATTCTGCATACACATATAAAACAATGTATGCGGAAGCATAACTCTTATTGAAAAGCTATTTTGTTTATTAGTCCTATCACCATTCTATTGTGAGGCCAATTTATAATTCTAGTTAATTTAAAAAAATGGTTTGCTGAACTTACTATATAACATTATTTCTGAATTCCTATGAAGAAAGTTTATTACATTTGTTATGCATCTAAAAATATTTCATTCTCTGTCATGATGGTGGTATAACAAATGCAAATACAAGTTTTCAATCTGTTAGAATGTTTTTATGAAATCTGTTGTTACCTTCAGAGAATGAGGAATTTGATTTAACTTTAAAGAAAATGATCTATTTTAAGGAACTGACAGTAATAAAATTATGTGAAACTGTACACTGAAGTGCTAGAAAAACTGATACAGACGAGCTTATGCAAAATACATAGCAATGGCACACATGCGCATACTCGGTTGTGTCTGCCAGTGCGTATATAAAGCGATAGATATCCTTGCCAGCTGTCAGAGCTGTTTTCGGCATGAAAATGACAAGTAATAACAATTTTAATGATTTTCAACACAGTGTCATAGTTGGCGCTCGTGAAATGGGCCATAGTATTTCGGAGGTGGAAATGAAGTTTGGATTTTCACGGATGACCATTGCAAGGGTGTACCGTCACTACAAGAATTCTGGCAAAACCTCCAACCTACGATACCAGTGTAGCTGTAAAAAGACATTGGATGAAAGTGACCACCGTCGGTTGTCGAGAATCTTTTCACACGACAGGCGTTCAACATTCCCGCAGGTATCATTGGAATTTACTGCTGGAGCTTCAACAAGCATCAGTGTCTGGACTGTGCAACATACCCTGTACGATATGGGCTTTGGGTGGGAGCCGACGCCCAACTAGAGTCCTCTTGATGGGTGCACGACACAGAGCTATGCGCCTCGCTCCCTTGGGCACGGCAACACAGCCACTGGACGACTGGAAACAAGTAGCCTGGTCTGACAAGTCACGTTTCCAACCGTATTGGGCAGATGGAAGGATTCGTGTGTGGCACAAATCTCATGAAGCCATGGATCCTGCCTGTCAAAAAGGAACTGTACCGGCTGGTGGGGAGGTCCGTAATGGTATGGGGTGTATTTAGCTGGATTTTGCTGGGACCCCTAGAACGTCTACAAACATCTGTGACTGGCCAACGCTATGTTTGTTTGTTTGTTTGTTGGAGGTTTAACGACCACCGTGAGCAACTCAATGGGCTATAAGCAGTCGCCAGTCCCTAATTTAGGGTCACTGGTTCCAGGGAAGGGAGAGAGCCAGTGCCGAAAGACAAACACAACATCCATGCCTCACCGGGATTCGAACCCGGACCCCCTCGGACGAATGATCAGAGGCCATCGCTTAGACCACTGCGCCACCGGGGCGGCTCCAACGCTATGTGCGCATCCTTTCTGACGAGGTACACTCGTTCAGGTCCTGCATTCATGTTAATGGGTTGCGCCTGTTCCAACAGGACAATGCATCTCCACACAAGTATCGGGACGTTACATTATGGATAGAGGAGCACTCATCTGAGTTTAGGGTGTTGCCATTACCAACCAAGTCCCCAGATCTGAACGTGATAGAAAACATTTGGGATGCCATGCAACGCGTCATCGAACACAGGAATCAGAGACCTAGGAATACACCCGAATTGTGGAACGCTCTGCAGGAAGCATGGTGTGCATTACCTACAGCATATTTCCAGAAGCTAGTGGAGTCCATGCCCTGTCATATTTCTGCAGTTCTGCGCTCCCGTGGGGGACCTGCCATGTATTAGACTGGTGTACCAGTTTTTCTGGCACTTCAGTGTATGTTGAACCTATCTACTTTTTGTTTTATCATTTACAACTAACATTTTTTGTTTTGTCATACAACAGACTAAAACATTTAAGACCTCAAATTTATTGCTGTGATTTCAACATTTTGCAAACTTTAAACTGCTTTCCTTCAAAAATATTCTCTATTAACAATTCTTGGATATGTTTCAAGTTCCTAAAGCAATTGCACCAGTGTATTACAATCTGTATCACACTAAATAATTAATTTGAAAAACAGTTTTCATGTTCTTTTCTCTTGTGAATACCAGTGCTTAAGAACTGGAATAAATATTGTATATACTCACATATATTCTGACCCTAAAAGATTGACAATTTAAAAAAAAGGTTAAAAAAGTATGACCAATATATCAGCCAACCTTAAATTTCAAGAGTCTGCAAAACATACCTATTGAAATAATTTTAGAAATTTGCACAATTTGATCTTCTTTAAAAACCTTTAAGATTCAACTCACTATCAGTTTCTAAATAATTCCTGCAAATACATCATCATCAAAATAAATATCATCAGTGAAGTTGTCATCAATATAATTATCATCGTCAAAGTCACTACACCGGTGTATTCTCCAGCTGAATCGTAAAACAAATCACCTGTAGCATGCACAACATTAATTATGTGCATTTTGTGAAAAGTCACCACTTTGCACTTCCATAATGACGACATCACAAGACAAGTTGCAAGAGACATGAACACTTTCTGTAAAAATACCAGAATGCCAATTCATTGGGTCCCTCCTCAACGGTGAAGTGCCTGGAAATGTCCATAATCAATCTGGTGTCTGACTGAATGTGTTCCCCTAACAAAGATGGGGAGACATGCTCAAATTCTTGCAGGGGAAGTTACAAGTGGCCTAACTTCTTCCTTGGAAGCAAGAAATTACGTGGCCTCACTTTGAAAGTGGATCAGATTTCACACTTTTCATATCTTCAACAACTACATATTTCCATAGGGATTGACAGTTCATTTATTGAAATTGTTCTGGGTGCAAATGTTTACCATTATTTATTTATATTTTTAATTGATGTGTGCATAAACCTACCCTTTTACTTTAAAAATTAATTTCAAAAACTTAAGGTTTATATGCAAGTACATACTGGAATTGGGATGTAAGGTCAGGTGATGCGTAACATCACAGCCTCTCCTTGACAAATATCAACCTCGCCTTCTCGTGGTGCATCCTGTTCCCGCTAAAGTGGCTCTGACGACCGCCAATAGCGGTATAACTATACCATCGGGATTAGAGGAAATGCTATCCCACACTCACCAACCCGCTTGGCCAGCGTGGTGAGTTATGGCCAAACCCCTCCAAAATGACTCCACAACTTAAATCTTGGCCCTCAGTCTCCGGCAGCTGGAATGTACCTGGCCAAGGCAGCGGCCAGTGCGACATGAAGGCAGAGGGTGCTAAGAATCCCTGGAGGACCGGACTAGGCTGCCATCTGATGCTGACCTTGGCTACGTATAATGGACGCTCCCTATCTTCTGATTCAAGGATTCTTGAATTGGAAGAGGAACTACAAAGGATCAAGTGGTACATCGTCGGGCTAAGTGAGGTAAGGAGAAAAGGAGAAGATCTCATTGAACTGAAAAGTGGACATCTCTTCTACTATCGTGGGACAGATACTGGCAGAACTAGTGGTGTTGGATTTATAATAAACAAGAAACTGAAGGATAAAGTTGTAGAAGTTAAAAGTTCCTCTGACAGAGCTGCACGACTCGTTATCCAACTCTCGAGAAGATACCAGGCACAGATTATTCAAGCTTATGCACCCACCACAAGTCATCCTGAAGAAGAAATTGAAGAATTTTATTAGGAAATTCGTCATCTAAATAATAAAGGTAAGCAGCACTTGAAGATAATTATGGGAGATTTCAATGCAAAAATAGGGCAACAGCAACAGAATGAAACTTCAGTAGGTAAATTCGGTCACGGCAACAGAAACCAGCGTGGAAATACTCTCGTTGAGTTTGCAGAGGCAGAAGGGTTTTTCATCTTGAACTCCTTTTTCAAGAAAAAGCCACACAGAAAATGGACATGGAGACATCCAAATGGGACGACAAGTGAAATTGATTTTATTATGTGTAACAAAAAATTCGTCATAGAAGACTGCAGTGTGCTAAACAAGTTCAACACAGGTAGTGACCATAGATTGGTGAGATGTAAGATGCACCTCAACACTAAACTCGAACGTAGCAAGCTCATAAGACAAACAAAATGTATTGACATAACCAACCTTAAAAAACACCATAATACCTTCAAGTTGGAACTGAAGAACAGATTCTCTGCTTCAGAAGGCCTAACATCAGAAGAAGTGGATATTTCTGAAGCTAACAGAAAAGTAACCAAAGCTCTTATGGAAACAGCAACAAAATTAGCTGGGTCTAAGAACAAGTTGCATGTGAACAAATTATCAGGAAAAACCAAAATGTTGATGCAAAAAAGAAGAGAAATGAGGACAACTAAAGAAGATGTGACTTCCAAAGTGGAATATATAGAGCTATGCAAGGCAGTACGAAAAAGTATCACTGAAGACGTAAGGAAATTCAACTGTGAACTAGTGAGGAAAGCAATTGAAAACAACCAAAGCCTAAAGGTAGCAAAAGGACATCTTAGTAAGGGAAGAAAACAGATTATTGCACTGAGAAAAGAAGATGGTTCTGTAACAAGAAATAGAGGCGAAATTTTGACAAGAGTGAAAGATTTCTACTCCAAATTATATGAAAGGGATGATACATGTACTCCAGACATCATGAAAGGTACCAGTACCAGAGTTCTTCCAGTCCTCCCAGCAGAAGTTGCACATGCAATCAAGAACATGAAGCGGGGAAAAGCTCCAGGAGAAGATGGAATTACTGTAGACATCATACAAGAAGCAAGTGGAGAAATCGAAACAGTACTCGCCCAAATTTTCACTTGATGCCTTAATGAAGGGAAGATTCCTGAGGATTGGAACACTGCTACATAAAAAAGGTGACATTGAGGATCTCAGGAACTTCAGACCTATCAGCCTCCTATCAGTGGTTTATAAAATCTTCACTAAATAACTTTCACACTGCTTGAAGGTAACACTGGACATGGCTCAACCGAGAGAACAAGCTGGATTCAGGAGTGGCTACAGCACAATAGATCATATCCACGTACTGAGAGAACTAATTGAAAGAGCGAGGGAATATGAACTTCCATTGTGCATGGCTTTTATCGATTATGAAAAAGCCTTTGATTCGGTCAAACCATCAGCAGTTAAAATGGCTCTGAAATCCTGCAGTATTGAAGATGCATACATTAATATTATTAACATCTATGAAAATGCAAGTGCAAAGATTCACCCGTTTGAAAATACGACACACATAAAAATTGGAAAAGGAGTGAGACAAGGTGACACCATATCTCCGAAGCTCTTTAATGCCACATTGGAAAAAGTCTTTCAATCACTGAACTGGGAAAACAAAGGGATAAAGATTAATGGAGATTAACTAACCCACCTTCGTTTTGCTGATGACAGTCATTTCTGCAACTACCCCATCAGAGCTGCAGAGTATGATCCAGAAACTTGCTGACAAGAAAGAGTAAAGAAGTGGGATTAAAAATGAATTTTCAGAAGACAAAAGTGATGTACAATGCTTTTACAAGAAATGAAGATTTATCGATTGATGGGAAAAAGCTGGAGATAACTAATACCTACATTTATCTTGGACAGCAGATTCAAGTGAGGATCACATTGATGAAGAAATTAATCGGCGTACAAAACTTGCCTGGAGAGCTTTTGGAAGAAACAGCATAATTTTTAAGAGCAATATGCCATTATGTCTTAAAAGAAAAGTGTTTGATCAATGCATCCTTCCAGTGCTTACGTATGGTGCAGAGACGTGGACCTTAGCTAAAAGAGACATACAAAGGCTGCAAACAATCTCAAAGAAGCATGCAGAGGTGCATGCTTGGTGTAACCAGGAGAGATAAGAAGAGGAACACGTGGATCCGAAAAATGACAAGAGTGGAAGACATCATGATCAGAGTTAAATCCCTGAAATGGCAATGGGCTGGACATACTGCCAGAAGGACAGACCATCGATGGACAGCCGAAATTTTAGATTGGATTCCAAGGGACAGGAAAAGACCCAGAAGAAGACCACATGGGAGATGGGTAGATGAAATTCGAAAGTATGCGGGAGTGACATGGAAGAGACTGGCACAAGACAGACCGTTGTGGAGGAAACTTGGGGAGACCTTCGTCCAGCAGTGGATTGATAATGGATGATGATGATGATGATATATATATACACACAACAAAAGGGCAACCGTATCAAGCGACTATTCCATCGGCGGACGTACCACTGCCCAGAGAGCAAGCAGTGGCCAACCGCATATCACTGATGACTGTGGTCAGTGTAGTCTATTTAGGCTCGTATAGACTGACCACTTGGTAAAGGTGGCGCAAATCACACCCAGGTTAAATGTCGGAGGCTAAAGCAGTGTCAGCGAGCGTCAGCGAATGGTACAGCGTGCGCTGTACCATTCGCTGACGCGCTACTTGAGTGCTACTGTTGACTGCGTGTTATCAGAAATCACGCCTTGCCTGGTGCTGGAATCATCAAAACTGGACCTCTTCACAGTGACGTCATGTCATGTGATTAGATCGATCCTGTTTTCAGCTGTGCTGAGCCCGATGGGAGGGTGCTGGTGTGGCATCGACAGTAAGAGGATGGCTCTGTCATGCCTGGTAAGTTCTGTTCAAGGTGGTGGTGGCTCTGTGATGGTGTGGGAGAGCCTTCTCATGGGGCACATTAAGTCCATTAGTGCAGGGATCATAGCATACTTCTGGAAAATTTTAGGTAAGAATTTTAGGAATTTTAGGAATTTTTAGAAAAATTTTAGGAAAATTTTAGGAGTGTATTTCAATAAAAACTATATGTATATTTGTATACATCTAGTAAAACAACTTTGTATACATTGTAAAGAGTTTGCTTCACACCCTTCAACCATATATACTGATAGACTGCGCATGACATCAAAATTTCTGGCTCCAACATAAAATCACATGACAACAGTCAAAAAGATGGGTTACACCTGCTGTGCTTATGGTTGCTCTGACCGATATAGTAAAGAAAGTTCTATGATTTTTCATGGGTAAGAAACGAATTAAATACCTAAGTCAATAAAGTTCAATTACTTAACCAGAAACTTGCAGCTATTGATATAAAAATATAGTAACTTAAGAAAAAAAAAATGGAATGCATGTTCCAAATTCTTCGCAAATGTTCATCACATTATAAATCACAAAATGTAAACAACACGATCATGCATGTATATAGCTCATAAGTAAACTTACCTGAAGAGTTTTCATTATATATGAGGTGCATTCACATAATACACCGAAAACACTGAAGTTCTGCAGCGTAAATTAGTAATCATAACAGCATTTGTACACGAAATTTGGAGTCTGATGATGACGTGCCCAATGTTTGAGCCATGGCGGCTTTGATGCAGCTATTGCCAATGCGCAGTCCATTAGTATATATGGTCGAAGTTCACACCCAAATTTTTTGCATAACGTCTAATGTCTAAAGTTTAAGTATGATTTACTTCTAATGTTCAGTTCTTATCTTTTCACGTGTTATTATCATATTCAAGTATATTTACCACATTCAAGTTTCACTTTGAACATTAATATGCTGTTGAACCAGAAGCAATTCACGATTTTCCAGTAAAGTTTTCAGGTTTCACATTAAACTATAATATCCTAAAAAGGTAATTGAAAACCAAGAACTATGTACAATTGTTCACTGAATTACTTTTTTCATATTATTGTTTTAACCTTTTCCTGATTAGCCTATCTTTTTCTGCTTCCACCACAACTAATTTACTTTCAGTTTTCTTTATTTCAGCTGAACCTTGTATGATCAAGTTAGAGGCAACTGCTATTTCAACAGTATTTTGTTTTTCTACAGCTTTTCTCATTCTTTCTGTTCCCTCTTGAATTACTGCTAGGAGGCTTCTTTATCTTTTTTAAGCCTATTTATTTCTGCATCATTTTCTTTTATTTTGTCATCAAACTCAGCTTTTCTTTTTTTCTCTAGCTGCTTTTCCTTATTTTCCCTCTCTTTCTTCGAAAATAAAAGCATAACAAACAGCGCGAAAACTAGCTCATAAATAGAATATTTGAAACACTCTCAATTATTAGGGATGGTAGAGGGAAAGGGAATAGAACTGTCCAAAATTAGCATGTTTTCGTTGCGCTAGGGCGCTTAAGCACGGCTGAATTCCTTCAGATACCCCCAATGTTCAAATGATTGAAATGTGCTGATGTTCATGGAATGAAATGGTTGATCAGCTACGATGACCGCATAAAAGTTCGGGGTGGGGGGGGGGGGGGGGAGGGTTTTATTTTTTTTATTTTTTTTAGTTTATGCAACATTTTACATCACTCCAGTATTTATCTTGTCATCATCAACAATCGCAATGCAACTACCGCTTACGATCGCGGATATCAGCAACCGAAAATCTGCCATATCTCTAAGTGATATAACACACAGCATCCTGTTACAGTGTATTGTAATTGAAAAAAAAAGGATGTGGAAAAAAGAAACTTTCAGAAATTAAGATCATCAAGTCATGCATTTCAAAAATCCGTTTTCCTTTATGACGTTTAAAAACATGTTTTTGCTTTTTTACCTGTAGTGTAAATAAAAAAACTATGTTGATTTTTTTATGGAATCAGACGTCCGGATGTCTGATTGTCTTCATCTGAGTTCACACTTTAGCTACTGTGTACAAGTAGACCTATTTTTTCAGCTCAAAAATATGTAGTTTTGTATATATTCACAGTATAAGTCATTCCTTATTCCCACAGAACTGAATTCAGCATATGCAAAATGAAGATCATCAAGACCCGCCCAACACTATGTTTCTGGATTGTCTGCTGTTTATATTCAAGAAATGCAAACATGGATCAATGGTGAATGCAGCAACTATGATTTTTATTTATTACCAAGAAAAAAAAAAGAGCCGTGAAAGCTGTAAAGCTGAAACGGATATTTCTCTCCAACACCCCCCCCCCCCCCCATGCACAAAAACATTCCAATTAAGATCAAACAGCAGGAGGACGCGTCCACACAACACAACCTTTGGAATTACCTGATGGAATGGCTTCTTTTCATTTGGCACATCGCCATAAATCACCACCTGCAGCTCACTGAACTGTCAAGTTGCACATTTCCTCCTTCACTTTAACTATAATAGAAACTGTAAAAAAAAATGCTCCCCAATTTTCGACAAAATTAAATTACCAAATTTACGTCATGATGTTGCAATTTACTAAAATACGTTTGTTTATCTGCTGAATATTGCTTAAATCCATTGAAAACTTTTAAATTATAGATGATTTTTTTATTAAAACAGTAACTCAGACGTCTGAATAAAAACGTGTTTGTAATTCAAATAGAGTCCATATCATCACAGAAAAAAAATTTAAGGATCACTGTTTAAATAAACCATGGCATCTAAAAAAAATAATTCACTTGCTTTTCCCGTAATTTATAATTAGTTTCTTTTTTTTCAATCCGATTATGCAACGTTTTTTTTTTTTTTTTTTTTTTTTTTTGCATCTGCTAAAGTTCCTAACGGAATTTGGCGAAATTTGCACTAGAACTTTATTGTGATGTATCTTAACTACTGTAAAAATTTTACTGTGTTATTTTCAAAATTCAGAAAAATGGATTTCTGAAAATATTCTCCTAGTCCTTTTGTGCTGTGGAAGTGATAAACAGGTGTTTGCTTTCTTCCCAACCAAGGGCTTCAGATCAGCGCTCCCAGCTGTCAATCAACCGTTGCTATGGTAACACCCTTTCTGCTGGAGGCTCACTCTGTCCAAAGAGGCACACATACTTGTCCATAATAAAAATTACCAATGCTAACTTTTAAAGTTTTAAACCGATTCAACTGGAATTTCGGAAGTGAGCTTCTGTAATCCAATTACAGTGAATGTAAAAATTTCAGCCACTTTCGTGAAAAATTCGCAAAGATAGTTTTCTTATTTTTTATCATAAGTAGTGGAAGTCTCTTGAGGGGAGGGAGGGTGGTGGCATGCACATAAACAAGAAGCAGATGAATGTGTTGTTCAGGCATACTCCTCACTGGTGGATGCCAGCTGACTTGGTACATACGCGACCCCCTGCAAATGCTAAATGCCTCTTCTTTCCCCTTCTGTTCTCAATTGTCGGACGGACATCAAGCTCCCCTTCGACCTACTAGTAATCATCCAATTTTATTGCACTGGAAGTAGTGCCTTTTTTTTTTTCTTTTTTTCCCCCAGCCAAATTAGGATTTGGTGCACATCGGAAACCGCTGCCGGTGGTTTCTTTGAGAACAGAGAAAAGGAACTTTAAAAAATGAAGGGGTAACAGTAACACGATTTCCTAAAAGGGCATTTTTTAAGCACTAATTTCAAATTTCAAGGCTTTTCAAGACGGCATTAAAAAAACACCGTTTTTCCAGGATATTCCAGGCCTTGAAAACGTAATCATGATTTTCCAGGACTTTCCAGGTTTTCAAGCACGCGTGCGCACCCTGCGTAATGGTAAATTTATTGGCGTTAATAACGGTTGTGTTTTTAATAAATAAGCTTACGAAAATTTTAGGATGAATAGAAAATTTTAGGTATAATTTTAGGAATTTAAGGAGGGTCACAAAATATTAGGAATTTTAGGAATTTTAGGAGGAATGCGATCCCTGTTAGTGTGTCTGGAGAAGTCCATAATCAGAGCCCGATGGGAGGGTGCTGGTGTGGCATCGACAGTGAGAGGATGATGGCTCTGTCATGCCTGGTAAGTTCTGTTCAAGGTGGTGGTGGCTCTGCGATGGTTTGGGAGAGCCTTCTCATGGGGCACATTAAGTCCATTAGTGTGTCTGGAGAAGTCCATAATTGCTGTGCACTACCAGCATGTGCTTTTGGTAAGGCACACAAAGCAAATGAAATGTACTGGTGCAATATATGAAAGTTTGTTTTACATTTCTAATATTTCACATAATTCATAGAAAGTTTTTGCTTGGACAAATGAGAAATGTTAAATCATCAAATGTATCTTATTCCAACAAATGTGACCACAACCACATAGTTTCAGGGTGCACATTCAGAGCTCATCAGAAAGTTATTTACTTGAATGTATAAATGGAAGAGTTCCAACATTTGAATTATTTTTAAAACATGTCTAATTCTAAAATAAGTGCAATTTTGTTATCCCACATGAACATAAATAAAGTATCTTAACCTTAAGTTAGAGAATTGCATGAACGCAAAAAGGGAACAAATGGAAGTTTGAATAATCCACTGAAATCAATAGCTTTCAGTACACAATACACTAAACACTAGCGAATGTATGATCCACAGAGTTAAAAGATTAACTATATGAAAGTATATACACGCTAAAAATGCAAGATCTTTCGGTTCTTGTAACCTTTTGATGTCTTTTACCTGATGATGGTTCAGTTCCTGAACCGAAAGATCTTATATATTTTAATGTAATAAATCTTTTAACTCTGTGGATCATACAGTACATTTGCGAGTATATAGTGTATCATGTACTGACAACTATTGCTCTCAGTGGATTATTGTAACTCTACACGATATCTTCTGCAATATATGGAAGTTTGAATTTTGACCAACTGCATGATAACTGTTCTAACATCATTGTTAGCTTCTAGGTACACTATGAAAACCTAAAAAGAGTAGTTGGTCAATACTGAATTGCATGGATTAACTATATGAACTATCACAATTTTGTTCTTGGTATAATTTCTCACCTCAGCAGTAAACACACACAAAGTATGCAGTCTTTAGTTCATTCCTTTTATCTGTAAAGTGTTGTTAAAATTAATTTATGTATACTTTTTTTTTTATGTGAAAGATAACTGTAAAATGATTAACATACAAGCTTACTGCAACTACGCTCTTATGATTCTGAAATACTGCACATTTTTTGAAAGTGTGAAACTTTTGCATAATCGTTTTGTATATCTGATTTTTTTTTCATGAACAAACTGCATGATGTTTTATTAATGCACCCAAAAATGGAAATATTTAAGGATAATTTTTTTCACTCTGGGAATTTGTAATTATTGAAATAACTAACAGAGACAAAGCAGATGTATCAGAAATTGAGTATTTGGCATGATACTTTTTGCATTATTTCCTCTATCAGAATATTAAATTCATTTTAGTTCTTAAAATGTTTCTCTAAAACCTGTTTACTAGGATTTTTCATTATACTTTTGTGTCTAGAAGAGATCAATTTTTTGGGTGTGCTCTGATTTCAACATGCTAATTTTCAAAAATAATAAATACTTAATGTGCCTGCCTTTTGAAGTCAACCATTTTATTATTTATACTTAGATCCTTGCTTAAAGGGCAACTTAACTTTGAAAACAATTTCAGCCATTTCTTTCTTCTTATTCCACTAGTAGCAACTGATATTTCATATATTTTTCCAAGCAATTTACTTTAGGGGGACGGCTTTCAAGTAGCATTTTTAATGTGATTTGTATGTTTATTTTTTTATTGCCAATTAAGCTATTCTGTTCTGCTCATCTGTCTTACTTTTTAGGTCTACCTTCTGAATGATACAGATCCTATGTTTTATGGAAAAATACTCCGGGAGTTGCGCTACTTATCCACAGTTTTGCTTCTACCGTGATTTTGACATCTTGCCCATCTTCTGTATGTAGCAACCCACCTTAAAGAGTTGCACAAACTATCTACAATACTGCTTCTACCGTGATTTCGACATTTTGCACATCTTCTGTGTGTAGCAACCCACTTTAAAGAGTTGCATAAACTATCTACAATACTGCTTCTACCGTGATTTCGACATTTTGCACATCTTTTGCATGTAAAATGTATAAACCATCTCTGTACTTTTAGTTAAATGTATGTCATTTTTAGTTTAAATATGTTAAAAAACAAAAACAAATCTGTAAAACTCTTCTACAGCAGTACATGTACCGTGATTTCGACATTTTGCATATTTTGCGACAATACCTTTACCGTGATTTTGACATTTTGCGTATCTTTCGAAGTATCAGTGCATAGAAGTGATATCAACCTCTTAATTATACATATAGTTATTGTTATAGCTTTAAAACTGTGGAACTGTAAATTAAAAAATAAAGCATTAAACTTCAAAAATAAGATTTCGTCATGTACCGATTTCTCTTTTGTGTGTTTCTAAATATCATATAAAAAGCCACTTGTTTCATGTTCAGAATCTGTGCCATTATTATGAATGCTAGACTGCTTGATATCTGGTGCACCATCCAAAAACTGACAGAAAAAGATGTGCCCAATTTTAGTTTTTTATTATGATGCATGCAACTCAAGTTTTCTTTGGATTTACTGTAAATATGTTCCTAAAATATTGAGCCACAAATACTGGCAATAGCAAACTGAAGGGAGCATCTAAGAAAATTTCTCCACAGAAAACAAATGGGCATTATGCACACTGTTTAAATAATTTTAATTTTTCTCCTCATTTTTTTGCTGGGGGTGTACTTGTAAGAGTTAGTTTGGGAAACATAACACTAATGTTCTTCCACAAAAAAGGTTCCTGAACACACATTAATAATAATACAGGTCCCTGTAATGCTCAGGCTTTTATGGGTGGAAACCAGAAATTGCCTAATTCAGTATGTCTGGTTGTCATATTTTGGAAATGGAAGTGCCAATTTTGTATTTATTTTCAACATTGAAGAAGAAAAAAAAAAATTAAATATGCAATTTTCTCCTTTTCTTAACTATGGGCAAATTGTGTATAAACACTTTTGCTTAGACAACATTTTTAATCTAACAAAAATTTACAGTTATATCTTTACTGAAGTGCAAATTTTAGTGGGAACTGACAGCAGCAAGGCATACAATGTGAGATTCTATGAAATATTCCACTGAAAAAATATGTTTTGATGTCCTATCCTTGGATCTTTCCCAGGGATTTAGAAGGTAGGCACAGATGAATTAGATTTTGTGCCTAAGTAATAGAGGGCACTTCAGGCAGGCAAGAAATTCTTTTCTGTACAATAAGATATCTCTCCACTCTCTACTGTTTAACTGTGGGCAAACATAAACTAATTTTTTGTTGTGTGATATATTTCCTACTGCCAATGTACTTATTTGACAACATTTAAAACAAAAAAATATTTCTACATTATGTATCTCACTGGAAGTAAATCAATATATTTTGTTTACTGGAAGTAGCCTACATAAATATTTTCTGACTTCTCATTTGATTGTACACTCATCGTCAACAAAAGAATTGCACCTAGAAGGATGTGTCGGACTGTAATGCCATTCAAGAGAAAGGTAAAGGCTACCAGGGCCAATAAATGATTAAACATTGAGACTGATATAGGCAATATTTATTGAGCTACAGGGCAATAAGTAGTGTCTCTCAGTATTTGCTCACAGCAAGCCAGGCGTCTCGGCATGGAGTTGTTTAGGTTCCTATTGGTATCCTGTGATAAGCCATCCCATGCAGCTTGAATCTTCTCACGCAGTTCCTGTTGATTGTGCGGTAGGGGTGGAGTGTGGATAGTGTGTCCAATAGCATCCCACACACTTTCAATCGGTGATAAGTCTGGCTATGCAGCTGGCTTTGGCAGAGTGTAACTGCCTTGAAGGCAAGCTCTCGAGACAGCAGCAGTATGTGGACAAGCGTTGTCCTGTTGGAAAATCGCACCAGAGTGAGCGATCAGAAAAGGTAGGGCCACCGGTTTCAGGACCTCATTAACGTAATGTTGGGCTATCAAAGTGTCTTTAATGAACACCAAAGGTGATCGGGCATTGTAGGCAATTGCACCCCACACCATGCCTTCTGGACGTGTGATGCTCGACAACAAACCGCTTATCTTGGCGCCGACCACGGTGCCTCCACACACTGATTCACTGGTTGTCTAGCAGGACTTGTCACTGAAGATCACCTGCCGCCATTCTGAGGGGCTCCATGACAGTCTGGCAGGACACCATTGCAGTCTTTGGCAATGATGTAATGCTGTTGAGAGCAGTCGCCGTAACAGTCTGCGTGCGTGTAATCCTACGTCGTGCAGCCATCTGCCAATGGTGCTGGCACTAATCGGACGATGCATGGAGGGCACCACTGTTCACTGAATATCCGCCATTGTGGCTGTTGGGTCACTCAGCGCATGTCAGACAACCCGTCAGTCCTCCCTCTCCGTGGTTCTCCTAGGTTGCCCAGACTCTTCTTGTCGCTGCTGCGTGCCTTGTTCTACCCATTGTCACCAATAGTGTGCTATGGTGATATCTGCACAACCGGTATGTTGCGCAATACAGCAATAAAACCACCCCGCTTCCTGGAACCTGACGACGTGGCGCCTGTCGAACTCCTCCAACTGCTCGAATTGCTTCCAAACTTTTCTCTGAGGCATACTTCACTTGCAGAGGATGCAACCAACACAACAGCATGAGTCAGAATGGCAAGCACATGCAATGGGACGGCCTTATATAGCCGGTCAGGCACAGCGCTACGACCCCTTCTTGCTTGCATCACATGCGTGGCCGAGCATGATACTTGAATCATTGGCGTGTCTCACAATGTCAAACCTAACCACCAAGTTTCATTCTTATCGGTTGCTTCCTTCTGGGTGCAACTATTTTTTTGATGATGAGTGTACTAACGTGGCATAGAAATTCACACAGAGCTACCAATCAAAAGTAATCCACACATTTTTAGATTTTACACTCCTAACATATTACCAACAATCTATTATAATGGATGCACTGGTTAATGATGCAAACTTTACACACTGGACAGAAGATATTAAAATAGTAAAAAGCTGGATGTTTGAATATCAAGCTCAAAAAAATATAAACGACGTAAGCAAAAAAAAAAAAAAAAAAAAAAAACACTGCTTAGCTAATTGACTGAGAAACAATGATTTTATTCTTGGAATGGAAGTTAATAATCACCACCAAAAAACAAATTTCCAAACTTCTGGCTATTGAGGAAAAGCTAAATTATGGGCAAGATTATTTGAGTTTGAGGGTGAAGGGGGGAAATTTTTTTTGAACTGCTTGTAATTATGTCAACATTTAGATTCAACTGATCTGTAGTCAATACTTTTTTTTTTTTTTTGGATTGGAGGTTTAACGACCACCGTGAGCAACTCAATGGGCTATAAGCAGTTGCCCGTCCCTAATTTAGGGTCACTGGCTCCAGGGAAAGGGAGAGAGCCAGTGCCATAAGACAAACACAGCATCCATGCCTCACCGGGATTTGAACCCGGACCCCTTTCAGACGAATGATCAGAGGCCATCGCTTAGATCACTGTGCCACCGAGGCGGCAGTCAAGCCTTCAAAGTCATACATAGATTGGAAAATGAATATAGATTGAACATCCCTTATCTGAAATGCTTGGGGTTAGAAGTGGCTCAAATTTTGATTATTTTCAGTTTTGGGAGTATTTCCATATGATATACATACTTATATAATAAAATATCTTCACACTACAGAGCACAGAATAAGCACAAAACACTTGGTTATCATAGCAACTAATGTACATAGGTCTGGAAGTGATGACTGTTGATAATAGACTGGCGCTAACAGAATAAAGACAAGTCATTCACAAATGATTCTTAACTGAAAAGAATATTTTGCAAAAGAGCAGATTCCCTCAAATAATCAAACAATTGAAATATGGTGAAATTTGATGAGGATCATATTCCAGCCAGAAAATGTAACCTTGTTCCAAAGTGTAAGTTTTGAAACCAATCTATCTGATAAAAAACTAAGAAAAAAAAATCCCCTAAGATTTAAAAATTTAAAACTGAAAATCATTCACTTTATCTGAAGAGTCCACGTTCGCAAATGGATCAAGTCAGAACTAATTCGCAGAAGTCATTGCCACGTGGAAATTATTCATAGGAAGTGTCAACTGACGAGTTGTTTTAGTGAGTCGAATCAAAAGAATCTGTTTACTCATCACTATAACAGAACAGAGCACCAAAGCCCCACCCACAATATCTCAGGTCACATGTCATAACCACCAGAGTGTAGAGAGACTAGCGCAACACCTAAGAACCTTCTGGAATTTTCCATTTGTGACATCATGTTGGCTCTCAACAAAGTTTTGGATTTCAGTGGTTTCTGGTCTGGAGATTTTTGGATAAGGGATGCTCAACCTGTACTAAAAACAGGTCTTTCAGTGGACAAACTTTTTTTTGGAATTATTCTACTCTGAGAGTAATACTGGTGAAGTGAAACCTGATGCATATTTGAGTAAAATAAACATTGCATCCTTAAAGGTATCATTATGACTGTTCCCTGCACATGTTCTATGTGCATAATGTTTTCTCAATATCTCTTTTTTTTTTTTTTTGCACTTCCTTTGGATTTGACTCTTAAAAGGAAGAAGGGAGAGAGAAAAATTTGTATACACATATTATGAGGCTGAAGGAGTGAAACTTGGGGTGAATACATCCCCAAAGAATAGATGAAAATCAAGAAGAATGCAATTTTTGTGGGTATGGTTTCTAATACAAATTGACAGTTGATTTCATAATCTTTAGCCTTGTGTATTATTTTTCAAGCCCCTGGGAGTGGTCTGTGGATATTTATCTTGAATGTAAAGGTGTTCAAATGTTTGATTTATATGGATCAAGTAATTTTGCCATGGATTTATAGTGATGGCAGGATATAAGCTACCAACATCAGGGTGCAAAATTTCAGGTCTAACTCTACTAGCCAAAAATTTGTTTCTCTCTCCATCACACCACTGTGACAAGCAAGAGAGAGTGAATTTGCAGCAAATTTTCTGTTTTAACGATTGTGTATGCAAATATTTATATGTATATATATATATATGTAAGGTCAGGTGATGCGTAACATCACAGCCTCTCCTTGACAAATGTCAACCCCGCCTTCTCGTGGTGCATCCTGTTCCCACTAAAGGGGCTCTGACGACCGCCCATAGCGGTATAACTATACCATCGGGATTAGAGGAAATTCTATCCCACACTCACCAACCCGCTTGGCCAGCGTGGTGAGTTATGGCCAAACCCCTCCAAAATGATTCCACAACTTAAATCTTGGCCCTCAGTCTCCGGCAGCTGGAATGTACCTGGCCAAGGCAGCGGCCAGTGCGACATGAAGGCAGAGGGTGCTAAGAATCCCCGGAGGACCAGACTAGGCTGCCATCTGATGCTGACCTTGGCTACTTACAATGGACGCTCGCTATCTTCTGATTCAAGGCTTCTTGAATTGGAAGAGGAACTACAAAGGATCAAGTGGGACATCGTGGGGCTAAGTGAGGTAAGGAGAAAAGGAGAAGATCTCATCGAACTGAAAAGTGGACATCTCTTCTACTATCGTGGGACAGATACTGGCAGAACTAGTGGTGTTGGATTTATAATAAACAAGAAACTGAAGGATAAAGTTGTAGAAGTTGAAAGTTCCTCTGACAGAGCTGCACGACTTGTTATCCAACTCTCGAAAAGATACCAGGCTCAGATTATTCAAACTTATGCACCCACCACAAGTCATCCTGAAGAAGAAATTGAAGAATTTTATGAGGGAAATTTGTCATCTAAATAATAAAGGTAAGCAGCACTTGAAAATAATTATGGGAGATTTCAATGCAAAAATAGGGCAACGGCAACAGAATGAAACTTCAGTAGGTAAATTCGGTCATGGCAACAGAAACCAGCGTGGAAATACTCTCGTTGAGTTTGCAGAGGCAGAAGGGTTTTTCATCTTGAACTCCTTCTTCAAGAAAAAGCCACACAGGAAATGGACATGGAGACATCCAAATGGGACGACAAGTGAAATTGATTTTATTATGTGTAACAAAAAATTCGTCATAGAAGACTGTAGTGTGCTAAACAAGTTCAACACAGGTAGTGACCATAGATTGGTGAGATGTAAGATGCACCTCAACACTAAACTTGAACGTGGCAAGCTCATAAGACAAACAAAATCTATTGACATAACCAACCTTAAAAAACACCATAATACCTTCAAGTTAGAACTGAAGAACAGGTTCTCTGCTTTAGAAGGCCTAACATCGGAAGAAGTGGACATCTCTGAAGTTAACAGAAAAGTAACCAAAGCTCTTATGGAAACAGCAACAAAATTAGCTGGGTCTAAGAACAAGTTGCATGTGAACAAATTATCAGGAAAAACCAAAATGTTGATGCAAAAAAGGAGAGAGATGAGGACAACTAAAGAAGATGTGACTTCCAAAGTGGAATATATAGAGCTATGCAAGACAGTAAGAAAAAGTATCACTGAAGACGTAAGGAAATTCAACTGTGAACTAGTGAGGAAAGCAATTGAAAACAACCAAAGCCTAAAGATAGCAAAGGGACATCTCAGTAAGGGAAGAAAACAGATTATGGCACTGAGAAAAGAAGATGGTTCTGTAACAAGAAATAGAGGCGAAATTTTGACAAGAGTGAAAGATTTCTACTCCAAATTATATGAAAGGGATGATATATGCACTCCAGACATCATGAAAGGTACCAGTACCAGAGTTCCTCCAGTCCTTCCAGCAGAAGTTGCACATGCAATCAAGAACATGAAGCGAGGAAAAGCTCCAGGAGAAGATGGAATTACTGTAGACATCATACAAGAAGCAAGTGGAGAAATCGAAACAGTACTCGCCCAAATTTTCACTCGATGCCTTAATGAAGGAAAGATTCCTGAGGATTGGAACACCGCTACAATGATCCTGCTACATAAGAAAGGTGACATTGAGGATCTCGGAAACTACAGACCTATCAGCCTCCTATCAGTAGTTTATAAAATCTTCACTAAAGTTCTTTCACACCGCTTGAAGGTAACACTGGACATGGCTCAACCGAGAGAACAAGCTGGATTCAGGAGTGGCTACAGCACAATAGATCATATCCACGTGCTGAGAGAACTAATTGAAAGAGCGAGGGAATATGAACTTCCATTGTGCATGGCTTTTATCGATTATGAAAAAGCCTTTGATTCGGTGAAACCATCAGCAGTTACAGTGGCTCTGAAAACCTGCGGTATTGAAGATGCATACATTAATATTATTAGTAACATCTATGAAAATGCAAGTGCAAAGATTAGGCTGTTTGAAAATACAACACACGTAAAAATTGGAAAGGGAGTGAGACAAGGTGACACCATATCTCCAAAGCTCTTTAATGCCACATTGGAGGGTGTTTTTCAGTCGCTGAGCTGGGAAAACAAGGGGATAAAGATTAATGGAGATTATCTAACCCACCTTCGTTTTGCTGATGACGTAGTCATTTTTGCAACTACCCCATCAGAGCTGCAGAGTATGATCCAGGAACTTGCTGACAAGAGTAAAGAAGTGGGATTAAAAATGAACTTTCAGAAGACAAAAGTGATGTTCAATGCTTTTACAAGAAATGAAGATTTATCGATTGATGGAGAAAAGCTGGAGATAACAGACACGTACGTTTATCTTGGACAGCAGATATCAAGTGAGGGTCACATTGATGAAGAAATTAATCGGCGTACAAAACTTGCCTGGAGAGCTTTTGGAAGAAACAGCATAATTTTCAAGAGCAATATGCCATTATGTCTTAAAAGAAAAGTGTTTGATCAATGCATCCTTCCAGTGCTTACGTATGGTGCAGAGACGTGGACCTTAACTAAAAGAGACATACAAAGGCTGCAGACAACTCAAACAAGCATGGAGAGGTGCATGCTTGGTGTAACCAGGAGAGATAAGAAGAGGAACTCGTGGATCCGAAAAATGACAAGAGTGGAAGACATCATGATCAGAGTTAAATCCCTGAAATGGCAATGGGCTGGACATACTGCCAGAAGGACAGATCATCGATGGACAGCCGAAATTTTAGATTGGATTCCAAGGGACAGGAAAAGACCCAGAAGAAGACCACATGGGAGATGGGTGGATGAAATTCGAAAGTATGCAGGGGTGACATGGATCAGACTGGCACAAGACAGACCGTTGTGGAGGAAACTTGGGGAGACCTTCGTCCAGCAGTGGATTGATAATGGTTGACAATGATGATGATGATGATATATATATATACACAACTCTGCGATTGTGCTACAGCTGAGATCTCAGAAAATAATAGTAATAATAATAACCCTCCAGGTTGTATTAAACCAGGAAAGTAATCAAAAGCCAATATTTTTGAGTGCTGGAGGAAAAGAAATAACTAAAATAACATTTAAAAAAATGTCGGTCATACACCACAACCCAATCCCCCCCACCCCCATAAGATGGGTTCCATTTCAACTCAGGCAGGGTCGTACCATCATGGTCTCAGATTTCTCTAAAAAAATTAAGGGGTGTTCCTTGACTAAAATAAGGAGACCTATATTTTTTCTTTCGGCAAGAAAAAATTTTCCCTTCGAGATAGAGGGTTTCAAATCTTGCACCGTCAAACAAGCTCTCTAGAAAACGGTTATTTTTCCTAACTTCAGCGAGTCATTGCAGCAGAGTTAAAAAAGATATTGTGTTCTTGTATTTTTTTTACATTGTGTGTATAACATATAATAATATATGGTGCTAATATTTGCTACACATCGTATGAATAAAATTTAAAAAAATCGTAAACTTTGTGATTTTTTAAAAAAATTGAATTTTTTAAGTTTTTTTAAACAGGTTTGGATGGAGTTTTTTCTATATTCGTTTTTTTTGTTAAAGACATACAAATGTGCACTTTATTTGTAATTTTTTGTGTGTCTGTGAAACTGCTAAGTTTCCGCGTTTCGGCAGCGTTAAAAACAGCCGATTTTGAAAAATCTCTAACTTTGCCAACGATTTTCTCAAAAAGGCCATTTTTTAAAAATTCTGAAAATTAAATCCCTGTTTCATTATCAACAGGAGAATATCTGTGTAAATTTTCACGGACCTAAAAACGCTCGTTTCCGAGTTAGACGCGTTTGAATTCGGTTTGAAAGCCTACGATTTCCCGTGTTCTAAAGGCGCCATTTTGCAAAATCTCAAGCGCAAAGTACGTACGTTATCTCTTACCCGAATCAAAGCGTTAGATATTCTTTGCCCGAATGATGGAATGAGAGCATTGGGTCAGCTGGCCCTGGTTGGATACATCCACCTCACCCTTCCCCGAGTGATGACATGCCTATAAAACTGTCGGGGGGGGGGGGGGGATAACCAAAACATAAAGAAAATTCTTGCTGCTCCACTAACAAAGTTGAGTTGCGAAAGACAGCAGCAGTTGTTTGTTTGTTTACGTATATACTTAAACATCGCATAAGAAAAGACTATGAAAGAGTAGAAAACTGTTGTGAAACAATTTTAAGAAAAGAGTGCAGGCACGTGTACTGTAAGTTAATTTTCGATGGCTAAACACCCTCGAGTTTTTCTGGGAGTTGCTAATTGTAGGCTACTGTCAGAAGAGCAGTTACTAAAATTAACTTCTCAGTTTTTCGTAATAGTAAAATATTCGCTCAGGAGAGTTTTGTCCTCTGCGAACGAGGGGAGAAGGTGCAATGCTCTTGACCTCGCTGCTGGGTTGATAGCGCTGGTCGCTACCGAAGCTCTGCTTACCTGCACTCCAAAACGTAATGGCAATTGTCTAATCTACTAAATAAATAACAATTAACACATATGCGTGCATGCTTATTCATAAAATGTAAGTTGAGTATATTTCCTGTTCAATCAGCTGATTTTACAAGTAAAATTCATATACAACTAATGCGCTTATAATGGTGTAAAGATTTTTATCTATTTAAAACATATTCAAAGATTTCAATTTTTTTAAAGAGGGAGGGGGAGGGAGTGTGTTCGTAGTGATCTCCACCTGGGCCACGATAAACCATGCACTGCCATGTCTTCTGCTCCCTTACAAGATAATCCTGGATTGATGGGAGACCAGCGGAGTTTTGACACCCCCCCTCCTCTCACGTGGTGGTGAGGTGTCTCAAAGCTAGGTAGCTTTCAAAAATGTTTCAACTTAGTTGGCTGGTAATAAGAGAGGGATTCCATTTCAATTCTGGCAGGGTCGTACCACCACGGTCTCATATTTCTCTAAAAAAATTAAGGGGGTGTTCCTTGATTAAAATAAGGGGACCCATATCTTTTCTTTCGGCAAGAAAAAATTTTCCCTTCGAGACAGAGGGTTTCAAATCTTCCACCGTCAAACAAGCTCTCTAAAAAACGGTTATTTTTCCTAACTTCAGCGAGTCATTGCAGCAGAATTAAAAGATCTTTTGCTCTGGTATTTTTTATTACATTGTGTGTATAATGTATAATATTTGATGCTAATATTTTTTACACATCGTATGATTAAAATTTAAAAAAAATCGTAAACTTTGATTTTAAAAAAATTGAAATTTTTAAGATTTTTTTTTAACTGGTTCAAATGGAGTTTTTGTTTTCTGTACTCGTTTTTTTTTGTTGAAGACATACAAATGTGCACTTTATTTGCAATTTTTTATGTGTCTGTGAAACTGCTAGTTTCTGCAGCGTTAAAAACAGCCGATTTTGAAAAATCTCCAACTTTGCCAACGATTTTCTCAAAAAAGCCCTTTTTTTAAATTCTGAAAATTAAATCCCTGTTTTATTATCAACAGGAGAATATCTGTGTAAATTTTCACGGACCTAAAAACGTCCGTTTCCGAGTTAAACACGTTTGAATTTGATTTGAAAACCTACGATATCTCCGTGTTCTAAAGGCGCAATTTTGGAAAAATCTCAGGCGCAAAGTACGCACTCTCTTACCCGAATGTGAGAGCGTTGGATCCGTCCACCTGACCCCTACCCTGGGCGATAACATGCCTAAAAAACGGTCTTGGAAAAAACAAACAAATCTATATATATAGAATTGAATGTATGTCTGCTAAACAAATTTACAGTTTTCAATTTAGAACCACCAAACTTGGTATACTATCTCATGGTACCCTAACTTAAACCGTACACGGTTTTTGGAAGGGGTTGGAGACCGGGGTCAAGGGGCTCCACACAAAACTTCCATAAAATCTAGTTTTCAATTTAGAACCACCAAATTTGGAAAAGACATACAAATCTTAGACCGCAGACTGTTTTTGGAAGGGGTCGGGAGCCCTGGGTCAAAGAGCCCCCACACAAAATTTCCGTAAAATATACTTGTAAACTATAGTGCCCTAACTGAGACCGTAGATGGTTTTTGGAAGGGGGTAGAGCCCTGCGTGTGTGGGAGCCCGTGGTCAAAGGGCCCCACGCAAAATTTCCGTAAAATCTAGTTTTCAATTTAGAACCATCAAATTTGGTATACTTTTTCTTGGCACCCTAACTTTGTAAAATATTTTACGAAAATTTTGTAGGGGTGGGGGCTTCTGACCCCGGGTTCCGACCAGTTCCCAAAACCGTCTAGTCAAAGTTAGGGTGCCAAGAAAAAGTATACCAAATTTGATGGTTCTAAATTGAAAACTAGATTTTACGGAAATTTTGCGTGGGGCCCTTTGACCCGGGCTCCCCCTTCCAAAACCGTCTACGGTCTAAGTTAGGGTACCATGAGATAGTATACCAAGTTTGATGGTTCTAAATTGACATACATTCAATTCTCTCTATATATAGATTTGATATTTTTTTTCCAAGACCGTTTTTTAGGCATGTTATCGCTCAGGGTAGGGTCAGATGGACGGATCCAACACTCTCATTCGAGTAAGAGAATACGTAGGCCTACTTTGCGCCTTAGATTTTTCCAAAATGGCGCCTTTAGAACACGGAGAAGTCGTAGGTTTTCAAATCAAATTCAAACGCGTCTAACTCAGAAACGGGCGGTTTTAGGTCCGGGAAAATTTACAGAGATATTCTCCTGTTGATAATAAAACAGGGATTTAATTTTCAGAATTTTAAAAAGGGGCTTTTTTGAGAAAATCGTTGGCAAAGTTGGAGATTTTTCAAAATCGGCTGTTTTTAACGCTGCGGAAACTAGCAGTTTCACAGACACATAAAAAATTGCAGATAAAGTGCACATTTGTATGTCTTTAACAAAAAACGAGTATAGAAAAAAAAACTCCATTTCAACCAGTTAAAAAAAATCTTAAAATTTCAATTTTTTTTAAAAATCGAAGTTTACGATTTTTTAAAATTTTAATCATACAATGTGTAAAAAAGATTAGCATCACATATTATTATACGTTATACACCCAATGTAATAAAAAATACCAGAACAAAAATATCTTTAATTCTGCTGCAATGACTCGCTGAAGTTAGGAAAAATAACCGTTTTTTAGAGAGCTTGTTTGACGGTGGAAGATTTGAAAACCTGTCTCAAAGGGAAAATTTTTTCTTGCCGAAAGAAAGATATGGGTCTCCTTATTTTAATCAAGAAATACCTTAATTTTTTTAGAGAAATCTGAGACCGTGATGGTACGACCCTGCCAGAGTTGAAATGGAATCCCTCTCTTGTTACCAGCCAACTAAGTTGAAACATTTTTGAAAAGCTACCTAGCTTTGAGACACCTCACCACCACGTGAGAGGAAGGGGGGGGGGGAGGGGTGTCAAAACTCCGCTGGTCTCCCATCGATCCAGGATTATCTTCTAAGGGAACAGAAGCCATGGGCAGTGCATGGCTTATCCTGGCCCAGGTGGAAATCACTAAGAACACAATCCCCCCCCTCTTTAAAAAAATTGAAATCTTTGAATATGTTTTAAATAGATAAAAAAATTTACACCATTATAAGTGCATAAGTTGTATATGTATTCTACTTGTAAAATCAGTTGATTGAACAGGAAATATACTCAATTTACATTTTACGAATAAGCATGCACGCGTATGTGTTAATTGTTATTTATTTAGTAGATTAGACAATTGGCATTACGTTTTGGAGAGGACGTAAGCAGAGTTTACGGTAGCGACCAGCGCTATCAACCCCCCAGCAGCGAGGTCAAGAGCATTGCACCTTCTCCCCTCGTTCGCAGAGGACAAAACTCTCCTGAGCGAATATTTTACTATTACGAAAAACTGAGGTTAACTTTAGCAACTATAACAAAACAGCAACTGCTCTTCTGACAGTAGCCTACAATTAGCAACTCCCAGAAAAACTCAAGGGTGTTTAGCCATCGAAAATTAACTTACAGTACACGTGCCTGCACTCTTTTTCTTAAAATTATTTCACAACAGTTTTCTACTCTTTCATAGTCTTTTTTTATGCGATGTTTAAGTATATACGTAAAGAAACAACTGCTGCTGTCTTTCGCAACTCAACTTTGTTAGTGGAGCAGCAAGAATTTTCTTTATGTATTTGTTAAACCCCCCCCCCCGACAGTTTTATAGGCATGTCATCACTCGGGGAAGAGTGAGGTGGATGTATCCAACCAGGGCCAGCTGACCCAATGCTCTCATTCCATCATTCGAGCAAAGAATATGTAAAATGGCGCCTTTAGAACACAGGAAATCGTAGGCTTTCAAACCGAATTCAAACGCGTGTAACTCGGAAATGGGCGTTTTTTAGGTCCGTGAAAATTTACACAGATATTCTCCTGTTGATAATGAAACAGGGATTTAATTTTCAGAATTTTAAAAAATGGCCTTTTTAAGAAAATCGTTGGCAAAGTTAGAGATTTTTCAAAATCGGCTGTTTTTAACGCTGCCGAAACGCGGAAACTAGCAGTTTCACAGACACACAAAAAATTACAAATAAAGTGCACATTTGTATGTCTTTAACGAAAAAAACGAATATAGGAAAAACTCCATCCAAACCTGTTTAAAAAAAACTTCAAAAATTCAATTTTTTTAAAAATCACAAAGTTCTACGATTTTTTTAAATTTTAATCATACGATGTGTAGCAAATATTAGCACCATATATTATTATATGTTATACACACAATGTAAAAAAAAATACAGGAACACGATATCTTTTTTAACTCTGCTGCAATGACTCGCTGAAGTTAGGAAAAATAACCGTTTTCTAGAGAGCTTGTTTGACGGTGCAAGATTTGAAACCCTCTTTCTCGAAGGGAAAATTTTTTCTTGCCGAAAGAAAAAATATGGGTCTCCTTATTTTAGTCAAGGAACACCCCTTAATTTTTTTTTAGAGAAATCTGAGACCATGATGGTACGACCCTGCCTGAGTTGAAATGGAACCCATCATAAAGCAAATTGTCAGCACCTCCACCACTATGCTCCTCTTCCTCATATGCACATAAATATGTTTCCCGGAATCCCGGCTGGTACAGCAAAGATTAATCGGAGTACAGATGGGGAAAAATATCAGTGTTTTTGAGAATCGACGTTTTCCAAGTGATAATCAACGTTAGAAACTGCAAAAGAATATTTTCTATGTGAAGTCAATGAATTTCTCTTTGCTGCATTCTTTTAAATATAATCTTACGTCATGAATTAGGGACTTTTTCGCCGTTTTGCTCGATGTTCCATCACCGAAAATAGAGTTCTTTTCCTTGATGTTACAGGAACCGATAAGTCCTCCTCTGCCCTCCCCAAAAAAATTGAGGTTTCATGACCGATGTTTGAAACTGCAATAGTGCAATCAACTCGAAAAATTTCTGCGATAAGTAAATGAACTTATCTTTTTCGTATTCTTATACAGAGAAAGGAAATATCATCTTTCTGTTTTGCATTCTTATACTGAGAAAGGGAATACCACCTTTCTATGTCGCAAATTATCGATTTTTTTTTTTTCTGCGACGTTCCGTCGCCGAAAATTGAGTTCTTATCCTTGATGTTACTGGAGCCAATTGCATCAAGGTTTACGATACATCAAGCACTTTAACCAATATTATGGTTACTCAATGTTAAATTATTGAGCTATCACCAATATATTGACCAGCGATTTATTCACCGATGTGCCAATAACTGCTGCAGATGGGAAAGATGTGAATTCTTTGGTTCTTTAAGCAAAACATTGTGGTTTTCGCTGATACATCGAAAATTCCCACCCATTTTACGGATTCATGAATGTTACGTGAATGAATATCCACCGTATGCCCATCACCACTCTGAGTTAACGCACACAGGGAAGAAACGCTTCCTCCCACAATGCTTTGGGGTTTCAGCTAGCTTCGCATCAGCTGTCACCAGGGGTCCCGCTGGCTTTTCTAAAGTTTTTGCCAATTTATTCGCCGAGTTCATTTTTTTATCGCCAAAAGTGTTATAACAGTACAAAAAAGTTATCGCCAAAAGTGTTATAACAGTACAAAAAAGTTATCGCCAAAGCTCTTTTTTCTTCGCCACAACGATTTTATTTTTGCAAATTGCGAAGATGGCGATCGGCAGCGCGACCCAGGCTCTCGTTGGCTCGCTGGGCTGCTGGTGATGATGCAGTGATTGATACGCCTCCGTCAGAGACTGTTTTACTGAAAACATTTCATGATGACGAAAAAAAAAAAAAAAAAAAGGAAGCACAGTTACATACAATACTCAAAATGCCTCTCACACTGAAATATTTTTAAGATAACATTTTACTGAAAGTGAAGACACCATCACAGTTCTAATTAATTTTGTGAAGATACTATTTGAGCTAAAAATATTTTTGTGAAGATGCCGCCCAACAGCATCAAATGCCGAACAGGAAAACAATTTATTTTTACAGCTCGCCAACAATAAATTTCTGGTCGCCATTGGCGACTGAGCAACCGCAAATTTTGCGCCCTGCCAACATAAAGCAATATGTGCTTGACGACAATAAGTGTTAATTTCAAAAAACAAAGTGCACAACAACATGAGAGTGCAAATTGGGAATTACTTAATATTAGGTTATATGCTGAAACAAGCAAATACACATAATGCTGTTTAACACCATTCATAACATGAACTATGTATGGATTCAGAAATAATACAAGGTGTTTCTAAAATATTTGGCCAAACTTTGGGAACTTGTTTCACTTCTAATTCTGATGAAAAACAGTCATAAGCAAAAGGCTGGAAATTATGTTTTCCTACAAAGCTATATACACTCAATGGACAAAACATTAGAGATATCTACCTAATTAGTATGTGTGTGATGGTCCTCCTTTAGAAAAAATAACAGCCTGTACATGCCAAGACATTGACTCCAGCAGATGCCGGAAGGTTTCCTGAGGTAATGCCAGCCATGCCTGTTGCAGCACTGCCCACAACTCCATCAGAGACACTGGTCCAGGATCCATGGATTTGATGTGCAGCTCGACTGACACCCAGGGCTTCTACAGGGTTTTCTGAGAACCTTAAGAGGAGCCACTGTATGGTTTCAAACTCAGATGAGTGTTCCTTGACCCATGCTTCGGTGGTTGTGGCTTGATGGAGCTGCGCATTGTCCTACTGAAATAGGCCATCAGCCGCAAGCTGCATGAAGGCCATTAAAGCATGTAGGTGATTAGCCAGTACATGCTGGCAGCATGCAGCGATTATGGACATCTCCAGACACACTAAAGGACTTTATGTGTCCCATGAGGAGCCACCACCGCTTTGAACAGAGCCAACCTGGCATGACAGGGACATGGCCTCATATTGTCGACACCACACCTGCACCCTCCCATTTGCTCAGTACAGCTGAAAACAGGATTGATCTGATCACACAACATGGTGCCACACTGCAGAGGTAAAGTTTTGATGTTCCTAGCACCAGGAAATGTATATTTTTAGTGGCACACCAGTAGGGCATCAGCTCCCATAGATCAGGGTATGCAGGGTGTGCTGTACCGTTCACTAGCTGACACTGCTTTGGCCTCCAACATTTAACCTGGATGTGATTTCTACTGCCATATTGAAGCGGTCATTCTAAACAAGCCTGAATAGACTACATTAACAATGGTCATAATGGGTGTATAGTCGGCCACAGCTTGCTCTCTCAGCACTGGTACGTCCGTCGACGGTACAGTCATGGTACACCCTTGATAAGGTTGTTTTATTGGGAACCCTAGGGTTCTTGCCACTTGGGCAAAAGTATGACTCATCTGTCTTGCGCCGACAATATGTCTGCCATCAAAGTCGCTTAGATCCCCAGGTTTACCCATGTTTGTTGATTGTGATACACTGTTGAGAAGCATGCCATGAAATTATGAAATACAGGATTACACCAGTATGCAATACAAATTTGAAATTGTGATTCCATCTATTGGTGTAAACTATGGCAAGAGTGGTAAGTCAAATAATATCCAAAAACTTTAAAATTTCATCCTGAAGCGGGAGTCGAACCCATGTCTCCCAGTTTGGGCCCGAGTATGCTAGCTACTACACCGCCTAAAACGACCAAGTGTCAAGTTTCTAAGTAATCTGAATTCATCCAAATTTGCTAAATATGAATTTTTTCATCCAGATTCACTGCGCATGAATGCCATTGCTTCGACTGGCGACTCCTGTGATGTGTTTAATTAAAATTACTCGGACACTTGAGACTTGGTCATTCTGGTTGGTGTAGTAGTTAGCAAACTCGGGTGCAAACCAGGAGACGCGAGTTCAATTCCTGCTCCAAGATGATGAAATTTTCAAGTTTTCAGATATTTGACTTACCACTCATCATAATTTACACCAATAGATGGAATAACAACTTCAAATTTGCACTGTTGAAAAGGCCAACTGTACACCTATTTATTGTCAGCATTTGGTTTGGACCTCTCTGCACAGGAGAATCCCATGTCAACTGCCCATCACCCCTATCTCTAATGTTTTGTCTGAGTGCATACGGTGTGCAATAAGGTTGGTTGCACACCAGGAGAATCACAAGTGAATCAAGGATCCAGATTCTTTTTTTTTTTTTTTTTGATTGGAGGTTTAACGACCACCGTGAGCAACTCAATGGGCTATAAGCGGTCGCCCGTCCCTAATTTAGGGTCACTGGTTCCAGGGAAGGGAGAGAGCCAGTGCCGTAAGACAAACACAACATCCATGCCTCACCGGAATTCGAACACGGACCCCGTTCGGACGAATGATCAGAGGCCATCGCTTAGACCACTGCGCCACTGGTGCGGCAATCTAGATTATTCAAAGCAATCAGAATTGTGTACTAAACTGCCTGTAGTTAAGTGGTCACCACGTAACATTTCCTCAGGAAACTTGAAAATTACATCGCTCTGGAGTGGAAATTGAACTGGCATCTCCCAATTTTCGTTTGAGCATGCTAACCATTACACCACCCAGAACAATGAAGTTCCAAGCAATTAAAGCAATGAAAGGGTCACTGACGCTACGATGAGGCAGTATCGCTTCAACTAGCAAAAATCTGAGGTTCAGTCAGATTCCTAGGCTATAAACGCTTCTTAGCCTTAGTTGCTTGGAACTTCATTGTCCTGGGTGGCGTAATAGATAGCATGCTCAAACAAAAAATCAGGAGATGCAGGTTCAATTCCTGCTCAAGAGCAATGTAATTTTCAAGTTTTCTGAGATGTTACATGGAGACCGTAAACTACAGGCAATTCAGTACACAATTCTGATTGCTTTGAATAATCTAGTGAATTTCTCATGTATTTCTGAGGAATATTCCTTCGTTAATTTCTATATCCATGGTGCAAACACCTTTTTAATCACAGAATTCCAGGACATTTCCAAGACTTTCAGATTTTTTTCCAAGAAATACCATCTAAACGCTCCTACTTAAAACTGAATGCAGAATGTTGAAAAATGATGTCTGCGGCAGCTAATAAAAAACTTTAAATCACAGATAAATACTGAAATACCAAAACTGTCATTGAAAGTGTAACCAAGGTTTAATTTCCACAAAATATTTATATATATTATACTATACTGATTTTGAGAAAAATTAATTTCTACTTTGACTTTAGTTCAATTATTTAAGCAAATTATAGAATAAAAGAAAAAATAAAACTCAAAATATGTAGCTATAAAGTCTATAGTTCAAACATAAATGTGGCATTTCATGTACCACACAATCAATATATAAAATCATATTTATATTTAATTACACTGCTGGCCACCCAAAATGCAACACCAAGGACACGAGACAGCAAAGCCAGATTTACTGGACAGATAACAACAGATACAAAGATGAAGCGATTGAGCTTACTGGCCAGTGCAACCTGCGGAACACGTAGACATCAATAGTTCGTGTGGCCCGCATGGCTGGCAATAACGGCCGCTACATGCTGTGGCATCGAACGAAAGAGGCTTTAGATGTGGGCTTGGGGTATGTCGGTCCAGGCTGCTTCCACACGTTGCCACAGTTCATCAGGCGTAGCCGCGGGTGGTGCTTGCCGGGCCACTTGGTAGCCGATCAGCGACCAGACGTGTTCGATGGGCGACATATCGGGAGGACAGGCGGGCCACGGCAGCAGTGACACCTAGTGGGCCATGAAGAATTGTTGCATGATATGTGCCACCTGCTGGTGCACATTGTCCTGTTGAAACGTGGCCACTGGCAGGTCCTGCAGGTAAGAGAGGACTACAGGCCCCAAAACGTTGGATATGTAGCGGTGGCTGTTGAGTGTACCGGCGATGCGTACCAGAGGGGTGCGGGTGTCCAATTGCACCCCAAACCATAACGCCAGGTGACAGAACGGTATGGCGATACATAATGCAGGCGTCATACAGTCTCCTGCCGCGGTGCCACCACACACGGATCCGATCATCGTGGTGTTGCAGGCAGAAGCGGGATTCGGCGGAGAAGACAATGTCATGCCATTCCGTAGTCCAGGTGCGGCATTCAACGGCCCACAGCCGCCGCACTCGCCGGTGGTGTAACGTCAATGGTAATCGGAGCAATGGGCGCAGTCCGACAAGTCCCCGCTCCTGCATACGACATCGAACGGTACGTGCTGACAGAGGTTGTTGCGCAACACACCCTAATTCCTGCGCTAACGTTCGTGATGTGGCGGTGTGAGCCGTCAATGCCCGCTGCACAACACGCTGGTCTTCTCGTTCGGTGGTGTGCCGCTGCGATTGCTCACGTTGGTCAGTCCGTCCCTCCTGCACCCACCAAATCCATACTGCCTCACTGTGGCTGGATGTCATCCCACACGTGCGCCGATGTCTCGGTACGATAAACCGCTGTTGCAATAAGCCACTATTCGTCCTCTGTCGAACTCCGAAACGTGCTGGAACGACTGCCGTATTCTGCGACGAAGCATCAGGAAGCTTCCCACGCACAGGTCCGGCAGCACAGCACACTTCCACTACTTACACCCCGCCTTCCGTGCACACTTTTTACAGTGCTTCTCAGTGGCGTGCCTGGCGCACATGATTTGCATATGCCCTGCAATGCTAATCGTTTGCATGTTCCCTCGCAGGCGACGCATGCTGCGAAATTCAGGCCAATCGGATGGTTCCTTCTTGGTGTTGCATTTTGGGTGGCCAGCAGTGTATTTTGAAATAATGATTACTAAAGCCCGGAAATTGAGGCAAAACGCCTTAAAATGCTTTTTTTGCCTTTTTTTGCCTATACTCCACAAATGCACTATTAAAAAATGATTTCTTCTTAAGAATGCGATAAAATCAAAGTTTTGATAACAATCTAGCATGCAGTACGTAGTGTTTCCGGGTAAACACGTGATTTTTTTAAGTTATTAATTTCTTTTAAAAACTTTTTTTAGGGTATAGGTGTACAAACCATAAGGTAGGTGACATTTTCTCTAAAACGAAATCACAGTCGGCAGACATCTGAACGTAAACACGAGTACAATCGGTACATTCAAAACGAGGTGCTCCAATTTAAGCAGCGGTGGCAGACGCATTTGCAGAGCCTGCGATGGTCGGCATCATCTCATTTTATGTTTTGCTCTCCCTAGAATCCTTGATGATATTTTTTGCGCATGGCGGAAGGAGCCGAATCCAGTCAGATAACATTGTAACCAATCAAGCTAGAGTGAAAGCCAAGAATGCACGCCGCCCCGGTGGCGCAGTGGTCTAAGCGATGGCCTCTGATCGTTCGTCCGAAAGGGGTCCAGGTTCGAATCCTGTTGAGGCATGGATGTTGTGTTTGTCTTACGGCACTGGCTCTCTCCTTTCCCTGGAGCCAGTGACCCAAAATTAGGGACGGGCAACTGCTTATAGCCTATTGAGTTGCTCACGGTGGTCGTTAAACCTGCAATAAAAAAAAATCAAGAATGCACGTACACACATAAGACGAACGTAAGTGCAAAACAAGGGAGGAAGATTCTGTTAGTTCGCTACCCCTAATAGATCTCGCCTTGCGCCAAGTGAAACAATAATGCCGAAAACTGCTTCCGCAACCAGTGCTAAATTGATTCGGTATGTTCAAGAGTATGGAAGTGATATCTTGTCCACTGATGGAATAGTGTTGTTTTTGTAAAATATGCGATACGAAACTGAATTACGAAAAGAAATTCTTCATTTCACAACATTTGGCAGCAGCTAAACATAAAGCTGCAGTTATTCGGAAGATTGGTGATAAAAAGACATGTTTATAACGTCATTCGCTTCCACTTCGAGCAAGCAGTCACAGTTTGCAAGTGATTTGTGCCATGCTTTTATAGATGCTGGAATACCTTTGTGGAAGCTGGAAAATAATTCACTGAAGAATTTTTTGGAGAAATATACAAAGGAAAATATTCCGTGCGAAGCAACTTTGCGGAAAACATACTTAGATTCCTGCTACGTCGGTATAATGAAAGAAATACAAGAAGATGTCGGGGATAAAAATATCTGGATCAGTATTGATGAGACAACAGATGCCACGGGAAGGTATGTGGCAAATGTTGTTATAAGTACAATGGAACCTGCTCAGCCCTCAACTATCTACTTACTTACATCAGAACAGCTTTCAAAAACAAATAGTAGCACGAGATCTCAGCTTTTTGCCTCTTCTGAGCTCTGCTTTGGCCTGGCGGAATAAAGTATGAAAATATACTATTGTTTTTAACAGATGCAGCTCCTTATTATGAAAAAGGCTACCCACAGCCTGAAAGTTCTCTTTCCAAAAATGCTTCATTTAACTTGTTTGGTTCATGCTCACCACAGAGTAGCGGAGGAAGTACGTGGGTTATTTCCGGATATTGATGCGTTAGTGAGTAATGTGAAGAACGTTTTCCTTAAAGCTCCTCATCGAGTTCACTTATTCAAAGAGATGGAACCAAATCTTGCTTTAACGCCTAAACCAATTTTGACAAGATGGGGAACATGAATATCAGCCACTATATATAATGCAAATAATTTGAACAAGATTGCTGAAATTGTTGAGTTTTCAAGAGGATGAATCCTGTGCAATATGCAATGCTTAACAGATACTAGCTAAAGATTCCATTCGTAACAATTTAACTTTTATTCAAGCACACTTTTCACAGTTGCCCGATATGATTACTTTGCTCAAAAAAAGGAACGAAACGTTAATGAAAGCCTTGAAAATATTAAATGATGTAGTTAGTAAGTACAATGAAATGTGTTCCCGGGAGAAAGGGTCAAATCATGAGTGAAAAATGTCAACGAGTTCTTTCAGCAAATAATGACTTAGAGAAAATCAAAGTAATCGCTGAAATACTCCAAGGTGAAAGTTCAACTTCTATTGAAATGGATCCTACAACGGCCTCCTGTTTCAAATACGCTCCTATTACCTCCGTAGAAGTTGAAAGATCATTTTTGCTTCTAAAACATATCCTAAGTAAGAGAAGGCAGAGTTTCACGTTTGAACATTAAAAAAAACACCTAGTACTTATGTGTAACCGCAAAAATAAGTAAGTGATAATCTGATAAATGATTTTGCCAATTCAGCTTAACACCTGTGTATGATTCAGAATTTTTCGACCACTTTTATAAATGCCTATTTTTGATGCCTATTTTGACGCTTTATTTCGCTTATTTGCCTGCCTATTTTTAGCATTTTTACTGCCTCAACTTCCGGGCTTTAATGATTACATTGGAAATTTAGAGATAAGGAAAATGAAATATTTGAAACTTTTTCAAAGGAATAAAGGGCCTATTATTTCTCAAACAAATATTCATGGGAGCAAAGATTTGTGTTACATTTCATTTAGGGAAGAAATTTTCAACATAACATATGCTTCTAATATTGATGCTGTAGCTATGTTTAAAATTTGTACTCACCAGCAAACAAAGTATGCACAAAAATTTCCAAAATGAAACAAGAGAATAATGGGAAAACTTAAAATCCAAGGGCTATGTGTACAGCTACATACATCAATCAGTGATCAAGTAAATTTAACTGGGCATGATTAGAAAACTAACAATAGAAGATGGAAAGTGATTAGTTAGCTCAGCAAAACACTAAGAAAAATCTAGATTTAAGTTTCTGATATAAGAAAGCAATCTGATTTTATGGCAAATTTTTACATAAAGAACTCATTAGCAAATTTCAGTAAAGGTCAAAAAAATCCACAAAAAAAAAAAAAAAAAAAAAAATTCAGCTACTTGCTTCCACCAGCTGCTAAAAATGAAAAATACTATTAAATTTAACTATGAACAATGAAGAAAACCAGTGCATTGATTGAACATCTCCCCTTCAACGGAACAATAACCATACAATCTCAAGATCTATCTATCATAAATCCACAGCAACCACCAAAATTATTGCTTTCAACTCATCCACCTTTGAAAAGTACAAATTTGCTGCCATAAAAGCTTTTGTTCATAAAGCCAATATCATCTGCAATATTCTTTCATCTCTTGAAAAGGAATATGAGAAAATTTTGGAAACTGCCATTTTGCATGGATACCCTTCTTCCATAGTTGGAAACCTTATCACTCGTCATGAATTAAGATCAAAAACCAGTAGCCTCCAGCAAAACTCATTTGAAAATCTTCACTTATGTGGACCTACCCCTTACCACCAGGCCTCGCGAATGTCAGTCGCCAGTCACCAAATGGCGACCAGATATTTCCTAGTGGCTAGTAAATTTTTTAGTATAGTAGCCAATGATGGTGAGTAGATTTTTCTCCCAAGTGAGCAACTACAGGGTGATCCATTTAAACCAGTACCATGTGATTTACTTATAACTTTTTTATAAATAACAACAAAATTATACAGTAAGTTGAGAATTATACATGTGGTATTGGAGAATCATTTTATCAAAGCAAATGTTGGAATTGTCCTCCATTTTCTTGTAAACATAGTTGAACACGCCACACCATATTCAGTGATGTGTCGTGTAGAGTACGAGCAATAACATTGCCAATTTCAGTCGTGATTGTTTCACGCAATGCATCCAATGCTTTTGGATGGGTTTTGTAAACTCTATCTTTTAAAAGTAGCCCCATAAAAAAAGTCAGGGGAAGTTAAGTCCGGAGATCGGGGAGGCCATATGTTTTTTGAAATTAATCTGTCATCAAAGAAGCTGGTTATGAGTTCCATTGAGACTTTCGATGTGTGACACGTAGCGCCATCCTGCTGATAGTAGCCCTCTGTCAATTCAATGCCATCAAGTTGTTCCACAAATTCATTGAATATGCGGCAATAAACGTTAGTGTTGACAGTCTCAGAGAAAAAAATGGGGCCAATAATTTTCGTAGACGAAACTACACACCATACACCAACCTTTTGTGGATGCATCAGTGTTTCACACATAATGTGTGAGTTTTCGGCAGCCCAATATCTGCTGTTTTGCAAATTGACGTAGCTTGACAGATGAAACCAGGCTTCATCCGTAAACCATATGATGGAGAGAATATCAGATCGCAAATTTAGAAAATTTTGAAACCATTTGCAGTAACTTACTCTCTTTCCCTTGTCCAGTTTCTGCAGCTGATTGATTACGTGCACTTTAAATGGTCGAATATTCGCTTTTTTTGCTGCCCTTTGACAAGTTCCGTATGAATATCCTGTCTGTTGGCTTAATCTGCACAACGATTTCATCGGAGATTGAAGTAAACGTTGCCGAACATCGTTCACACGCATTTGGGGCAACCGCTACCGCTGAGAAGAGAACCGGTTTGCTCCAGTTGTTTTGCCATCGACAGAATTTTTGACTTGCTTGGCACTTTTCGAACTCCAAACTCTCTTCGAAATGCTCGTTGCGTTTTGATGACAGACTTGGTAACCCAATATGATTTCACTAAAAAAACACTCTCTGGAACAGAGTACTGCATGTTTCCGAATGCACGCAAGTGAATGACAACGCAACAACAAACAAATCACGAGCTGAGTTACAGTTACGGTTAACAATCTTCTTCACGGTGGCGGTTTTCATTCTCCAGGAGTTGCTGCTTTTATTGAAAAAAAGAAGTTCCTTGCGCGATCCCTTGCAAAAATGTAAGGTTTTTTTCAGGGTACTGGTTTAAATGGATCACCCCGTATTTTGTCCAACTTTTCCTCCCAATAGGACTCGGCAATGTATCAATACATCGTGAAAAAACGATGTGGATTTAACATCGATGTTATGGTGTTTCGACTGACGAAACTACGATTCATCACAATCGTGATGCAAATGCTCACGATGTAATCGCCATCATGCGCCACCAAGCCGTGACCAAGCACAGTTGTTCAACCGGTTTTCTCAGTCTGAGACATGTGAACATCGGCTGATTTTCAAGCACGAGCGTGTCTCCAATGTAGTTTCTCGTGGTGTCTCGTTCCAGACGCTACACAGGGGAAGGGATTGCTCATCAGAAATCCGCCTGCCAGGAGAGTAATCGTGGGCAGCATAGGGGTACCCATCACGATGTTTAAACAGGTTTCTTATCGGGCCTCTGATGCTATTAAGAGGCCACATGTTCTACGCATTGGATCGTTGGATCTCAGAAATTCACCACAGCTTAGGAACAATAGGAAGTACGTGGCAGGGTTGTTTTTTTTTACTTGAATACGTCTTTAAAATTAGACCAGTACTAGGTGGCCAGTACAGAAAGTTGAGCGTTACAAAAAAATGGGCATTGAGTTTGGTCTAGTAATTTTTATATTATCAACGCGAACCAAACCAACCTAGTGTCATTCGACAGCTAAGGGAACAAAGTCTTGTTAATGACCTTGAGTTACCGTGCAGCGTTAAACAGGGGGGGGGGGGGGCTTTGCACCACAAGAACATCTAATCAGTATAACTCGGCACTGCAAAGCGCTACGACGTCAAAATTGGTCTCAAATGAAAGCTAACATTGAGATCTGTCAATTTAAAACACTAGAAGTGAAATCAAATACAGTGTTGGTTGTGAAACTTTTAGATTGCAGTTGAAAAAATTCACAATGTCAGCATATACTCGTCGAAAAGCCAAGCAGAAGCACATCGAACGTAGTCTATGTGGAAGAGCAACTCATCAGCTTTTGATAAGCACTGCAATGTCTGCGGCAGAATGCACGAGAAAGTATCGGAAGCAAAAGAAAATTGCTCGCGGCGCTAGCAGCGACGCGAGCCCATTGACGTGGAGCATTATCAATGAACCTCGTAAAAAACCAGTAATTGGGCATGTCTGAATATTGACACTTTAAACGACTTAATGATGATTAGATGCAATGGCACTTCAATTGAAGATTTTGATACTCAAAATGCTGTTCAATTGTGCTGGGCAGATACCTTTGATGGGAAGATCAGACACAGTACATATCAGTGGTAAACTGTATCAACATTATTAGTGCCACTTTATGTATATCCTAGCTTTTGTCCCTTTGTTTTAAATATTATTAAAAGAAATCAGACATCTAAATTCAATGGCCTCTTAAAAATAAATTATGTATGTGTAAATTAAGATAGTAAAAGTAATGATATTACAGCATTGAAAATAAATTGTCAAAAAATCAATCATTTTGGAACAAAAACATATGCAATATTTGCAGTCAATCTAATGATCCTATGCAGTAACTGCTCTGCATCTGTTTTTATGAAGTTAATGGGGGAGGTGTCTCTCATTAGAAAAAAAAAAAACATGCACCCATTTAATTTCATAGAAACGTAAGTAGAGAAGTAACTAAATTTTTTTTTTTTTTTTCAATTTCGTATGGCCAGTAGATTTTGTCATTTGGCTAGTAAAATTTTTATTCCACTAGCCACATTGGCTAGTAGAAATTTTAGCAGTTTTGCAAGGGCTGCTTACCACCCTTCTCTTGCGTACAAGCTCAAGAAAATTTTCATGAAGTTTCTATATCATCTGGCCATCATCAGTTTCCAGCCCTTCTATTATAAAATTAATTTTGAATGACAGAGACAAAGTTACCTCTCTCAATCTTTCTAGAGTTCACCTCATTCCGATCTCAACATCTTCTGGGGAAAATTACAACATTGGAAGCACTTTCCACAGCATTAACAGCTGTTTATTGGAGCACAAAAATTATGCCCATAAAGGACATTCTGAATCTTCATTGGCATCCCTAACTTTGGAGGACTCTTCGCGATCACACCAAACACATTGCCCTGTTCGTTGATCATTTTTCGTTACGCTATTACGAAAGTTTTGAAATTCTCAGCTCAAAGAACTGCAATTCTAAAATTTTCCCCTTTCATCATACCATTAATAAGGAAGTCAATATTAAAAAAGAAATAATGTACATGACTTTACGGATCTGGCAACTACTACCATTGTCATTGTTTCCATCTATCAACAAGGCTGACAAAGACTGAAGTTATCAGTAGAAAGCTTCCTTAAATTAATTTTTCTTATGTAACTTAAAGAATGTTTTAAAGTTTTTTATACTTACTAAGTAGAGGAAGGGGTGGGAGGCGACAATCAATAAGATTTCTTCTGGTTTCTACTTTCTACAATCCAGGATTAAAATTTAGATATTTTTCGCCTTAAATTTACCATGGTATTTTAAAAATTAAATTGACATTTTCTCCACACATGTGGAACTTGTACTCTCTGTATCACCTGATCCCAAAATGAAACTTTGGGAGGTATAAAAGGATAGATAGCACACAATAATTTTGAGAATTTTTTTCAAAATTTTAAAAGATTTAAATTAAAATTAAATTTGGTTTTTAAGGTCTTTTTATTTTAAATTCTATCATGTTTAACATCAAATTAAAGCTCGTCAAAAGAGCTTTAGAATAAGATATATATATTTTTTTAATTGGAGGTTTAACGACCATCGTGAGCAACTCAATGGGCTATAAGCAGTCGCCCGTCCCTAATTTAGGGTCACTGGTTCCAGGGAAGGGAGAGAACCAGTGCCGTAAGACAAACACAACATCCATGCCTCACCGGGATTCGAACCCGGACCCCTTTCGGACGAATGATCAGAGGCCATCGCTTAGACCACTGCGCCACCGGGGCGGCGAATAAGATATTGCATAGGTCTGTATCTCATCTGGTTCCTGAGAAAATGGCAGTTAACTATTTCAGGAATCAGCAATTTTTAATAAAAATTTAAATAATTAATACTTAAGAACTTTGAACGGAAGGCAATTTTTTTAAATTTCTATTCGTAGCTATGTAAGACACTTGATACACCAAATTTAATCAAAATTCTGAGAGGGGAGAATTTAATTCCAAACTGCTTTGATCTGAGATGGAATGACCCCTTCAAGTAATGCATAGATTTCCTGCTAGAAGGTGTTTGCGATTTTCCCGATATCTACGCTTGTAAAAGTTGGATTTTAAACATTCTTTCTGCATTGGATACAACTCCTAGTGGGAAAAGTTCTGCATATAAAATCTAGTTTTTGGTAGGGAATAATTTGGCCACCAGGTGGCATTTTTATTTCCATTTCTGGTATATTTGCTGCAGGATCTGAGATTCTGAACACTGGACCAAAAAAATTCTGTGTGGACCGACGCCACTCACCTTGGAAAACCTTCTGACAATACTTTGGCACAGTGGTCTAAGTGCTGGATTATGATCCCAAGAAGGGTCCGAGTTCAAACTCAGGTGAGGTATGGATGCTGTCTGTCTTAGAGCACTAGCTGTCTCTAGAGCCCTTCCTGAAACCAGTGGCTCTAAATTAGGGTGGGCAGTTGCTCACAGTGGTCATTAAACCTTCAATCAAAAAAAAAAAAAGTCTGTTTTGAAAAATTCTGTATGGGAGAGTGGTTTCACTGCATAATGTTTATCATAATTTTCAATTTTTCTTAATGCACAAGTGTGCCACTAGAACGTGAAGTCCACATTTCAGTTTACAGCATGTTTTTTTTTATTTATTTTTTTTTTAGATGGAGGTTTTAGGACCACTGTGAGCGACTCAATGGGCTATAAGCAGTTGCCTGTCCCTAATTTAAGGTCACTGACTAAATTAGGGACAGGCAATTGCTTATAACCCATTGAAGGGAGAGAGCCAGTGTCGTAAGACAAACGGAACATCTATACCTCACCGGGATTCAAACCCGTACCCTTTTGGACGAATGACCAGAGGCCATCGCTTAGACCACTGCACCACCAGGGCAAAACAGCATGTTTGCAGCAGTATCTGTGGGACAGAGCTGAGATGGACTGAGCCTGAGCCCTAGCCCAATGCACAGCCTGGGCCCAAAACAGGCTTTGGCTGTAGAATTCACAGCGGTTCGAGCTCTGAGAGAGAGAGAGAGAGAGAGCCGCCCCGGTGGCGCAGTGGTCTAAGCGATGACCTCTGGTCATTCGTCCGAAGGGGTCAGGGTTCGAATCCCGGTGAGCATGGGTGTTGTGTTTGTCTTTCGGCACTGGCTCTCTCCCTTCCCTGGAACCAGTGACCCTAAATTAGGGACGGGCGACTGCTTATAGCCCATTGAGTTGCTCACGGCGGTCGTTAAACCTCCAATAAAAAAAAAAATAAAAAAAAAAAAAGACAGAGAATTTTCTTTATATAAAAATGGGATTTTGTTTGATTTAGCAAATGAGACACTTTGTAATTGGTAAAGAGAATTCTTTGCCAACTGCCTGAGGTTAGAGAGTGGGCATTTGAGATGGCTATTTATTCCGAGATTGGGTAGAAAATGCCAAGGCTGTGATTTAATGTGTTTCTCCAGAGAAGAAAAATATTTTTCAAGAACTATAGTTATTGGATAGTTGATGGCTTGCCGACGATAATTTAAGCCCTATCTCCATGCTGTAGCTCCCTGCTAATTCTATTTAGCAACATACATATTGCAGCACATTATGGTGTGATAATATTAGCATTACTTGTGCAACATAGAATTGCAGCACTGCTCGATCATTTTGGATGCCCTGCCACTTAAAACACGACAGGAAACAAATATTCAAAGAAAATTGTAGAGTCACACTATAAAAATAGATAGAGGTCCCTTCCTCTATCTATTTGAGAAATACACTGGTTAATTTCAGGAGGAGATAGTGGAAGTGTGGAAAAGGAGATTTTTTTATTATTAATGGTTGAACAGGTTAGCCAGTTTTCGGGCTCGTTCAAGCCCTATCTTGCAATATAAAATTCAGGCTCGGGCTCATATACCACAGGCTCTGGCTCCGAAAATTTAGCATGAACTCGGCTCTGCTGTGGGACTGAAAACCCCCAATTGAATTTTTTTTTTTTTTTGGTCAGATAACTACTACATATGAAAACCTCTTGTGTGTATTTTTTCCCTCAAATAATGGATAATTTCACTGCCAGGTGGGTACAAACATTTAATCTGTTATTTTCAATGTCTCAACTTCTAAGTGTCCAATTTAAAAAAATCTGTTAACACTAAATACAATATACCTTGTGGAACACTTTAGGCTTGTACTTGCAGAGTTTTTGTAGTTCACAGTTCTGTCACTAGGTGGTGTTTGTGTACTTTTGCTTGCAGCTGTATCTCCACTTCTGAAAACTCAATTGAAAATTCATTCTATAATAGTATCTTGGGCTGTTTGCAACCCAAACTATCTATAAATTATGTGCATAAATACTGTAGCAATAAATATCAGCTTACCCTTTTTTGGTTAGCTACTGTTGAACATTTTCTTGCACGTCAGGATGCAAGAAAATGTTCAATAGAAGCTAACCTTTTTAAAAAGGGTAAGCTGATATTTATTACTATTGAAAATTTTCTTTTTTTTTAATGTATGTCATTCATTAAAACAAAAATGGGGAACATTATCCTTTTCAAATAACACACAGCTTTCCCGCTAGTGAGAGTACGGGTCAAAACCTTTTTCTCACTATAGTATCTCTGCTTTCATGAGATACAGTGCTAGAATTAGAAATAAATTTTCAACAGGTTCAGTGGACCACTTGAATTTCCAAATCACTGGTCTGCCAAAATGCCCACTGGTCCGTGCAAAAAAAAAACAACCAGAAAACTAACATGTTTATAATAAATGCAGAAAAAAATGTATCATTTCACTGGAGCTGTATATCATAAATCTAGAACAAAATTTCTACTATAAAATAAAACACAAAACATGCTATGCGGTGACAGAAACCTTAAAAAAAAATCTTCTTCCAAAAACGTGGAGACAATGTAAATAGCAAAGTCATCCTCTTTCCATGTTTTTCTTGAACAGACAGCAACCAAAAATTTTATTTTGACACCGCTGGGATCGAACCCTGGATCTCTCGATAACTAGCCCAGTGTGTTCGCCTTACACTACAGTGCCAACAATCCACAGTGCTATGTGTGTTTATCTGTCAGCATCTGACTTAACAAGTCCGTAGGGATGGGCTCAGCAACAGAGGTGTCTCCATCTGGTGGAACAAGCTATTTAAAATTATAGTTAATAAATCCAAAGGGCAAGAGAAACGGTGAAACAATATTTCACCATTTCTCTTTTTCACCGTGGATTGTTGGCACCGTAGCGTAAGGCGCATACACTCCACTAGGTATCGAGAGATCTGGGGTTCGATCCCAGCGGTGTCGAAATACAATTTTTCGGTTGCTGTCTGTAATTAAAGAAAAACGTAGGAAGAGCGACGACTGTCTATTTAAAAAAAAACTTCCCTTGTCTATTTGGAAATGTATACCAAAAATTGGTAGTTCACTCATTTTTACTGGTCCAGAAATGGCACAAATATTAATACATTTTGTATGCACATGGTGCTAGTACCCAGGGCTGTACACTGGTTATAAGGGCACTGACACGAAGCACTATCCATTATCAGTGCACTTCATATAGTGCACAGATAGTGGATAATAATTATGAAGCACTTTACAACATATGAAAAGCCACCTTCATGGAATACCTTGCTTCATTGAGAAAGGCAGGAAGTTTCCCCATGTGGACAGAAAGACATTGGCAGAGCCAGAGCATAAATGGTTCTTTTAACCTCCTGTTGGAAAACATAAAAGACCCATACTCTGGAGTTACTACTTGTGCAAAAACGTGCAGCTGTCTTAATCCAAATATTCTGAGTTTGACACCTTGGTTTCCTACAGTCCAAAATTTTCATAAAACTTAATTTTTTATTATTATATTTGCCCTTTTAAGGTATTAAACTCTTGCAAAGTGCGCATAGTTTATGTGCAATTCATAAATGAAAAACTATTAGAAAGTACCAATCACTCACCCTAAAGATCATGGTAATCTCCATCGACAACACACTTCCAACACGTCAATCATCGTATTGTTTCTGGGCTTCCAAGGTTTACAGACATCTTGCTTACAATTCTTACTTCCGGGTGTGAAACATCGTATTTTTTTTTTAATTTTTTTTTTTTTTTTTTTATGGCTTGCAATTCTGATATTCAGTTTTTGAGTAGTAAATTTCTGAATTTAAAACAAATTCATAGTAAAACCTGAATTATTCAAAAAACTGCCATAGCAAAAACTGGATTATTAAAAAAAAAAAAACTGCTACAGCGAAACCTGGATATTTTGAAGTCTGGTTCAATTCTTTGTAAAGTTACAAATTCCAAAGTGGAAAAAAAAAAAAAAATTACTGGCCACCAGGGCCAGTAACATTAATTTTTTAGTGGTCTGATGGAAGTTTTATTAGCCAATGGCTAGTGGACCACTGGGTAATTCGAATGCCAAGATGTATTTGAAAAATTCTCTATCCTTGGCATAGCTTTCACTAGAGGCATAACTATGCATTTCTGCCCCAGGTGCGAACCACAAAACATTGCGCCCTCATCTGTCTTTTTATCTTATAAAGAAAGTTAAGGTCATTTCCAAATGTTATCTTTATGCCGGAAGAACAAGAAATCTGTGACCATTTGTATGACTTTTCCCTACTGCTTCGGATTTTGACACCACAACAAATGGACCGAACGCATCTGGCAGTTGTGGCTTGCAGCTGCAGTAATAATGGAATAGCCCCCAGAGAATCATCTACAATGTGAAGAACATCTTTATCTTGTAATGTACATATAATCGAGCTTTCATTTCTGAATGGGAGTAACCGAAATCCCCTGAACATTTTGAGGAAGAAATGTGAATTTCAAGCTACCAAGGCTGTCAAAACATATACACAAACTCTCGTAATAGACAAATTAGAGTCGCAAAATAAATGTACCAAGAATTGGTGCAAAAGTTCCAATTCAAATTTTAAGCAGATTTACTATAAGCATTGGTTTTTGTGCCCAGTACAGCCACCAACCCTAGTTACACTTCTGGCTTTTACTGTGAATACTTTTCATTTTTTTTTTTTTTATTGGAGGTTTAACGTCCACCGTAAGCAACTCAATGGGCTATAAGCACTCGCCCGCCCCTGATTTAGGGTCACTGGTTCAAGGGAAGGGATAGAACCAGTGCCATAAGATAAACAAGCAACATTCATGCCTCACGGAGATTCGAACCCGGACGACTGATCTTTAAAGATAGGTGTGAACAAAAACCTTGTGGGAGTAGGCTGTCCAGCACATATCTTATACATAATTGTCTACATCATGGGTGTGACTTGCTCAGTTATGACACTGAGTCACTAATCATGAAAATATTATTTATTTATTTTTCTATTTACACTGAAGCCTTAAAAGAGTTCTGTGACTTTGTGGATGTTCAGTACCAGCAGCTATTTTACCACTGCAAAACTAGGTGGCGGAGCCTTTTTCCTGCCGCTGAAAGGATAATAAAATTATCCCCCACCTTCAAGGATTTTACTTTCTGTCTCAGGCAAAAGTTCCAAAAATAATAAAGCAACTTTTTAAAGACAAAATGGTGAGGCCTATTTGTAGTTTATTCATTAATTTAGTTTTTCAGGCTAGAGTGGAAGGAATTGAAAAAGAGAAAAACTCAGTAACTGGAAGTCAGATCATATGTTAAGTCTGCGGAGGAACTGTTGCCAGATATAAACTGAGGGAACACTTCCCTCCTCTGAAGGTAAGAGAGTATCCTGGTCTCTCCGGTGGCGCAGTGGTCTAACTCTAAGCGATGGCTTCTGATCATTCATCTGAAAGCGGTCTGGGTTTGAATCCCTGTCAGGCATGGATGTTGTGTTTGTCTTACGGCACTGGCTCTCTCCCTTCCCTGGAACCAGTAGCCCTAAATTAGGGACGGGCAACTGCTTATAGCCCATTGAGTTGCTCATGGTGGTCATTAAATCTCCAATCCCCCCCCCCCAAAATTCCTGTCTTCCTGCAAAGAAGATGGCATAGAGAAAAGATGCAATGCTTTTGTTGCAGAAACTTTTGTTCTTGCAAGACTCCTGCATTGAATATTTAAAGAAATTGACAATTCCTTTAGAAGAATTTCACTGCTTTGAATGGATGTTTCTTCCAAAGGTCAGAAACCTTGAATTCTGATAACATACTCCAAAGTCTTGCTTACCTTAAGGAAAGCATTGAAATTAAGGATTACTATTTTTTTTTTTTTTTTTTGATTAAGTTCAATGTTTTAAGAAGTTTCTTTTGAGGGTGCAGAAAATGTTCAGGGCCCATTATTTACCCAGAACACATTTTCTTTTTGTCTGAAATTTCCACAAAAACTGTAGCAGATTTTCA